>JALPQD010000009.1:5618816-6153871 GCA_023101885.1 Typhlomys cinereus | reverse complement strand
CTCTCTCTCTCTCTCTCTCTCTCTCCTGCATCCCTCCGGTGCCATCAGGATATAACGTAAGATTCTTCCAGGTACCCAAAAGGAGCTGGCCCAGCTCCCCTTCCTGCTTCACTTAGGAGACAGGCAGGAAGCCATGACTGGGTGCTCCGGGAGCAGGGAGAGCATCCCTGGAGGAATGCTCTCCTCCGAGGGGTCCTCTCAGGCTGCAGGGAGACTTAGGGGCTCAGACCCCCAGCTGCAGATGAGGGTCCTGGGCACAGGAAGGGCATTGTTCACAACTTCCTGCTGCCTCCTTCCAAGAGGAGCAGTTCACAGCAGAGCTGCGTTGATCAAACATGGCCGCGTCCTGGGGAGGTGACGGCTCAGGTCCCCAGGTCCCACGGGAAATGTGGAGTGGCGCCTATCATTTCTCTAAAGGCAGAGTAAGCAGCCTGTCTGCGAGCTCTGAGTCTGATCAGAGAACCTTCTCCAAAGGACGATGGAGGAGTGAGAGAAGATGATTCCCGAAATCAGCCTCAGGCCTGTCTGTCCACATCCACGCACACGTGCACGGACACAAAACCACGTGTGCCCACAGACATGCGCATACACAGCACATACACATAAAACTATTCTTCTCACCCTTGTCACCTGGAGCGTTTCGGAACTGAACGTGACATTTAAAGAAAAAGGCTGGCGGTTAGCGCCATCTCCTCCCAGCCTGATATACAAACCCAGCAGGAGCCTGTGCGCCCTGGTGGTCGGGCAGCAGAAGGTGGCTTCCCGGGCTGCAGCCAGAGCTCAGTGCCCGGCCCGCGCCCTCTCCCTGCTGTTCCACTCTGCAGGTTTAGCTGTCCTGAGCCTGGGGCAATGACCTAGCCAGTCCCCAGGCACCGTCCTTCCCTCTGTGGTCGTCCCTGGCCCGTGGTCGTCCCTGGCCCGTGAGTCCCAGCTGACTCACAGCTGGTCTCTGGGGGCCATCAGCACGCTTTGGGCCTTTCCTTCGTGGGAGCAGGCCACATTCCTTGAGAAAGAAGAGCAAGGCTGGGCTGCCTCTGGGTCCTGGAACCTGGAGGAGCGAGGTCCCTGGCGTGTCTCAGCTGGTCTTTCTGAGCCCCCTTGACGTGTACAGAGAGGCGAAGGTGAGGCCTGCAGTGCCCTCCGGTCACGACGTTGGCATCAGGACAGGTTTGCACAGAAACCCACCACCTCGAGCCCTACTCGTGAGTGGCCCTGGCTTCAGAATGGCTCAGGTGGGGGTCGCAGGGGGGGGTAGAAGAGGCAATGGCTGTCCCAGCCTCCTATTGCTGCGAATTGAACAGCAAGGACCCTTATATCTATCTGAGGGGCACTCTGTTATAAGGAGGTTACAGGAGGGATGAGGTCGCCCTGGCCACGTGGGCACAGCCTCTCCACATGGCTCCAAGCCATGGGGCAGGAGAAGCGAGGTGACCGAGGTCCAGTGTCACCAGACACGGCGCAGATAGGAGGGGGTAGAGAGAGGCCCCCACAAGAACCTAGCAGGGGCCTGGGGAGGGATTTAGTGATTGAAGTGCTGGTCTCACAAGATACAGGACTGGACTTCAAATCCCCAAATCCTATGTAAAATGCCAGGTGGGTGACTGAGAATGAGCCCCGATATCAACTTCAGTACCCCCATAGGAATATGTGTGCACCTGTGTGGACATGCACGTGCACACACATATATGACAATGGAAAAACAAAACAACAAGATCACAGCAGGAAAGCGACAGGACCCAGTGGGGTGTGGGTTAGAATGGGAGGCTGTGCCCAGAGCCCACTGCGGCCCCCTCGGCTCCAGCGATGTTCACGGTGACACCGAGAGACCGAGAGGCAGAGGAGGGTGTCACCATGAGCAATCTCTCTTCCCATGGACGACACCCCAAAGCTGCTCCCCATCACTGCGAGATCAGGGTTGACCAGGCGCCCCCAGAAGCCGCACCCCGGGGTGTTAGTAGGAGGCTGGCCACATCTCCATCCAGGGGAAAGCAGGCGTCAGCTCCCCTTTCCCTCTCCCTAGGTATTTCTACTCCCGAAGGATCCAGGTCACGTTTTCCTCCGTCAAGTGCTTCCACCAGCTGGCCTCTGCCTACAACGCCACACAGCTGCAGGACTACTGCGGGCTCCTCTTTGCCACGCTGCTCCCCCAGGACCCCACTTTCCGCACTCCCCTGGACCTCTACGCCTACGCCCAGGCCAGCAGGGACGCTGTGTTGGAGAGCCTGTGTGCGCAGTTCCTGGCCTGGAACTTCGAGGCTCTGACGCAGGCGGAGGCCTGGCTAAGCGTCCCCACGCGCCTGCTCCAGACGCTGCTCCCCAGGAGCGAGCTGGCCGTGTCCAGCGAGCTGGCCTTGCTGAAGGCTTTGGACGAGTGGAGCCGGGAGCCGGGCGCCTTGCACTCAGAGGTGGAGGACCTGCTGGAGCACGTCCGCTTCCCCATGATGCAGCCCGAGGATCTTTTTGAGCTGCAGTTCAACCTGTCCTTGTACCAGAGTCACACGGCGCTGTTCCAGAGGAAAATCATGGAGGCGCTGGAGTTCCACACGGTCCCCCTCCAGCTGCTGGCCCAGTACAGAGGTCTGAACCTCACCGAGGACACTTACATGCCCCGCATCTACACATCGGCCACGTGGAGCGCCTCGGTGACACCAATGACATCCCAGAACACACAGAAAGTGCAGGTGTATGAGGTCGGAGCGCAGAGCGTCAATTATTACCAACCTAACTTTTTCAACTACCAGTATGACTCCTATAGGAAGAACGCTTACAGGAAGGACGCTTACAGGAAGAACCCTTACAAGTCCTTCCAGACCCCACAGCACCCCAGCTTCCTCTTCCGGAACAAGCTGCTCTCCTGGTCACTCGTCTACCTCCCCACCATCAACAGCTGCTGGAACTACGGGTTCTCTTGCTCCTCGGACGAGCTCCCCGTCCTGGGCCTCACCCAGTCAGGCTATCCAGATCCCACCATTGGCTATGAGAACAAGGCGCTGATGCTTTGTGGAGGGCACCAGGTGGTGGATGTCACGGACTTTGTGGGCTCCAAGGCCCCCGTGCCCGGTGCTCTCAGCACCAATAGTTCCAAGACCCCCTCCCTCTTCCCCTGTGCCGCAGGCCTCTTCAGCAGATTCAGCGTGGTCATCCGCCCCTTCTACCTGACCAACTCCACTGGCCTGGTGTAGGTGGAATAGCCTAGCTGGGGGGATTCAGGGAGTGGGGCCAGCCCCAGATACCCACCCTGAAGGGTCCCCCTTAGCCTCCTTCCTCCCCGTGCACCTCGCCTCTAGCACCCCGCCACCAGATGTCCCCTGGCTTCCCCCGTCTCTGTGAGCTTAAAATAAATGACACCAGATGTTAAAACTTCTCAGGGCGCCCGCTGCCCAGTAGCTTCCAGGCATCGGCAGGCGAAACTCCATGTAGCTTTCCCAACCCCTCGCCTGCCCCCTCGCTCTGTCATGATCACATTCCGAGGTCATTCAAGTCACACCGTGCTTCCCACGTGGGCTCATTCATGCACAGAAGTGTTTGATGGCAGGGGTGTGTCCTCGTGAACTGTGGGCCGGGGTGAGATGGCAGTGGCAAGTGACCGTCCCAGCCCCCACCCAGGGGGGCATCACCAAGTGAGAGAGAAAATCGCTTCTCTTAGGCAGTTTTTAGAACAGATAGTCAGGCTGCGGAATTCTTCTGAAGGTCCTGCCATAATTCTGCAGAAGTTGGTGCCAATCTTCCACTAAAATAAGGTCACCAATTTCCCCCAATTCTGTTTATGAAAGGCTATGGATACGAGCCCTCACATGCAGATGAGCTAAATTTCTTAGAAAAACGCTCAGCCGTGAGGCCGTGAGGTCTGGCTGTCAAGCTGGGGCCCCTATGAACAGACCAATCCAATGTAGGAGACCAAAAGCCCAATCAGATTTAAAGAAACTAGAACTCACCAATAAGAAAAAGCCACTTTTCCCAGGCTTGCCCAAATTTACACATACTCCTGACCCTCGGCCATCTTTGACTCTCTGGCCCCTTGTGGACGTCACGTCCTTTCTCTCCTCTAATAAACTCTGCCTTAATCCTCTACATGTGTTCTCGTCTCAGTTTTCAACTCACAAACACAAGGACCGGGACATAAAACCCCCGTAGCACAAGGAACAGCGATGTGGCCATGGGGGTGTCCGGAGCCCATGGCAAAGCAGGAACTGGGGGGCAGCAGACTGTGGGAGACTCACAGCAGCGGCCTTCACTCCCAGAAGTCCTTGCATCTCCGCTCTGATAAAAATGCAAAAGCAGAGAAACTCTAAACACCCTTCGGCAGGGTGCTTGGCCACAAACAGAAAGGACGACACTCGTGGGAAGGAGTCGGGCAGAAGAAGAGGATGCTGGGAGCTGGGGAGGGTCCTGGGTTATCCATGGGCCCAGGAAGTAGACAGGGGAGCTGATGGGACACCCTGAAAATATCACAGCTGGGCCCTGCACCCTGGACTGCTCCTCTGTGATGAGGGGTGGCGGGGGGGAGAACCCGTGTGAACATGCACGTGGAGGCCAGAGGTCAACTCAGACATCACGACATCATCCATCTTGTTTTTTTTTTAAAAAAACTTTATTTTATTTTGTGTGTGTGTGTGTGTGTGTGTGTGTGTGTGTGTGTGTGTGTGTGTCCTTGTGGAGGACCCAGGGCGACTTCGGGAATCATCCTGGATTGCTTCTACCTCCTTTTTGCTTCACTCTGGGATTTCTCAGACTCTGCCCACCAAGGCCGAAGTGCAGGCCGCTTCTGTTTCTGGCTGACTTTTTTTTTTTTGTGGAACCTGGGATCTGAACCCAGGACCTTCTGCTTGGGAGGCAGGATCTTAACCTCTGAGCCATCTCTCCAGCGGAACCACCTTGTTTTTGGAAACAGGTTCTCTCCTTGACCTTGAGCTCACCAAGCGGGCAGGCAGGCAGGTCAGCAAGCCCGGCAGTACGGGCTGCGCCATCTCCCCAGCCCTGGCCGGTGGGCTTGTGATCCGCTCTTCGGGTCCGCGTCCCCTGTTCAGGCTGCACGCCAACCCCCTCCCCCAGCCAGAGAGACCGCACATCTGGAACCCGAGACACTGAGGCGGGCGCAAGGGGGTCAACGCTAAGACTCTCCCCCACCCACATGTACTTAAATGTCAAGAACGAGGGTCCAGGCCCCGTCCTGTGCCCCAGGGATCTGCCACACAGACCCAGCATCTCAGCGCTGCGTCTCCTCCTCTTGTCTTCTGTCCCCTTGACGTGTGAAAAACCCGCCCACCAGGCTAGGCTGAGGCCAGGCAGGGTGGTGCAGGCCTTGTCACGTGCACGGGGCTCTGGTTCCCTCCCCAACATCAAGCCTGGGCCATGTAGCAAACACCAGGCCAGCCAGACCCACACAGCAAGACCCTGTCGTGAAAGCCAAATAAGTGTAAGTAAACAATGAATTAAAATATGTTCAAGACACACTATAAAGTTAAAAGGGAACAAGCAGCCTGTGTCCCCCCCCCAACCCTGCGCAGAGGGGCATGGGACCCCAATCCTGTGTTCACAGCAGGGGACTCTCCTGTCTCTCACACGAGGGCATGGTCTGTCTCTGTGACCTTGCACGCTTCCCTTGCGGTGACCCTAAATTCCTCTCGGAGTAGCACGCCTTTCTGGTCAGGCAGCACCTAAGCAATCAGGACAAGGGTTTCTCCTCTTTGGTGGTCTGAGGGGGACATGACTGGAATCGGGGGACACATCCGCGTCAGCTTCCCCAGGGGACAGTGCCCCACAAAGCACAGCAGGTCTCTCCCGCAGTGAAATTTCTCAGAAGCAGCTCTTGGCTCCTGCTCTTCCCTTCCCACTCTGGACGCTGGAGGAAGCCTGGCCGCAGACTCTGGCTACAGCGTCGAGGATACGCGCGACCTCCTGGTGCCCCACCCACCCACAGGGCCGCCTGCCCGCCTGGGAGCGCCCATGTGGCGCTTATGTGAAGCAAGGCCGCCAGGCGGCGCCAGGAGCCGGCCCAGCACATGGAAGCTGCAGACGGCAGGGGCCGCTCTGGGCCTCTCTGGCACCTCCCGCTCGGGGTCAATTGGGGTCGCACGTCCTGGGTGCATCCTGCAGCCCAGCGCAGGACAGTCTTACAGGACCCCTCAGGCCAGAGCTGGGGGCCACAAGGAGGGCTGTCTGCAGGGGAAAGGCAGGCCTGGGGCGCAGGGTCTTCCGGCTCCTGGCATGGATTCCTGGAAATGCCCTGCTGGCAGAGGGGGGAGGAGTCTGTCTTGTTTTTCACCACTTTAGACCTTGCCCTGTGCACATGGAGGGAACTCAGAGGCCCTGGGGAGCTTCAGGGTGGGGCTGGTGGCCAGAGGGAGCAAACTGGCCTTTCAGCCGTGCCCCCAACCTCTGGGTGTCAAGCCAGTGGTCATGACAGACTCAGATGTTCCCACAAGACAGACCTTCACAGAACCCTACAGCAAGGAGCTCAGAGGACCTCCAGACCCAGAAACACACCCACACGCAAGGAGGGCTGGTACCCCAAATTCCACAGGACCTGCAACTTCCGTCCTCGGGAGCCTTTGAGCCTGCTCCCCATAAGCATCCACAGTTACCTTTATAATACACCAGTGACTGTGGCAAAGTGTCGCCCTGAGTTCTGGGAGCTCATTCCAGAAATTCCTGAATGTGAGGAAAGGATCATGGGAAATTAGGGCTTACAGTAAAGTCAGACAGCAGTAGGGGTGACCTGGGGCCTTGCCGTGAGAGATCGGCGTCTGGCGGGGTCCTGTAAGCTTGAGCTCTCACCGTCGACTCCAGACGGTCCATCCTGGTGGACATGAGGGCACTTCCTGACCTCATGGGAAACTAGAGAAAGTTCTGGTGCAGGGAGCCTGGGCTCCGTCCTGAGTGGAGACAGACTTCACTCAAAGACGAGCAAACAACTGGCATGCCAAGAAACACCTGCCTGAAGCTAGGGAAAGAGGATGAGTTGGATTCAGCCTGGGGGGACACAGCCTGGGAGACCCCCTCTGGTTGCCTAAGGAGAGAGGAGATGCTACCCAAAGGTGGTCGAAGCGTCCTCACACTGTCAAGGTGAGGCAGGAGAACTTGCTCTCTTCCCCGTGCCCAGGCAGGAGCAGCTGGGAACTAGCCCGCCCCACCCAAGGGTCAGCGTCCAGCTCCTCCTGCCCACCCAGTTCCCAATGGACTCAGGAGGCACGAGAACAGACTTGTTTTGCCGAAGTCACGGACCTTGACGTGGATCTGGGGACAATAGGAATGTTTTCCTCACAGCTGAAGGTGCGATGGCGGCCTTCCAGCCCCGCTGCCAGCGCGGAGGGACAGTCTGTCTCTGGCTGGCCTCGGTGTAGACACATCCTTCCAACTGCGGCTGCTTCCCGTGCCCCTCTGCTCCGCGTCTCTGCCTCTCTCTTGTTGATCGACCTGCCTTCCTCAAGGATGGCCCAGGGCCACCCGAAATGTGAGGGAATCTCCGCTCGAGACCCTCGGCTGGTCACGGCTGCAAAGACTGTGACCAAGGACCACACCCTGGGAGTGAAGATGTGGACGTGGAGTTGGGAGGGGAAGAGCAGTTCAGCCTTCGGAGCATTCTCCGATCAGCCCTGGCCAGAAGCTGTGGACGCTGGCGACGTCGCAGGGCACAGTCTCGGTCCCTTGGGGACTGTCTCCTGTCCCTGGTGCCAGGTGGATGGGGCCTGTGGCACTTTCCTCCCGGAGAGTGTTGCGTCTTCACATCTCCCACTGGTTGTCGACAGCTGGATGCTGAATAGCCCCCATCATTGGTGGGCTTCTCTCTCGTTCCCACCAAGTCCCAGGCTCCTTGACAGCACCCAACCCATGCTTGCCAAGGCGTGTGGTCTTAGTAGCCTCGGGGATCAAAGCCAGCTTCTGTGGAAGGTGCTGGAAGCTGGAGATTGGGCCTATTGAAACTGGCAGTGAATTTCATCAATTTGAGCATTGCTCAGAGAATGGGGGAGAACAGACGCGATGGAATCATTCAGCACGACATCTTCAGAGGGTCCGGAAGCCAAAGCTAGAGCCTGTGGAGGCACTAGAAAGATGGGGTACAGGAGGACAAGGGGGAGGAGGGAGAGGAAGAGGAGGATCCCAATATCAGCAGGGGACAGAGACGGAGCACAGAGTTTGGCGGGATCTGGCGTGGAAACCTTTCTTTCGTTAGGAGAGGCCAGGCGGGGGCTGGACACCTATGAGCCACTCTCAGCTTCCAGTTGAGTCTCCTGCCCCAAGTCGGCTCTGCTTCTGCAAACTAGAGAATCCCGACAATTCACTGCCTGGTCCCCAGCCTTGGCCCAAAGCTAGCTACCTTTCCAAGGGAAGGTCTTGACGTGGAGACAGGCCGAAGGCAAACGGTGGTCTTGCTGTCCTGCTCATTCCCACAGTGTCCTGGTGGTCATGGCTGCCTGAGAAGCCCCTAGAGGGATCGACTCCAGTCTCACGGACGTGCTCGCTGTCTTTGGGGTCTGAGTGCAAGTCGCCCCACACCTCCTAGGACAGAGCTCAAGGGGCATGAACAACAAGGTCCTTCATCCACCCAAGCTGCGCCCGCCTCCTACAGCCGTCCCGGGCTCACGCGCCTGCCTTCCACAGCCGTCCCGGGCTCACGCACCTGCCTCCCACAGCTGTCCCGGGCTCACGCTGCCTCCCACGCTGCGCTCACCGCCTGCCTTCCACAGCTGGGCTAACGGCTCACTTGGGAAGTTTAACAAAGAGCCTGCTCAGTTTGATTAGCAAAGAGCTCCACCTTGGACATCTGATTGGCTTCTGGCCACCCTCCCTCCCCACAGACGAAGAAGCTTCTTAGGCGCTTTCCTCTGACACGCAGCCGCCATCTTGGTCTGATATCAGGATCCCACCTGCTGTCCATTGACTCCCTCCTAGACGGAGGGGGTGAGGAGAGTCATTAGGCTTTCACCTGGGATTCTGCCTTCCTTGGAGCACCTCCCAGCCAATAGTATGTTACTCTGCTCTAAACACGTGTCCTGGGGGCCTTGAGGTTTGAGAGGGGCCCCAGGTTATAGGCTGGCGAAGATTCAATGAAGGGGATCCCATCTATGTGTCCCAGGGGAAGCCGTCAGTCATGCCTGGGTGGACTGTCCGGTGATGTAATTACCTTGAGTCATCCCTGTTTCTGTAAGTAACCATCACCCCTACTCCCACAAGTGACCCCAATAAACATGTTGGTTCATCGAGTAGATAGGAGCTTGGCACAATCGTTACTTTGGTCTGTCGTGGAACTCTTATCTGGGTGGGATCATCTGTGTGACGTCTTCCCAGGAAAAATAATTCAGTGCTTGGCGTCGTCCGCAGAATCACCACAGAACCAAAGAGAGCCGGGAAGAAGCAGTTTCCTGGCTGTGGCCATGGCCGTGTGTGGCCGTGGCCGTGTGTGGCCGTGGCCATGTGTGGCTGTGGCCGTGGCCGTGCGTGGCTGTGGCCGTGTGTGGCTGTGGCTGTGGCCGTGCGTGGCTGTGGCCGTGTGTGGCTGTGGCCGTGTGTGGCTGTGGCTGTGTGTGCCTTCTTGCTGTGGTGGTGTTTGCATGGGTCTTGCAGTGGCGGGGAGACCTGTCGCTAACGTCGACGTGTCTGTCGGGGAGATCCAGGGGTGGCCGCGTCTCCCATCTGCTGTGCTGGGGGTGCCTGATGGCGCCGCCTGAGCGTGGAGAGCCCTTCAGAATGGCTCAAGCACCAGAGAAGATGCTGTGGTCCCCTGGGGAGCACACCAGCGATGAGGGTTTCGGAGGTTACCGGGGTCGCTGCTGAGTGTCGTGAGAACTCCGTCTGGGGGCTGCACATGGGGAACGTGATCCTATGAGGAAGGAATCACGGGAGTTGGGGGGGGGCAGGCGATAGCTATGGCCAGCGTCCCTTGTGTTACCGGCCCGTGCTTTGGCGAACAAAGCAGATAAAGGGAAGGATGAGCTGGAACTGCCTGCTTGTGACTGACAGCCGGATAGACAGAGAAAACAGGACTCCAAGTCAGATCGATGCTAAGGGCCCTGCTGGGATCTGAGAGCTTGGAGCCCAGGGGAGGAGAAAGGGTCTTCTGGGGGCGGGAGCCATTCCAGCCGCTTCTCTGATGAGCTGGTCTGCAGGTGAGGACCCCGTGACATGGTTGGAGGCCCCAGGGTGAACTGCGGGCTTGTTGGTTCTCTTCGCGTGCAGAGCTGCTTGGGATGGGGCGACTGGAAGCAGCTGGGCCTTGGCCCCCTCGGGCCCAGGAGCATCATGGTGGAAGAGGACGCACAATAATAAGGCGCCGTGGCGTGGCCGGACGGGCCAGTAGCCCTAGGAGCCGATGGGCGTGGCCTCACAAGTGTGGGCCACATTACAGCGTCCCGGGTTGGGCAATGAATGGGGGCTCCTCCCTTGGAAGCACCCCAAGAAAAGTATTCACACAACAGTTGCCCATCCACCAATCTCGCCTGTAACTCGGTTGCTTCATCTCAAGGGGCCGCAAGGAGCCCTGTGGCTATGAGACGTGGCAGAGTGGTCTTCCTCACTGAGCTTTATATTTAGTGTCATGAAGAAATTTGATGTCTGCGGCAGTTGGTTACAGCTGCACACTGTGAGGAGTTATTCAGCCGAGGCAAACCTTGCGCGCCATGGAGATTGTCTACTGGGTGTGGGAAGACTCGGCCCCTGGTGCATGGTAACACTGTCAGAGAGCTGGTTAGGTATTTTGGCAGACTGGAGCTGGCAGACGACAAACTGCTCCTCTCTCAACTCTTTTTTTTTAATTTTTTTTTATTTATTCAATTGTGCGTGTGTGTGTCTGTGTGTGTGTGTGTAGAACCATGGGCAAATTCAGGAACCACCATGGACCACCTCCACCTCCTTGTTTACTCTGCCCCGGGATTCACAGGCTCCGCCCCACCAGGACCAGAAACATAGGCCACTCTGCTTCCGCCGCGCGTCTATATGTGGGGTCTAGGATCCGAACTCAGGACCTTCTGCCTACAAGGCAGAGGCTTAACCCCTGAGCCACCTCTCCAGCCCCCTCTGTCAACTCTTGAGTGGGGTGTGGTGTGGCCCGTTCCCTCGGCTTCTCCTGCCACGCTGATGAGCTATGGCCAGGAACCATACAGCAAGAATAAGTCCTTTGTTCCCCTAAATTGTTTGGCCACAGGTGTCTATGAGCCACAGAAGAAACCGAAGCAACAAACGTCGTCCACTCAGAGCAACCCGGGAGGGTCGGTCACTCCAACGAAGGGACCGAGGGGGTGTCTTTTATAGCACATCCTGGCACTGGTAAGAAAAGTTTTTTCTGTGTATGTATGATGCGTGTGTGTGCGCACGTGCGTGTGCTTACGTGCATTTCCGTGTGTGCACACATCTGTACGCAGGTGCTCAAGGCTGCATGTGGAGACCGCAGGCTGAACTGAAGTTGGTGTCTTCCTCAATCACGTTCTACCTTTACTATTATTGCGTATGAGAGAGAGAGAGAGAGAGAGAGAGAGAGAGAGAGAGAGAGAGAGCGGCCAGCACGTGGAGGCCAGAGGACAACTTCCTGGAGTCAGTTCTCTCCTCCCACTCTACTCTGAGGTAGGACCCTCCTGTTGATTTTACCCAGCATACTCCAGGTACATGGCCCACAGCTTCTGGAATGTTCTCCTGTCTGCCCACTTCACCGCAGGAGTGCTGAGATGACAAGTGCCCACCATTGCATCTGCCTTTTTGTCCGAATTCAGGGGTTCAGACGTTCTCAGACTTTCGAGGCAGCCACTTTTACTCGACACCTTGTTTTGGTGTGTGATGGAGTAGAGGGTCTCATGGAACCCGGAGGCCAGCGGGGGATCCAAACTCAGGTCCTCGTTCTTGCACAGCAAGCACTTGCCCTTTGAGCGTCTCCCTAGCCACTCTTTTTGTTCCTGGAATGCATGGACATGACTTTATTTTTTCTAGAACATTCTCCCTCCTTTTCACTAGGCTTCCTCACTTCGGGTCTAGGAGCCTGAAGAGGCCTGGATCACCAGAGCCTTCCTCAAGAGACCCAAAGCTCTGTATTTCCTTTTATCTTCCCCCCACGTATTTGTGGTGTGCACGAGTGTTGTTATAGTTAGATACAGGTATCGACTGTTTACAACTGTCCGAGCTCTGGGCACATTGGTAAAGAATCAGGGGCTGAGTTGGGCGCCAGCAAGACTACGGGAGATGATCTGACTGGTGGAGAGGCCCAGCCCATGGCATGTGGGGCCAGCCCCAGAGCAGGTAGACGAGACGTAGGGAACTGGCTATGGAGACTGGCATCCTTTGGTACACTTGGCCAGACATGCTGGTCTGGCAAGTGAGGACCGTAGCTATGGCGTGGTTCCCTCGGCCCTCGGTGTTGATGTGGGTTCTGCCAAGCTGGACAAGGAACTGCAACCAAGAGTCATAAACCAGAACCGTAAACCTTAAGCCATGTGGTTGTGAATTTATCAGCAACAGTTCCGGCAGACTGCGGTGTGTGTATGCATGCTCCCGTATGTGCGGACGCAACACTTGCGTGTTGAAGACAGACGCTGATGTCGGGTGTCTCCCTGGATCACACGCCCCCTTGTATGTTGAGATAAGGTCTCTTGCAGAACTCAGGAGCTGCCAACGCTAGCCTCGCAGTCAGCTTGCCCAGGGGATCCCCTGTCTCTGCTTCCCATGCCCTGGCACTGTAGGCAGGTGCCATGCCCACCTGGCTTTCCTGGGGTCGTCATGCTTGTGAGCACTTAGCCCGCAGAGCCATCTCTCCAGCGAAGCCTGTTTCTCACTGGCCTCTGTCGATACCAAAGCTGCTGGTCCTCAGGCCCGAGACCAGGGCAGTCTACATACCCCCATGACCCATCCCAGGGGGTGGCCAAGCAGACGGGGCTCAGCCCTCAGGTCTGCGAGGGATGAATGAATGATACACACATGCATTCAGCACAAAGTTAATACAGACTATGTCTGACTTCACTGTGTCTCACCCAATGGGGAAAAATCCAAATGTGCAGCGTGGCTTTCAGGTGGATGTAATGGAGGACGTGAAGAGGCTGTGGGGTGCAGGCTAGCAGAGGTCACCTTGGACTAGCTCATACAGCGTCTCTTGGGGAGGGTCTCTGTGGACACCACCCATCGGCCAGGGTCTGCGCGGCAATGGGACTATGGGAGAATGCACCGTTCTCCCCAAATCAGCTGCCCGGAGCAGTACTGTCGAGGACCCGCTCCTGAGGCGGGAGGGGGGGCGTTGCAGAACTCCCTCGGAGGTCTGGAAGCTTCAGGTATCTCTGCCGCAGCACCCTGCTCCGAGTGGGCAGCTCTGTTCCACAGCCCCTGACCTGTCCACGGGAATGGAAGCTAAGCAAGAGAAACCCCAGGTCCAGCCAGGTGTCTGACGTGAGGACCGCTTCATGGAAAGGAAGGAGAGGAGGAGAGAGGAAGGGGCTGGTCCCCTGCCCACCCCTGTCCCCTCAGAGGTGCCTGACGCCCAGGAGAGCGGGAGACAGAGCCCACAAGTAGCCGCTCAGTCCTCTGTGGCCGTGAGGAGCCGTGCAGTGGTCCCACTAGGTCAGCCGCTGTCTGCTGAGGAAGGAGCCCTCCAGGCCGCCGGGCTGCGGCAGGCACCGAGCTGTGCCGGGATGAGTAACACAGGATGGCGTTGCTGTGGCAACACAGCGACTTTAGGGATGTCTGGCGCTGGTAACCAGGGCTGGCACGACCGTTCTCATCTCGGAGCCTGTGGTTTTCTGTCTCCCCCCATCCTGTTCCTGCTTCTCTGGGGTGACCGCAGGTTCTGGGACGAGGCTCGGGGCCCAGGGGAGGCCTTCAGCTCTTTCTTCCCTCACTTATGGATGGGCCCAGAGGCGTGTGGTGCCAATCAATGCTGAGCCTCTGCCTACCCTGGATCTCCCCCTTCCCGCAGCCCCCAGCTCCCTCAACTGCAGCCCACATCCAGGCGACCTCTGAGTTCTGAGGAGCCGTCACAAGCACGGTCCCAGGTTCAGGCTGGCCTCCTGCGCTCAGCTGCGGGCACGAGGCTGCCCCTCCTGGGCCTTAGCGTCGGCCTCTAAAGCAGCGTGGGCAGAGGACGTCACACCAGGGGGTTGTCGCGGGTCCTGCTCGGGGGGCATCTGATGCCTTCGCGTGGCTGCTGCTTACGATGGCGCAGCTGTGGGATGCTTGCATGTCGGTCACAGCCGTTACCAGATGCTTGTGGGATCCAGCGTGCTGCGCCCCCACCTCTGAGTCCACGGCCACTGGTGACAGCCGAGCTCCTTCAGTTCTTCACATTCCAGGGCCCAGTCTGGCTCTGAGTCTAGCCTTAGCTCAGGGTCCAGGCTTGGCTTTAGGTCTAGCCTTAGCTCAAGATTCTGATTTGGTTCTGGGTCTAGCTTTAGCTCAGGGTCTACTTAGCTCAGGGTCTAGCCTTACCTTAGGGTCTAGGCTTTGCTCAGGGTCCAGCCTTACTCAGGGTCCTGCCTTAGCTCAGGGTCCTGGTTTGGTTCTGGGTCTAGCCTTAGCTCAGGGTCCAGCCTTACCTCAGGGTCCAGACTTGGCTCTGGGTCTAGCCTTAGCTCAGGGTCCAGGCTTGGTTCTGGGTCTAGCCTTAACTCAGGGTCCTAGTTTGGTTCTGGGTCTAGCCTTAGCCAGGGTCCAGCCTTATCTCAGGGTCCACTTGGCTCTGGGTCTAGCCTTAGCTCAGGGTCCAGGCTTGGTTCTGGGTCTAGCCTTAACTCAGGGTCCAGCCTTAGCTCAGGGTCCTGATTTGGTTCTGGGTCTAGCCTTAGCTCAGGGTCCAGGCTTGGCTCTGGGTCTAGCCTTAAATCAGGGTCTAGCCTTAGTTCAGGGTCCTGGCTTGGTTTGGGGTCTGGCTTAGTCATGATGCCTACTAGCTCAGGTCTTGCTCGCTAGCCTTACCTAGGTCAGGTCCAGGGCGCTAGACTTCAGGTCCTGCCTTAGCTCGGGTCCTGTTGGTTCGGGTCTGCCTTAGCTCAGGGTCAGCCTTACTCAGGGTCCAGATGGCTCTGGTCTAGCCTTAGCTCAGGGTCAGGCTGGTTCTGGTCTACCTTAAACTCAGGTCACCTTAGCTCAGGGTCCATCTTAGCTCAGGTCCTGATTGTTCTGTCTAGCCTAGCTCAGGGTCCAGCTTGCTGGGTCAGCCTTAAATCGGTCGAGCCTTGGTCAGGGTCCTGGCTTGGTTTGGGGTCCTGGCTTAATGATCACCCAAAGGTTTCCGCCTGGTCTAGGGTGCAGGAGGAAGGGACACAGGGTAAACGTGCCAGTAGGAGGCCTTGGGGTGCGGATGTGGCAAGGACCACTCGGAGGACCCTGCTGACCTGGGTGGACTGAGCCAGGGCTGGCTAGAGCTTTGGCGCTCTTAAGGACTTTTCTTCCTGGTGGGCCAGCAGAGCATTCTGGGGTGTAATGGTCCTTCAGCCCCTCGATACCACCAGAGAAGAGGCCTGCCAGGCCCACCTCAGCAGGGGGTCCCTCACAGGTGGCCTGGGGGGAAATGAATACCTTCCCAGCTGAGGAGGAAGCCAGTTTGGTGGTCCCCCAGTTTGTAGCCCATGGCCCCCAAGACGAAGCACAGAGGTTGCTGTCTAGCCGGCCCGGGCTGTGCAGATGCTGGTGCCACGCCCCTTCCAGAAGAGGTTCACGAGCAGATGGCAGAGCCTGGAAGCCCCCCGGAACAGCGGGTGGGGGTGGCGGCCCATAACGAAGGAGGACTGGTCTGGCCTTAAGAATCCAGTTGTCGGGGGAATGGCGTGCAAGCACCCGGGCCTTCAATGAAGAGTGGGGGGGCTGTGCAAAGCCATTGGTAGGGACCCCTGAGACACCGCGTAGGAGCCAGAGCTGGCCCGACCAGGACTGTGCCTCAGACGAGGGCAGCGAATGAGACCATCACACATAAGATGAACAAAAAGCCTACGATTTTAGTCAATCCCCGAGACCACACTCCTCAGAACAACCCAGGTGCAGCTAGTCCTCAGCGCCTTCTGTGGCGGCTGATGGCAGCTCGGTGGCCGGGAGTCTGCTAGTCCCGCCAGCATGAACGTATGAAAGTGTGAGAGGCCCCAGCCCGGCTAAGCCAGGCTGGACAGCAGTGGAAGCTGTCCTCAGATCTGAGGACACAGCAGAAGAGGACATCGGAGCTTCCGAGTGATGTCGTGGTTCTGTAGTGGACGCCTGTGGACATAGATGGAGACCTGCAACATCCTGGGTCGGGGACACAGTGGTGACGGCTGGCGCAATGACAGAACGCTTGCGAAACGAAGTTTGAAGGCCCCTCACCGCACGTGATTGGTGTCAGGCCTTGCAGGGGGGAAGGGGCGACTGGAGTAGGAGGTAAAGCCCCAGGTAGGAAGCATCAGTCGAGGGAGCCCCTCAGCCCACCCAGCCCAGCGCCCAGCCCTGCACCCGGGAAGGAAGCAAGAAAGCACATCCGCGGCCCTCTCCAGGTGTGGGACGGGTCGGCACCGAGACCCTCTGCTCACAGCACTGTTTGACGCAGGTGTCTATCGCTTGAGTCGTCCATCTGGGGCATCTGCAGTCAGTGTGAGCTGAGAAGTGGCTCCCCCAGGTCAGATGACCTGCAGAGGGTCCGAGCATGAGGAGCAGATGGGGGTTCTGGTTCAGCCACCACATCGACATGAAGAAGACGAGGCCACAGTGGCCTGCAGCTGAGGCCAGACCAGCCGGAGGAAGAGGAGACACTACTCTCTGCTAGTTTCAACTTGACCCACGCATGTAACGTGTTGGTTCAAATCCTAGTAACGATCACATTTCAAAATGCTGAGAAAACATTATTTTGAAGCTGGTGAGGGAAAACACTGTTTTCACTCATGATTGTTTTGTCATAGTTAAGCACAAGTGTCAACTTGACTGTTGAGGGTTTGAGCTCTGGGCACATTTGTAGAGAGCTGATGGTTGAGTTAAGCCCAGAGCAAACCTGAAGGAGATTGTCTGGCTGCTGGGGAAGACCCAGCCCATGGTGGGTGGGATCAGGCCCTGGATAAATCACAGAGAGCTGGTTGAGAGAGTCGGCATCCTTCTGTTCACTTGGCCAGACATGCTGGTCTGGCAAGCAAGGACTGTCCATCTCTCAGCCATTATGCAGTGATGGTGTGGCCAGTTCCCTCGGCCCTGGTGTTGGTGTGTGCTCTCCCATCAAGCTGGACTGAGAACTGTAACTGGACTGTTGTAAGAAAGTAAACTCCTTGTTCCCTTAAGCTGTGATGGTCATTTATAGCAACCATGCAGGCGACTGCAACATGCTTCTTCCAGCTTTGGAAACCAAACTCTGTCTTTCCAGGTGCTGAGAGGCCACGTGAACACGTGCCACACTCGGAACGTTGCTGTCAGCCATTCCCGCCAGAAGCTGGCCTCATTCCCGGGCTGCTGTCAGCACGTGGCTGTCCACTCACGGTGACCGCGACCCCGTCGTTCCACGCGCTCATGGTAACAGAGCGTGATCAAGAGTTCTCAGAACCACCTGTCTGGTGGTTCTTTTAGCTCCCAGAGGTCGAGCACAATTCAGTTTTAAATTTAAAGTCAGTAGTTTTAGAATTAATGTAGAGGGTGTCTATGGTTCGTGGTGATCCCCAGTGGGATCACGGGACCTCAGGATTCCTGCACTGGGGGGACAGCACATGCTCCCAAGTGACAGGAAATGTCAGCCCGTGGTGGCAGATGGGCAAGGGCAGGACTGGCCAGGGAGACGGCTGTCCACCTCCTGGGACACCTGCCTCAGGCTGTCCACCTCCTGGGACACCTGCCTCAGGCTGGACACATCCTGGGACACCTGCCTCAGGCTGGACACAACCAGGGCACAGACCATAACTCATAACCCACACAGCAGCTCTGAGACTAGTATTTATTTTATTTTTTTGCATGTGAGTGTGTGTGTGTGTGTGCGTGTGTACAGGAGGGCACATACCTCCTGTCTACCTCCTTATTGCTTTGTTTTGACTTTCAAGACCAGAATTACAGGCCACCACATCTGACTGGTATTTTTTAGTAGGATCTAGAGATCCAAACTCAGGTTCTTTTGCTTGAATGGGAAAGGTTTGAACCCCTCACCCAAAGTAACCCAAACTGCAGATTCAAATATTTCAGGGACATGAGATGCAGAGGGGCACAGAGCCAGGGGTCCTGAGACCTGCTCTCAGGGTGAAGCTGACTCAAGACAGCAGGGAGGACGAGGGTCAGAAAGGAGGATGACGGCAGCCCGCCGCCTACACACTGCAGCCTGCCAACACTTCCACCCGATCCAAGAGCGCAGACTCCACTTTGAGCTGACGTGTCGTCATCCCAAATCTTTGTCAGTGTCTCACCAAATGTTCCGCCACCCTGAAAACATTAGTCAACACACACCAATTAATAAAGTCTCATTCCTCAGATAATCCAAAGTCAGATGCCACCAGCATCTCCCTTTCAGTGTCAGGACAGGACAAAGAAAGAAGGGCAACCTCAGTGAGGCGCCTGGTATTTCTTGGGAGCCCTGGATCAAAGGTCACAGGTTCAGGGTCAGCCTGGGCAGCATGGTGAGACCCTGATGAGAGAGAGAGGTGGGAGAAAGAGAGAGAGAAAAAAGGGGGGCTGGAGAGATAGCTCAGATGCCGAAGTACTTGGCTGTCAGACACAAGGGCCTGAGTTTGATGCTCAGCACCCCCATGTAACAGCCAGACACGGGGGCATATTCTCCTAATCCCAGTCTTGCGTGCACAGGCAAAGATGTGCACAGGCAGAGATGTGTACAGGCAGAGATGTGTACAGGCAGAGATGTGTGCAGGCGAGATGATGTGTACAGGCAGAGATGATGTGTACAGGCAGAGATGATGTGTACAGGCAGAGATGATGTGTACAGGCAGAGATGATATGCACAGGCAGAGATGTGCACAGGCAGAGATGTGTACAGGCAGAGATGTGTACAGACAGAGATGATGTGTGCAGGCAGAGATGATGTGTACAGGCAGAGATGATGTGTACAGGGAGAGATGATGTGTACAGGCAGAGATGTGTACAGGTAGAGATGATGTGTACAGGCAGAGATGTGTACAGGCAGAGATGTGCACAGGCAGAGATGTGTACAGGCAGAGATGATGTGTACAGGCAGAGATGTGCACAGGCAGAGATGTATACAGGCAGAGATGATGTGTGCAGGCAGAGATGATGTGTACAGGCAGAGATGATGTGTACAGGCAGAGATGATGTGTACAGGCAGAGATGTGTACAGGCAGAGATGATGTACAGGCAGAGATGATGTGTACAGGCAGAGATGATGTGCACAGGCAGAGAGATGTGTACAGGCAGAGATGATGTGCACAGGCAGAGATGATGTGTACAGGCAGAGATGATGTGTACAGGCAGAGTGATGTGCACAGGCAGAGATGATGTGTACAGGCAGAGATGATGTGTACAGCAGGATTCAGAGAGATGATGTGTACAGTAAGAGGAAGTGATAGGCAGAGGGATGTGTACAGGCAGAGATGATGTGCACAGGCAGAGATGATGTGCACAGGCAGAGATGTGTACAGGCAGAGATGATGTGCACAGGCAGAGATGATATGCACAGGCAGAGATGATATGCACAGGCATAGATGTGCAAAGCAGAGTCAGGCAAATGCCTGGGCATCCTGGGCCACTCAGTGCAATCTCGTTGAGGAGTTCCAAACCAGTGAGATCCTATCTGAAGCAAAGGAGGAGGAAGAAGAGAAGGAAGAGAAGGAAGAGGAGGAGGAGGAGGAGGAGGAGGAAGAGGAGGAGAAGGAAGAGGAGGAGAAGGAGGAAGAGGAAGAGGAGGAGGAGGAAGAGGATGAGAAGGAATAGGAGGAGAAGAAGGAGGAGGAGGAGGAGGAAGAAGAGGAGGAGGAAGAGGAGGAGGAGGAGGAGGAGGAGAAGGAGCACGAGGAGAAAGAGCAGCCAATGTCTGAAAATCACACACTGGCTCCATGTGCTCTCAATGTGCATCTGCAGACCACGGCGGGCATGGCATCCCCATGCCACATTTGAGAGATACCTCTGTGGGCATGCCAGCCACAGAGAATTGTCCCCTAAATGTAGCTGGGTAGGGCCTTTCTGGGGTGGAGGAGCCCACACACAGGGGAGGGCACCCAACAGAGAAGCCTCAGCATGGAGAGACAGAGATGGGTGCCTGGGCCCTTCGCCTCCCCGGACCACATGGTCATGGGGGAGTCTCATGCCTGGGAGTGGTGTCTCTGTGACGTGGGACAGGGCCAGGGGTGCAGAGACGCAGCTAGGGCCCAGCAAGTGATGCTCCTCCGGGGTCGGCTGCTGGGGTCTCGACAGCGACTCCTCCCGTCCTGTCACTGAGGGGCTGTGTCTACTTGCGATGGCTGATTGGATTTCTCCACGGGCTGGATAATAGAACGTCCTCCATACCTCGCATGCACCCCAAAAAGGGGGGATCAGAAGCCACAGTTGGGATGTTTTACTTTACGCACTTCCCAAGTGATCCTTTAGTTCCAGATTGAGAACCCAGAAGAGATACTGACAGGACTCGGCCCTCGGCAGGTCAGCAGCGGAGGGACACAAGCAACACGACATGTGACAGATGACAGATGGCCGGAAGAATGTGGATGGGTGGATGGATGACAGCAGATATGCCCAGTCGTGGACAGACACGGCGCGTGATGTATCACAGAACACGACACGGTGAGCGAAGGGAGACATGACTGGCAGGTGATCGGCACGGGTTGAACTCTCTCTGAGTCATCAGGTTCTTTACTGTGAGAAATCGGCTGCACATTAAGCTGCGCACCACGGTTCAGCTACGCATGGCGCAGCTATGCATGGCGCCCTGCTAGAAGAAACCTAGGCAAGACCACGGACCACAGCAAGTAGTCTTCCCAGTCTCATGATATGGGCCCGGGCCCGGGCCCCGAGCCAACTCCATGGCCAAATACAGACCCCCACTTGCCACTTCTCCTGAGTCCCCCATCACCCCACCTTCCCAAACTCACCCCTGCACTAGAGAAAAGAGTCCAGGAAGGCTGCGACTCTGCCTGCCCTTGAGGGAAGGCTAGAGCATCCCTGTGGAGGCTGCAAGGAACAGGCCCGAGGCGCCGCGGCCTCCTGCCCAGCATGCCGGTGAGCCCACAAGAGCAGAGCTCGAGCTGCCAGCTGTCTGAGTTACTTGTCTTGCTGCCACAACAGAATCCCTGATCCACACAGCTCAGGGGAGACAGGGCCTAATGTGCACTCTCCCAGACCACCAGCCATCACAAGGGAGGTCTCGCAGCAGGGGCTTGAAGCACCGAATCAATGCACGCGCTTGCCGTCGGCTCACTTCCAGCACTTCAGAGTCTAGGATCCCAAGCCAGGGAATGGTGCCACCACTAAGCAGGGTCTTTCGGTGCCATTAATAGAGGCAAGACGCTTACGTACATGCAGCCAGAGCCCACCTTAATCTACAGAGTTCCTCTTGGGTGGGCCCAGAGCCGCCTCCCAGATTTCAGGGTGGCAGTTAATGCCAACCACCATGCCAGCCCACACGGACTGCAGCCTCATGGCGCCTGACAGAAACCTAGGCCGTCTGCACCAGATCTCACGCAATAGCTACACGTCTGGGTCAGAAGACATCCCTTGGGTGTCCCGACCCCTCAGATACCCGAGTCAGCACTGTCCTCCCACAAGGGGCTGGGAAGACCTCCCCCTTCCGCACAGGGATAATGGCAGATGTCACCGGGGATGCCCACCTTCCCGCAGCCAGGCCACCGACAGTCTGCCCTGCTTACAAAACAATGGTAGCCCTCAACTCCAGCTGATTCCAGATTCCACCTCCCAGTGCTAGTCATCCCTGCAGGACCCACGGAGGGGCGTGCTACAGAGCGAGGGGGCCCAGGCACCGCGGCATCTGAGCATGGATGGCTGGGCTGCGTCCGAGGGCGTGGTCTGCGAACACACACTGCATTTCCTCTGTTCGTGTGTCGATGGCATAGATTGTGTCTGGGTGACTGCAGACAGCACCACAGCAAATGCTCCTGCTGACGCTTTTTCACGTGCTCACTGTGTACCCACCCAGCAGGAGGGGCTGGGTCACGAGGTGGAGCAGAGTCCAGTGCTCTTCTGCACAAGAGCTGCAGTAAGTCACACTGCACCCACACGGATGGGAGCTCTCCTTTCCTTTAAAATATCTTATTAGCGCACATTAACTGCATGAGGCAGCAGCTTTAAGACTTTATGCATGCGTATGGCACTTTGATTCATTTACCCCCTTCTTTTTTTTTTTGAAATTTTTTTATTATTATTATTTATTCAACTGTGTGCATGTGCGTGTGTATGTGGCGCGCGCATGTGTGTGTGTCTGTGTATGTAGCGCGCGCGCGCGTGCACGTGTGTGTGTCTGTGTAGAACCACGGACGATTCGTGAACCACCATGGACGCCTCCACCTCCTTCTGCCCCGGGATTCACAGGCTCCGCCCTACCAGGACCAGAAGCGCAGGCCGCCCCCGCTTCCGCCTGGCGTCTATACGTGGGGTCTAGGATCCGAACTCAGGACCTTCCGCCTAACCCCTGAGCCACCTCTCCAGCCCCCATTTACCCCGTTCTTATCTGCGCATGAGCTCTTGCCCCTCCTAATCGCCCTTCTTCTCAAACTGCCCTCCCTCTAATTCCCTATCTTATTTTGTGTAACACAATTCTCTTCCACCGTTCCATGTCTCCTGCAAGTGACATGATTTCATGTTTCTTGGTGACTAGGGACACCCCGCTGTGGAACTCGGGACGCTGTCTTTCCATGTTCTTTTCTCTACAGGAAACAGGCAATCCTACAGGTTAGCTGACATCTGTGTGGCTCATGTTCTTGTGACCCGAGCCCGGCTCACGCTAGGTGCACTACTGATTGCGTGTCCCTGGCAACTAGCTCCGAGCGTTTTTTAAATATAGCCATTGGCAGTACTATCGTAAGAAATGTATATTCAAGGACCAGCAAGATGGTTCAGAGGGCAGTGTGCCTGTTTGCAAACTTAGCGATTTGAGTTCAATCCCTGCAGTCCACACAGCGAAAGGGGAGAACCAATCCCTCTGACTTCCACATACAGACCATGTGTCTCCGATCTCCCCCTCTCTCTTGCTCTCTCAAATGAAAAGTAAAATATTTAAAAACATAAATGTCTACTTAGGATGCTTGCACACTATTTAACTGGATTAATTGTTTTTGCTGCTTACTTTTTGAGACCCTTATACTTGGAGCTGACCGTCTGCCCAAGAAGCCGTTTATAAAATATTTCCAGCGCACGATCCTGGTCTTCTCTCTTCTGGTGCTATGCTAGGCTTTGGCTTTCAGTCTGACGTAGCCCTAACTGTCCATTTTCACTTTCATTGCCTGTGCTCCTGCATCCTACGCAAACAGCCGGTGCCGTGTCAGTGTCATGAGAGACTTGCCTGTGTTCTTCTAGGACTTCCGTAGCATCGCCTTACATTAATCCTTCCATCCATTTTTAGTTCGTGTAGACACATGGTGAGCGCTGGGTGGGATTCTGACCCTCTGCCTGCAGATACCCCGTGCTCCTGAGCCGTCCACTGAAGAGCCTGTCCTCCTCCAGTGGATGTGCTGCTTCCGTGTCAGAATCAGTTGGCTGGAAACGCACGGGCTGCTCCTGAGCACGGCTTTGACACGTCTGTCCTGGTGACTCCGCAGAGAAGTTGCTCTCCGGTCAGCCCGTAACACCCCAGCTTCGTGCCTCCTGCTCAGGATTACTACAGACTTTTGTGGTTCCATGCACATTTTAGGACATTATTTTCTATTTTGTGGAGAATTTCATTGACATTTTGGTAGAAATTGTATTGAATCTGAAGACAACATAGGTTTTTTTTTGGTTGCAATAGTAATTCTCCCAATTTGTAAACATGGGATTTCTGTCCATTTCCAACATATTCCTCAATTTATTCCAACAGGGCTAATTTTCACTGGTTAGCTTTATGCTTAGGAATATTTCCATAGCTATTATAAAATGAGGTTGCTTTATTGATTTATTTCTCAATAAGGCATCACTTATATATTGAAAGGCTTCTATATTTTTATTTTGATTCTATATGTTGATTTCCTATCTTATAACCTTAGTGGGTTTGTCAATTCTAATTCTTTGAGGAGTCATAGTTTCTAGATATAAAACAATGTCACCTTAACACAGAGATGATTTTAAAAGTCCCTTTCCTATTTGGATGCTCTTTATCTTTTCATTACTTGGCTGAGACTTTTTTTTAATGTCAGGAGCAAGGTCCTTTTATTTATTTACTTACTTATTTATTTATTTAATTACTCTCTTTGTGTGTGTGTGTGTGTGTGTGTGTGTGTCCCTGTGGAGGACCACAGGTGACTTTGGGAATCATCTTGGATTGCTCCTATCTCCTTCTTGCTGAGCTCTGGAATTTCTCAGGCTTACCCACCGAAGAAGGAAGGGATTCTCCAGGCCGCCACCATTTCCATCTGACATCTTTTTACGTGGGTCCTGGGATCTGAACTCAGGACCTTCTGCTTTCGAGGCAGTGTCTTAACCCCAGAGCCATCTCTCCAGCCTCACTAGCTGTGATAGTTAAGCCTGGGTGTCAACTTGACACACCCGGTGTTAACTAAGCTGGGCTGAGACCACCTCTGGAAAAGATCAGTTGAGACCACTTGACAGGATTGTACCCGCCCTAGATCCTATCAGGACCTCCAAAGCTCTCATAGGATCCTCCCAGTACTGCATCATATAAAAAGGAGCCACCAAGGAGAGCAGATGCCTTCTTGCAGCTGTGCTAGGAATCGCTTTTCCTTCTGGCCGCCCTGTTCCTTTGACCTTCCAAGACTAGGAGTTCTCCAGCCTTCATCCATCACCTACTTGACTACCAAACTGAGCAGTTAGCTATTGGCAGCCATCGTTGGAACTACCTCGGCTATTGGAAGCCATCGTTGGACTACCTTGGCTGCTGACAGCCTTTGCTGGACTACCTTGGCCATATCTGTAAGCCAACTCAATAAATTTCATATATATATATATATATATATATATATATATATATATATTCATTCTGTGAATTCCGTGACTCTAGAGAACCCAAACTAATACACTAGCCAAGACTTTTGATGCTGTCGGGAGTAAGGGTGCCAAAGGCCATCCTGCTCTTAGAAGGACAGTCTCAGCTTCTCCCTTTCGGTGTGACCCAGGATGTGAAATCGTCATGGAATCCAGCGCATCTTTAGACCTATTTCTGAGGATTTTTTCCTGGAGCAAGATTAAATTGTACCAGGTGCTTTTGAAATGATCATGTGTTCTATCTTCATTTTGTGGATCAATATGATGTGTTATATCTACTGATCTGTAGGTGTTAAGCCATCCTTGTATTCTTGGGGGTAACACCCACTTGATTGTGGTATGTGGTCATTTTTATGTGTTTTTATATTCAATTTGCTGAAATTTTGCAGAAAGCTTTTGCATCTATATTCACTGGGTGAAAAAATAATTCTACTCTAAAAGGAGAAAAGAAACAATTCATTCAAATTGAGTTTTGGGAGAGCTGCAGAGAAGAGTACCTGGCTCGCATGTGCAAGATCCTAGTCGGGTGCTAATGTCATTTCCAAAGGATTTTTTATCCAGGCGGCTCAGCCTGGGACCCAGCACTTGGGAACTGGAGGCTCCAGGAGCTCAAGTCATTCTCAGCTAACGTGGAGTATGTGATACTCTGCTCAGAAAAAACACATGTTAAAAAAAAATTTATGTGATGCAAATTTCATTGTGCACTTCTCATCCTGAGTCTATAAAACAAAACAAGATGGATGGGCCCTGGGGTAGATGACCCTTGACCTTGGAAGTTACTAGCACTCTGGCTGCTATGACTTGGAAGTGTCCCCAAAAGACCCATGTGCTTGGTTCTCAGAGGCTACTGTCAATGGGAGGAGGTGGCGCCTTTAGGAGCTGGGGTCTGGGTCAATGGCCAACATTCAAGAAGGGCACTCGACCGTGTGTGCTCCTCCATTTCTCCCCCTCTGCCCTCACCCAGCCCTTGTCCTGCCCAGTGAGCGAGCAGCATACACGCCCCCACACGCCCAGCGGTGAACACCACAGGCCTGAGCAACACAACAAATGGCCACGGACAGAAACCACAAGTCAAAGGAAAAACCTTTTCTAGTCTTGGCCTGGAACTCGCCATCCTCTGCCTCACTCAGGGCTGGTGAACAGGCCCGTCCTGCTGTAAGCTGCTCTTAGGTCCCAGCAGCAGGAAGCTGCCTGGCCTGGCCAAGGACCCTCCCACCCGACAAGGATTCACAGGAAATGGTGCCGTCTGCCGTGGTCCCTCAACGCCTCTGGCCTTCTAAGAGTGGTGGCCAGAGGACAGGAAAGAGTAAAGTTTAGAAGTCAACACCACCTCCTGCAGGGAACAGATGAAGAGCAGTGACCAGGACCTCCTCCTCCTCCTGCATCTCAGGCGGGGTGTGCCCAGAGGTGCCTGGCCACCAGGTGCCGCCCACCCCTATCCAGTTCAGCTGCCTCCACCATACCGTTTCTGCACACACAAGCCATTTCCACCAGTGCCAGACAACTGGTTCACATGCTTGGGGTGAGGAACCCCCAGAACCACCGCCCAGCAGAGTCCCTGATAAAAGCTGGCCTAGCCTGAGGGTCTCCCAGTAGCAGCAGATGGACAGAGCCTGCAGGGCAGCAAGTCCACCCTTAGATACTAAACAGGGGTCTGCTGGGACCAGCTATGCTGGGTGAACTGCCAAGGCCCATGCTGGGGAGTCAGGGTGGGGCAGTGTAGTTCTGGGGCTCTCGGTGGTACGTGCCTTCATGGCTTGAGGTGGACAGAGAATAGATTAGACCATGGTGACCCTCCCAAGCACACAGTTCCCACCTGACAGGCAACACACGTTCACAGACAGATCAGCTGGGCCTGGCGTCTAGAGGGCTCGGGCTGCTCTGAGCCCACAACCCTACACATGTCTGCAGCCTCCTCACTGCAATCGCCTTCAAGACGGGTCTATTGCATTCCAACTGCACGCAGGGAACAGAGAGAGCTAGAGCTGCAAGTCCTGTCTGCATATGAAGTGTCTCCTAATGCCCCGTGTGTTGACAGCCTGGTCACCAGCGCTGAGTACAGTCACTGAGAGGTGATGGACCATCAGGGCTTTGAAATGACAGAGGGTTGATTGCTGACTGGATTTGAGATCTACCAATGCTGTTGGGGGTGTTGGGAAAGAGATGGGACCTCGTCAAGAAGTGGGTCAGCAGGACACATGCAGGAAGATCTGCCCCTTCCTCTCTCCCTGCTTCCTGGCTGCATGAAGTGAGCAGCTGCTGCCGCGCACTCCCTTCACTGTAACACTCCGCCCTTGCTCAGACCCAGAGCGGTGGATGCAGGTTGACCTAGTTCCTCTGAGACACGAGCCAAAAGAAATCCTTCTCTCTGTGGCATTTTATCACAGCAATAAAAAGTCTGACACAGCAGCAGAGTGAGTCAACCCAGCCCCAAATCTGTGGCTTACAGCAGTTCTCTGTTCCACAGGCCAACAATCTCACATCAAGCAGCTCGTTCTCCCCATCCCAGGATACACTTATCTCACAACCAGCACAAAGGAGCCTGATGGCCTGTGCCGAGGCCACGACGAAGGAGCCTGGGTGCCCCGTGCCGTGGCCACGACGAAGGAGCCTGGGTGCCCCGTGCCGTGGCCACGACGAAGGAGCCTGGGTGCCCCGTGCCGTGGCCACGACGAAGGAGCCTGGGTGCCCTGTGCCGTGGCCACGACGAAGGAGCCTGGGTGCCCCGTGCCAAGGCCACGACGAAGAACGGATTGGCCCAGCACAGGAGCTCCGGCTGGCAGATGTGTCAGCCTGTGCCCGCCTCACCCCAAGTTTGATCCCCAGGTTCTGAGGCTTCCAAATCATCACCAGCACACCAGACCAAGCTCATCAGCCTGACCTGTTGTTGCCGTAGAGGCCATTTCTTGAAGGGGCAGCACTTGGCCTGACTCCCAGTTCCATGAAAAGCACACAGACGCACAAAGCATTCCTCTTTCTTCGACTGGACACGGTGAACTCCTAACCCTCACGAAACAGGTCAGATCATCTTCCAATCAGGAGGTGGGAGCAGCAGAGGCTGGGTAGTGGTGCCCCCACCCTCTCTCCTGGCCCAGAGCACCCAGCCCACACCCCTGCCCAGCTGCAGCTGAGGCAACCACATCCTGCTCCATGGGCGGCCTCCGTGCCAAGCGGATGTTTAACTGTGCCAGCACCTCCCCAGGGACAGCTCCTGCGGTGCCTGTGATTAAGACAGCAGCTTCCCGGGTGTGGCGACCTCGGCCAGCAGCTCCAGGCCCTGCAGGCTCTGCAGAAACAGAACCACCTGCGTCTAAACAGGGCTGGGGCGGGGGAGGACGAAGCCCACAGCATCACAGGCCTGGCGGCTCCGGCAGGCACCCTGGCGGCTCCGGCAGGCACCCTGGCGGCTCAGGCAGGCACCCTGGCGGTTCTGGGCCTACTTCCCAGAATGCCGAAAAGACAGGCTCTGATGTGTGGGGCAGACCTGGCCCTGCAGTGAGGGGATCGGGCTTCAGTCCTGTTCTCCCAAGCAGAGTTCTCTGACGTTCTGACTCATTTTCTGGAGAATCAGCCAAACCCACCTGGGTAGCAGAGGGGGCCAAGACACCCTTCACTGTCCCTGGTGGGCTCAGGACAGCTGGGCTTGCCATTCGCCTCCGATCCCCGCCTGCATAAGGCAGCAGCCCCTGTGTGTGAAGCTCGACGCATCCAGCAGACAGATGGGACTGGACTGGTTCCTCCGCTGCTTCACTCGGGCCTCCTTGGAAGACGGTGGCCACTGGGACGTGCAGGCTCCCAAGTCCACCTCACACGGCCATGACTCCACTAACGGTCACACTGCTGGGCTGTGCAGGGAGAGGCAGCCACAAGGGGCCTTGTGAACTGGGGCTCCACTTGATTCAGACTTGGATGAGGATTGGCCCTGCAGGTCTAGGAGCTGGCAGGGGGCCAGAGAGACTGACACCATCTCCCACATTGTGATTTGCATAGGAACTGTCCCCCTGGACTGGCGTGTGTGCATGTGTAGACGTGAGCTATCCCACAGCCTCTGTGCACGTACCATGAGGTATTCCCCCAGACTCGCATGTGCACATGTGTAAATGTGAGGCACCCCCCAGACTGGCATGTGCACATGTGTAAATGTGAGGCGCCTCCCAGACTCACATGTGCACACGTGTAAATGTGAGATGCCCCCCAGACTCGCATGTACACACGTGTAAATGTGAGGCGCCCCCCCCACTCGCATGTGCACATGTGTAAATGTGAGGCACCCCCCAGACTCGCGTGTGCACACGTGTAAACGTGAGCTGTCCCCACAGGCTCCTGTGCTCTCCACATGGTCCCCACTGGTGGTACTATTTTGAGAGTTTGAAGCAACCAGCAGGAGAGACCATGCTGGAGAAGGCAAGACTGGGACCTCCACCAGAAGATTGTGTCTGGCCCCTCCTGTGTCATGCTTGGCTTCCATCAGTCACAGCCACTAGCTCCCACCATGATCCTGCCCGGGCCCACCAGCCCATGAGCCAAAACTGCAGACTGGTCCCTCTAGAGCTGTGCGTCAGCCTTTCCTCCTCTGCAGATTGACTTTTATTGTAGTTTTAAAAAATGATGCAAATTCCACATCTCAGACATTTTCAACATCCATTAACACAGCAGTGGTAACTGTGCACACTGTGAGGTAAGAGATCTCTAGAACGGTCTTATCTTGCCCAACTCCTTACCCCTAGCCCAGCCTGGTGCCCAGAGGCTTCCCGTCTGTGGCTCTGACCGCAGTAGATGCCTCCTGCAGGTGGGTTGTGTCACGATTCCTGCCTTAAGGCAGAGTATGACTGGGCCACATTCTGCTCTCTGCGCGACGGACCCTGGGCTATTGTGCCGCCAGTCTCTCAACAGAGCCGCGGTGATCATGGCTGACCACACACCTGCTGTGCCCTGCTTCCCATTCCTCCTGGCACGTGACCAACACATACACGTTTTAATTCTTTCTTATGTAGCTTCTTGTTGTGCTTGGACCCCATGAGTGAGAGCTACACGGCCCATCGAAGGCTCAAGAGCAAGAAGGTGGGGCTGACACAGTCCACTGATGCCTGCAGCACTGAGCTCACGGAGAAGAGCCACGCTGCTGACGGGAGCTCCCAGGCTCCCAGTTGCAGTTCTCAGCCGAGTCCAGGTTGCCCACCTCAACTCAGACAAGCCCAGGCTGCCCACCTCAAGCGGCTCTGTGTGCAGAGGGTCCCGGGCAGCGGGCTGCACAGAGCCTGAGCCCGTGCACCCGCCATGCAAATGCTGTCCCTAAAGCCGCGCAGAAAACACCTGGCTTGAAGACCAGCACCTCTGACCTCCCAGGCCTCAGGAGCGTGCGCCCCAGCAGAGCTGCGCTGCCTCCGCGTCCCCGCCAGGCATGTGCACGCGGCGGCATGGCACTTGCGGGCCCCACGTGTCCTGAGGTACGCGTGGGGGCTGAGGCACATCCCTGGCCCCTGCCAGAGGAACCGTCTGCTGTGCACAGGGCTGGGCCTGGGAACTGGAGCGCCTGGCTCCCACGTTCCTTAAGACGCTCCCCGTAGGAGCTTGGCAAGTCAGGGCGTCTCACACACGCAGAAATCAAGTGGGTCATGGTATCGTGATAAATGAGGCTCACGGCTTTAAAACCAGAATATTCCCATCATTTTAGAAATCAAAACACCACTGATTAAAATTTCAGGATATTCTTTTTTTTAATTTTTTTTTATTCAATTGTGCGTGTGTGCGTACGTATGTGCGCACGCGCGTGTGTCTGTGTGTGTGTAGAACCACGGGCGAATTCGGGAACCACCATAGACCGCCTCCACCTTCTCCTTGTTTACTCTGCCTTGGGATTCACAGGCTCCGCCCTACCAGGACCAGAAGCGCAGGCCGCCCCCGCTTCCGCCCGGCGTCTATACGTGGGATCTGGGATCTGAACTCAGGACCTTCCCGCCTGCAAGGCAGAGGCTTACCCCCTGAGCCACCTCTCCAGCCCAGGATATTATTTAAAATTATAAATTGGGGGTCTATGCTGCCACATATGCGCGGGTGAAAAGAATGAGGATGGGGCTGGAGAGGTGGCTCAGGGTTAAGCCTCTGCCTTGCAGGCGGAAGGTCCTGAGTTCAGATCCTAGACCCCACGTATAGACGCCGGGCGGAAGTCAGGGTGGCCTGCAGTTCTGGTCCTGGTAGGGGGGAGCCTGTGAATCCCGGGGCAGAGTAAACAAAGAGGAGGCAGAGGTGGTCCATGGTGGTTCCCGAATTCGCCCGTGATTTTACACACATACACACACACACACACACACACACACACACACACACACACACGCACAATTGAATAAAAATAATATAAATAAATAAATAGATCGATAGATAGATCAATAAATAAATAAATAAATAGAATGAGAACGAGGTGCACGAGGCTCAGGCCAGCACTGCCCCCAACGGCTGTCCTCACCGAGTCAAGAAAGGTCAGTTGTTTCCCGCTCACCCCCTGCATGACAGACCTGCTGGGTGACACTTCCTCCCCTCACAAAGCCAGGTCTTCTCCAGCCACCCTGCCGGCTCCGTGCAGATTCAGACTTGCCATCCAGTGGCTCGGCCAGCACTTCAGCCTTCCCAGCAGACTTGGAGCCAACACGCATGACGGACGCTCTAGTACAGGTGACCGGTGCGTCTCAGCCTGGGGTCCCAGCAGAAAAGGTGCTCTGTGCACAGGGTGTGCCGAGGCAAACACCAGGGCCATCCCAGGCTGGCCGGAACTGTCGCGGTGCCCACTGCAACTGCACCCCAGCGCTGAGATAGCAGGTCTTCCCAAGGGCAGGTGGATGCAAAGGGACAGAGGACGCAGGTCCTGTCCTACCCAAGGGAAAGCACTGCAAGCAGCAGAGACATTCTGCATGGTCCGGAGGCTGCAGTTGTAGGTCAAAGAGCCTCTGAGGCCTGTCCTCAGGGCCAGTATCTTCCCGCCGTGGTGGGAGGGCCAGGCAGCTCTGGTAACTCCCTCTACACCCCACAAGCGCTTCTGCCATTACAGGCCCCACCCTTGGGTCCTGGTGCCAAGAGATGGTTGAGGACCAAGAGATGTTTCGACAGGACTCTCTATACCTCCCTGAGGAGCTGCAGCTAGCGCCAGACAAGAGCTACTCTATTCAATGATTTACCTACTGAGGCATCCATGCCCAGCAAGTGCCCAGGGGCCTGCCACGCCCCAGATGAAATCCTGTGGGTCACACATGCAGAAAGACAGGAGAGAGGCTGGCCTGAACGATAGAGTGTGAAGTGGGACAGGAGGGAGATGGGATTGGGTAGTAAGGGGTGAACACATATGAATTCACTGTACATGTATGAAAGTGTCAAGGAATAAAGAAGAATTTTAAAGAGAGATAGGTTTGGGAAGCACACACTGGACTGTGAAAGGAGAAGGACGCAAAGTTGTTTCCCGCCCACCCCCTGCATGACAAGTAAAATTGGCAGCAGCCGCGGCAGCCAGCCAAGCACAGATCGATGCGGCGACCCCCAGGGCCATCCACAAGCAGACGCAGCTCAGCGCCCACAGTCAACAGTCCTGTTAACATCAGCTATTATTAATAGGCCATTTAGCACTTAAGAACAGCAGTCGATCTCACATGGAGTCTGTACGCTCTTGGGTTCGGAAAAAGTGTGCGTGGAGGATCCAAGCGAGGGAAAACCTTCGGTGGCCACAGCCAGCCAGAACTCACGAGACCCCTACAACCCCACGAGGTCCAAAGAACTCTGTCATCTACCGTGCACAGATCAGAACGTCAGGCCTCTGTCTCGTTCGCAGTCAGAGAGGGCTCTAACCTTGATCAGCATCATCTACCTATAACCTCCCAGACACACGTCAGAGGATGAGATGCAGGGGGTGGACCCGTGACCTCACAGACACACGTCAGGGGCTGAGATGCAGGGGGTGGACCCGTGACCTCACAGACACACGTCAGAGGCTGAGATGCAGGGGGTGGACCCGTGACCTCACAGACACACGTCAGAGGGCTGAGATGCAGGGGGTGGACCCGTGACCTCACAGACACACGTCAGGGGCTGAGATGCAGGGGGTGGACCCGTGACCTGACAGACACACGTCAGAGGATGAGATGCAGGGGGTGGACCCGTGACCTCACAGACACTCGTCAGAGGATGAGATGCAGGGGGTGGACCCGTGACCTCACAGACACTCGTCAGGGGCTGAGATGCAGGGGGTGGACCCGTGACCTCACAGACACACGTCAGAGGATGAGATGCAGGGGGTGGACCCGTGACCTCCCAGACACACGTCAGGGGCTGAGATGCAGGGGGTGGACCCGTGACCTCACAGACACACGTCAGAGGATGAGATGCAGGGGGTGGACCCGTGACCTCACAGACACACGTCAGAGGCTGAGATGCAGGGGGTGGACCCGTGACCTCCACAGACACTCGTCAGAGGATGAGATGCAGGGGTTGGACCCGTGACCTCACAGACACTCGTCAGGCTGAGATGCAGGGCGTTGGACCCGTGACCTCACAGACACACGTCAGAGGATGAGATGCAGGGGTGGACCTGTGACCTCACAGGACACAAGTAGAGGCTGAGATGCAGGGGGTGGACCCGTGACCTCACAGACACTCGTCAGAGGATGAGATGCAGGGGTGACCCGTGACCTCACCAGACACCACGCATGAGGCTGAGATGGCAGGGGGTGGACCGTGACCTCACAGACACACGTCAGGGCTGAGATGCAGGGGTGGACTTGTGACCTCACAGACACACGTCAGGGATGAGATGCAGGGGGTGGACGTGACCTCACAGACACACGTCAGAGGCTGAGATGCAGGGGGTGGACCCGTGACCTCACAGACACACGTCAGGGGCTGAGATGCAGGGGGTGGACTTGTGACCTCACAGACACACGTCAGGGGCTGAGATGCAGGGGGTGGACTTGTGACCTCACAGACACACGTCAGGGGCTGAGATGCAGGGGGTGGACTTGTGACCTCACAGACACACGTCAGAGGATGAGATGCAGGGGGTGGACTTGTGACCTCACAGACACACGTCAGAGGATGAGATGCAGGGGGTGGACCCGTGACCTCACAGACACACGTCAGGGGCTGAGATGCAGGGGGTGGACTTGTGACCTCACAGACACACGTCAGAGGATGAGATGCAGGGGGTGGACTGTGACCTCACAGACACACGTCAGAGGATGAGATGCAGGGGGTGGACTTGTGACCTCACAGACACTCGTCAGAGGCTGAGATGCAGGGGGTGGACTTGTGACCTCACAGACACACGTCAGAGGATGAGATGCAGGGGGTGGACTTGTGACCTCACAGACACACGTCAGAGGATGAGATGCAGGGGGTGGACTTGTGACCTCACAGACACACGTCAGAGGATGAGATGCAGGGGGTGGACTTGTGACCTCACAGACACACGTCAGAGGATGAGATGCAGGGGGTGGACTTGTGACCTCACAGACACACGTCAGAGGATGAGATGCAGGGGGTGGACCCGTGACCTCACAGACACACGTCAGGGGCTGAGATGCAGGGGGTGGACTTGTGACCTCACAGACACACGTCAGAGGATGAGATGCAGGGGGTGGACTTGTGACCTCACAGACACTCGTCAGGGGCTGAGATGCAGGGGGTGGACCCGTGACCTGACAGACACACGTCAGGGGCTGAGATGCAGGGGGTGGACTTGTGACCTCACAGACACACGTCAGAGGATGAGATGCAGGGGGTGGACCCGTGACCTCACAGACACACGTCAGGGGCTGAGATGCAGGGGGTGGACTTGTGACCTCACAGATACACGTCAGGGGCTGAGATGCAGGGGGTGGACTTGTGACCTCACAGACACACGTCAGAGGATGAGATGCAGGGGGTGGACCCGTGACCTCACAGACACTCGTCAGAGGCTGAGATGCAGGGGGTGGACTTGTGACCTCACAGACACACGTCAGGGGCTGAGATGCAGGGGGTGGACTTGTGACCTCACAGACACTCGTCAGAGGCTGAGATGCAGGGGGTGGACTTGTGACCTCACAGACACACGTCAGGGGCTGAGATGCAGGGGGTGGACTTGTGACCTCACAGTGCACCTGTGACATTATGGGCACATCTCATGCTGTCACCAGCCACTCCCACACCTCTCCATCGTGTAAACCAGGAAAGGGAAGCCAAGTGCTCAGTCCACAGCCGCGCTGAACAGTCCTTCACACAATCACCTGGTGACAGATACATGCTGAAGAATGTGTCATGTCAGACAACACACGTCATGTGACCGTGCTGCTCACACACCTTGGCTGTAGGTGTTTACTGCATGGTCCATCTGTAAGCTGTTGTCCACCCAGATGTCATGTGCAGTATGAACTTAACACAGCATAGCAGAGGTTCAGGGACACTCAGCCCTGTAGCACAGCACATGATCTTGCCCCTCCGCAGCCCTCCAAAGCATCATTAGGAAGGACAGTGAAGGCATTGCTTTGTCTTTCTTATCCTAAAACTTCTCCTTGCAGATGATAATGAAGGAAATCCTTATCTGGGGCCACGGAGCAGACTCAAAGCACATGGTGCTGCGTCCAGCAAAGGCAAAGAGTAGGCAGGCCAGAGCCACACCTGGAGCTCATGGGCAGGGCAGAGACAGACCCAAGACCCCCTCAAGGTGTTCACATGCTAGTCTATCACTATAAGAACCAATATGCAAAGTGGAGCAGCCTTGAAATCCTGAGCAGACCAGGGTCACCTCTCTTGCTGCAGACAGTCACAGAAAGGCTCTCTGCATCCTGGCACTCTGCTTTCACCACCTCGACCAGCACAGCAGCTCATTCCCTAGATGCAGGCTCATCTAACCTCCAAGTGCACCAGCATCACAGTCAGCCTGCAGGCCCAGCGTGTCCTATAGGCCCAAAGTCACATCAGCCTGCAGGTCCAGTGCATGCTGCAGGCCCAGTGCATGCTGCAGGCCCAGTGCATGCTGCAGGTGCAGTGCATGCTGCAGGTCCAATACATGCTATAGGTCCACTGCATGCTGTAGGTACAGTGCATCCTACAGTGCATGCTGCAGGTGCAGTGTATGCTGCAGGTCCAGTGTATGCTATAGGTCCACTGCACACTATAGGTACAGTGCACACTGTAGGTACAGTGCATGCTGTAGGTACAGTGCATCCTATAGTGCATGCTGCAGGTGCAGTGCGTGCTGCAGGTGCAGTGCGTGCTGCAGGTGCAGTGCGTGCTGCAGGTCCAGTGTATGCTATAGGTCCAGTGCATGCTGCAGGTCCAGTGTATGCTATAGTTCCAGTGCATGCTGCAGGTCCAGTGCATGCTGCAGGTCCAGTGCATCCTGTACATACAATGTACGCTGTAGGTCCAGTGCATGCTATAGGCCCAGTGCATCCTGCAGGTCAAGTACATTCTATAGGTCCAGTGCATCCTGAAGGTCCAGTGCATTCTTGCCAAGAACTTGGATTCTCCCCCAAAACCAGCATTGACTGTAGTGAGGTTCGCTCACAGATGGTCTCACACACACACACACAGAGCTTTCTGAGGCTCCCCACACCCACTCTAGGGTCTCCAGTATGTGGGGCCCCTAGTTGGTCTGCCAGGTCTTAGGGTGCTGCAGACCTAGGATCCTGCATGTGGACACCTCTCTGGACCAGAAGAAATCCTGAGAGGGGACACTGCAGTCCATGCAGAGTGGAATCCTTGCCATGGATCAGAAATCCTGGCTTTGGGCTGCAGGGCAACCTGCCACTGTTATAGATGGTAAGTGTAGAGCGTGAAGGGTCCACAGTTCTCCTGTGCATTTCTCCTGTCTCAGCTCTCCTGTCGCAGCTCTCCTGTCTCAGCTCTCCTGTCTCAGCTCTCCTGTCTCAGCTCTCCTGCTATAGCTCTCCTGCTGCAGCTCTCCTGTCTCAGCTCTCCTGCTGCAGCTCTCCTGTCTCAGCTCTCCTGTCTCAGCTCTCCTGCTCCAGCTCTCCTGTCTCAGCTCTCCTGCTGCAGCTCTCCTGTCTCAACTCTCCTGTCTCAGCTCTCCTGCTGCAGCTCTCCTGCTGAAACTCTCCTGTCTCAGCTCTCTTGCTGAAGCTCTCCTGCTGCAGCTCTCCTGCTGCAGCTCTCCTGTCTCAGCTCTCCTGTCTCAGCTCTCCTGTCTCAGCTCTCCTGCTGCAGCTCTCCTGCTGAAACTCTCCTGTCTCAGCTCTCTTGCTGAAGCTCTCCTGCTGCAGCTCTCCTGCTGCAGCTCTCCTGTCTCAGCTCTCCTGTCTCAGCTCTCCTGTCTCAGCTCTCCTGCTGCAGCTCTCCTACTGCAGCTCTCCTGTTTCAGCTCTCCTGTCTCAGCTCTTCTGCTGCAGCTCTCCTGCTGAAGCTCTCCTGTCTCAGCTCTTTTGCTGAAGCTCTCCTGCTCCAGCTCTCCTGTCTCAGCTCTCCTGCTCCAGCTCTTTTGCTCCAGCTCTCCTGCTCCAGCTCTCCTGTCTCAACTCTCCTCTCAGCTCTCCTGCTACAGCTCTCCTGTCTCAGCTCTCCTGTCTCTGCTCCAGCTCTCCTGCTGCAGATCTCCTGTCTCAGCTCTCCTGCTGCAGCTCTCTTGTCTCTGCTCCAGCTCTCCTGCTATAGCTCTCCTGTCTCAACTCTCCTGTCTCAGCTCTCCTGCTATAGCTCTCCTGCTGCAGCTCTCCTGTCTCAGCTCTCCTGTCTCAGCTCTCCTGTCTCAGCTCTCCTGTCTCAGCTCTCCTGTCTTAGCTCTCCTACTGCAGCTCTCCTGTCTCAGCTCTCCTGTCTCAGCTCTCCTGCTGCAGCTCTCCTGTCTCAGCTCTCCTGTCTCAGCTCTCCTGTCTCAGCTCTCCTACTGCAGCTCTCCTGTCTCAGCTCTCCTGTCTCAGCTCTCCTGCTGCAGCTCTCCTGTCTCAGTTCTCCTGCTTCAGCCCTCCTGCTGCAGCTCTCCTGTCTCAGCTCTCCTGCTGCAGCTCTCCTGCTGCAGCTCTCCTGTCTCAGCTCTCCTGCTGCAGCTCTCCTGCTGCAGTTCTCCTGTCTCAGCTGTCCTGCTGCAGCTCTCCTGCTGCAGCTCTCCTGTCTCAGCTCTCCTGTCTCAGCTCTCCTGTCTCAGCTCTCCTGTCTCAACTCTCCTGTCTCAGCTCTCCTGCTATAGCTCTCCTGTCTCAGCTCTCCTGTCACAGCTCTCCTGTCTCAGCTCTCCTACTGCAGCTCTCCTGTCTCAGCTCTCCTGTCTCAGCTCTCCTGTTGCAGCTCTCCCTGCAGCTCTCCTATCTCAGCTCTCCTGCTACAGCTCTCCTGCTGCAGCTCTCCCTGCAGCTCTCCTATCTCAGCTCTCCTGCTGCAGCTCTCCTGCTGCAGCTCTCCTGTCTCAGCTCTCCTGTCTCAGCTCTCCTGTCTCAGCTCTCCTGTCTCAACTCTCCTGTCTCAGCTCTCCTGCTATAGCTCTCCTGTCTCAGCTCTCCTGTCACAGCTCTCCTGTCTCAGCTCTCCTACTGCAGCTCTCCTGTCTCAGCTCTCCTACTGCAGCTCTCCTATCTCAGCTCTCCTGCTACAGCTCTCCTGCTGCAGCTCTCCTGTCTCAGCTCTCCTGCTATAGCTCTCCTGCTGCAGCTCTCCTGTCTCAGCTCTCCTGCTATAGCTCTCCTGCTGAAGCTTTCCTGCTGCAGCTCTCCTGTCTCAGCTCTCCTGTCTCAGCTCTCCTGCTGCAGCTCTCCTGTCTCCGCTCTCCTGTCTCAGCTCTCCTGTTTCAGCTCTCCTGCTGCAGCTCTCCTGTCTCCGCTCTCCTGTCTCAGCTCTCCTGTCTCAGCTCTCCTGCTGCAGCTCTCCTGTCTCAGCTCTCCTGCTGCAGCTCTCCTGTCTCAGCTCTCCTGTCTCAGCTCTCCTGTTTCAGCTCTCCTGCTGCAGCTCTCCTGTCTCCGCTCTCCTGTCTCAGCTCTCCTGTCTCAGCTCTCCTGCTGCAGCGCTCCCTGCAGCTCTCCTATATCAGATCTCCTATCTCAGTTCTCCTGTCTCAGCTCTCCTGCTGCAGCTCTCTTGTCTCTGCTCCAGCTCTCCTGCTATAGCTCTCCTGTCTCAGCTCTCCTGCTATAGCTCTCCTGCTGCAGCTCTCCTGTCTCAGCTCTCCTGTCTCAGCTCTCCTGTCTCAGCTCTCCTGCTGCAGCTCTCCTGTCTCAGCTCTCCTGTCTCAGCTCTCCTGTCTCAGCTCTCCTACTGCAGCTCTCCTGTCTCAGCTCTCCTGTCTGTCCAGTCTCCTGCTGCCAGCTCTCGGTCTCGCTCTCCTGTCTCAGGCTCTCCTGTTTAAGCTTCCCTACTGAAGCTCTCCTGTCTCCGCTTCTCCGTCTCGTCTCCTGTTCGCAGCTCTACCTGTCTCGCTCTCCCGTCTCAGCTCTCCTGTCTCCGCTATCCTGTCTCAGCTCTCCTGCTGCAGCTCTCTGTCTCAGCTCTCCTGATCTCAGCTCTCTTTCCAAGCTCTCCTGCTGCAGTGCTCCCTGCAGCTCTCCTATCTCAGTTCTCCTATCTCAGTTCTCCTGTCTCAGCTCTTCTGCTGCAGCTCTCCTATCTCAGTTCTCCTGCTGCAGCTCTCCTCCTGTGTTGGGCCTGCCCAGGATTTGCCCCAGGGCATGGCCGAGCACATGGGACTAAAGATGGAGCCGAGGGCAAGGGTCTTGGGCGTAACCCGATCACTTCACAGAGAGCCCTAATTGGCTTTCAGGTATCTACCTGCCCCCTGTGCTAGTGACATTGAAACTTGACCATTAGCACCTGTAGGATTGTCTTGACCTTTGTGACACAATTGGATGCCTGTTTCGCGCCTTGGTGGCCTTTGTCTATAAAAGTTCCTTTTCTCCCCCCAATAAAGAGAGATCTGCTTCTGACAATCTCCTTGTCCCGTGCTGAGTCTCTGGGGGTAGAGGCGGAGGTGGGGACGACTGGAACGTGCTTTCATCACAGCCAGCAGCTGTGTGTGTGAGGGAGTGAATGAGCATGTGTGGGAACCGGTTCCCACATTCCTGCCTGGTGCACACTGAGTTCTGTATTTCTTCCAGTTGTCATCTCCCTTCCTACAGGCTGGCGTTTCTTATGGTGATAAGAAATGAACGAACTCAGTACATGAGCCCCATGGACCTGGGTGGAGAGGCCTCTGGGGGAGACAGCGGCAGTGCCAGCACAGCCCTCCCTCCCTGAAGCGGCTTAGGCTCCTCCCCACACCTTCTGCTTTGTCTGTGGGACATTTCGAGGCTGGAATTCTCCACTCAGTCTTAGCATCTCGTGAGCACATAGCTCTTAGGGTGCTGGGACGACCAGGGACATACACATGTGCAGTTTCCTGAGGACGCGAACATGCACCACAGGATTAAATGGCAAGTCGCTCGCCAACGTCCCAAGAGCGGTGTGCGGCACACAGTCCTCCTCATAGCTGGGCGTGCTGCCCTGGTGAAGTCTGCCAGGGACAGCCCCCGAGGAGAAGGTCCTAGAAGGGACAGACACAGGCCGGGGTCAGCGGGTGCAGGTCTCCTCAGCTCCTCGTCAAGAATATATCTTAGTCCACTTACTGTAAGCATGGCTCTACATGGCTGATTGCGGTATTTCGTGGCAGGCAGAGAAACGTGAGGAAGTCCTGACCTGCCCCCAGCTAGTGCTGCTGGGGTGTCGGGAGCATCCACAGCACTGGCAGGAAGCTGGTCTCATCCTGAAGGAGCTCAGCGCAGGACCCAGCCGGAAGCCATGCGTCCCAAAAGCCTACTGCACAGGTAAACACCTGTGGGCATCGGACTCTGGACAGGCGAGAACAGGCCCTCGGGACACCGCACAACGTGCAAGCCCGGTCCTCTGCCATGGGCCACGTCACCATAGCCAGATCACCAGCCCAGGGACTGAGTGACTGCAGCGTCCTCAGAGCACCATCCTGCCTGCTGGGGCACACAGCTCCCTAGGCCTCCGGGCTGACACTTTAACCTGTGAGTTCTCGCCACGGCTCTCTCAGATGGAATTGTACTGGATGTGCCGCATGATTCAAGTGTTACCATAGGAATGACAAAGATGAAGGAAGAAGAACCTGTCACTGCTGGGCCATGACCCCAGGTGACACCAGCACAACCTGTGAAGTCACAAACCTGTGTCATCCTGCTGATGGTGTACCTCACACCCACGGCTCACCTAGGACATTTCCTCTGGTGTCTCGAAGCCTCAGCAGGGCCCTCCCCACTCAGGCCTGGGCACGACAGGTGTCCTGCCTGGTACACTGTTTCCTGGCTCTGCCAGCTCATGCCAGGACTGTTGGCAGCCCGGGGAAGAGGTAACCACACATGCCCAGAGGTCTGGGGAGAGGTGACGAGGTGCCCAGCATCTCAGGGAGAGGTGACCACGCGTACCCAGCAACCTCGGGAGAGGTGACCACGCGTACCCAGCATCTCAGGGAGAGGTGACCACACGTACCCAGCGGCCTCGAGAGAGGTGACCACGCGTACCCAGCATCTCAGGGAGAGGTGACCACACGTACCCAGCGGCCTCGAGAGAGGTGACCACGCGTACCCAGCATCTCAGGGAGAGGTGACCACACATACCCAGCAACCTCGAGAGAGGTGATCACGCGTACCCAGCATCTCAGGGAGAGGTGACCACATGTACCCAGCGGCCTCGAGAGAGGTGACCACATGTACCCAGTGGCCTTGGGAGAGGTGACCACACGTACCCAGCATCTCAAGAAGTGACCACACGTGCGCTGGAGAGGTGGCTCAGGGGTTAAGCCTCTGCCTTGCAGGTGGAAGGTCCTGAGTTCAGATCCCAGATCCCACGTATAGACGCCGGGCGGAAGCGGGGGTGGCCTGCGCTTCTGGTCCTGGTAGGGCGGAGCCTGTGAATCCCGGGGCAGAAGGAGGTGGAGGAGTCCATGGTGGTTCGCGAATTCGTCCGTGGTTCTACACACACACACACACACACACACACACATACACACACAGGCGCGCGCACATACATAAGCACACACGCACAATTGAATAAATAATAATAATAATAATAAAAAAGAAGTGACCACACATACCCAGCGGCCTCGGGAGAGGTGACCACACGTACCCAGCGGCCTCGGGAGAGGTGACCGCACGTACCCAGCGGCCTCGGGAAGGTGACCACACGTACCCAGCGGCCCCATCATTGGCTACTCTGTCTTTGCCTCTTGGTCCTTCGCTTTGCTGCTTTGGAAATTCTTTACCATTCGTCTAGATTCCCTAGCGCTCTCCCTGGAAGGCTCATCAGATCCTAATCCCACCGTGGTCATGGGCTTTATCAGAAACCTTTGGCAATAAAACTGCTTCATACTTGGCTCTTCAGCAGAAAGTGGATACAGTGGTGTTGCAGTCCGCCTACATGGTTGCCGATAAATGACCATCAAACAGCTTAAGGGAACAAGGGATTGATTTTCTTACTGACAGTCTGGTTACAGTTCATAGTCCAGCTTGACAGGAGAGCACGCACCAACACCAGGGTCAAGGAAACTGGCCACATCATCTCTACGTAATGGATGAGAGAGGGATGATCCTTACTTGCCAGACCAGCATGTCTGGCCAAGAGCACACAAGGATGCCAACTTCCTCAACCAGCTCTCTGTATTTACTCACCTGTTCAGGGCCTAGTCCCACCCACCATGGGCTGGGTCTGCCCCATCAACTAGACAATCTCCTTCAGGTTTGCTCTGGGCCCAACTCAACTACTAATTCTCCACAAATGTGCCCAGAGCTCAAACCCTCAATCATCAAGTTGACACTTGTGCCTAATTATGACACTCCATCCCTTGTCAACTTGACACAAAAACATAGCACTTTTAAACTGTAACCTTTGATCCTTGTTCCCATAGGTGTTAAAAATATCTTAAAAATATAAATACATTTAATTTTATTAATCTTAAATCTCTAAAAGTTCTCATAGACAAATTTTAAAATGTTCTGCCATTAAAAGTTCAGTTATTAAAATGTTGGAACTGAAAGTTTTTTAAAAAATGCCCCAAATCTTGGGGCTGGAGAGGTGGCTCAGGGGTTAAGCCTCTGCCTTGCAGGCAGAAGGTCCTGAGTTCGGATCCTAGACTCCACGTATAGACGCCGGGCAGAAGCAGCTTGGGGGCAGCCTGCGTTTCTGGTCCTGGTAGGGTGGAGCCCGTGAATCCCGGGGCAGAGTAAACAAGGAGGAGGTGGAGGTGTCCATGGTGGTTCCCAAATTCGTCTGTGGTTCTACACACACACACACACACACACACACACACACAATTGAATAAAAAAAAATGCCCCAAACCTTTTAACCGTAAGAGTCTATCAAATCAAAATATGTTAAATACTTCAACAAGATAAAACATCTAAATAGAAGTGTCATAACACAATAAGAAAACATTACATTAAAATCAAGTCCAGCAAATCAATTATTGCATCCTGTATTTTAATGTCCATATTCTGTTGCTCATCATGTAGTCACAGTGGCTCAAAAATTCTAGGCAATTCCAGTCTCTGTTTTCAGCTCAAAGTTGTAGAAGCGGAGTTCCTCTGAACCAGGCTGAATCTCCACTTGCAGCCGTCCTCAGCACACATCCCATGATTCTGGCGTCTCCGGCAACACTCTGGGTTCCTCTGCAGCTATAAGCTTCACCTTTCCTTGCAGGAACTCTACACCTCCACTTGGTGCCAAACTTTTGCTGTTCTCCACAAACCCTGTAATCATACACCAAAACCAGTACCACCTGAGGGATGCCAGCAGAGTCCACAGCGAGGCTGAAATGTAGCTTGGGCCACTGGAGCTGTGCCAACTTCAGCTTGCTGACTCTGGAAAAGCCCCTTTCCAGGCAGCCAAAACTTCCAAAGGGCAAGAAGCAGCTTCAACTTGAGCTTTCGGCCCCTGAAGGAATCTGGGTTTTCAACCCACAAAATCGCCATATGAGGTATTCATGCTTTCCACCGTCCCAGTGCAAGTCACCAGGCCTTGGTTCATGGATGCTCACTCCTCCAACGGCAGCAGCTGCCTGCCCTTTCCTCATGCAAAGCTTCAAGGCTGCCGACACCGCTCTCCTCTATCAAGCAAACCAGTCTATCATCTTTAAACTCGACTTCACCTAAGTCCTCGTTCCCCTCATCACAAACTGGGCCCAAGCAATCCACAACTCTCTCAACATTCTCATTATCCAAATGGCCCATTAAACTCTGCAGAATGGTATTTGTAATCCACAAGCTCAAGAGCTTCAAACATTTCAAAGTTTCTCCAGCAAAACTGTTCAGAATCCACAAAATCCACACAGCCAGATTTATCAGCAACACCCCAGTTCCCAGGCACCAAATTCTGTTGCAGTCGCCTGCATGGTTGCTGATAAATGACCATCAGACAGCCTAAGGGACAAGGGATTGATTTTCTTACTGACTGTCTGGTTACAGTTCTCAGTCCAGCTTGACGGGAGAGCACGCACCAACACCAGGGCCGAGGGAACTGGCCACACCATCTCTACGTAATGGATGAGAGAGGGACGATCCTTACTTGCCAGACCAGCATGTCTGTCAAGTGCACACAAGGATGCCTACTTCCTCAACCAGCCTAGTCCCACCCACCATGGGCCGGTCTGCCCATCAACTAGACAATCTCCCAGAGCTCAGCCCTCAACCGTCAAGTGCCTGTGACAAGCGGAGATACGAAACAGAAGTTTCTAAATAAAGATGGGTGCACAGTGCAGAGCACACGCCCACCGGGGCTGCTGTAGCGTTATGACCCTCACCACGAGTCTGCGAGCTCTAAATGGCTCTCATGGCTCCAACGCAATAGGCACACATGGCTCCCGACATCTTCTGAGCTGAAGGGTAGCTAACTCATTCTGGAATGTTCTTAGGGTCAGATCCGGTGCTCACAGGGACACGTGTGCTGAACGGCAGCAAGATCTCCTGTGATTCAGTGGAGACACCCTGCTGCTGCCCAGTGTGGGAGACCCACTCGAGGAACCAGCATCCGTGGATGCTACACCGAGGATGTGATTCAGTGGAGACACGTACTGCTGCCCAGCATCTGAAATGCGCTCGAGGAACCAGCGTCTGCGGAAGCCGCACTGCACCGAGGACAACACTCCACACTACTCTTCGCATCTTAGACCAAGCTGGACAACTCCAAGTGAGTGCTTGGAGCCCAGAAGTACCAGTACTGGCTGCCAGCAAGACCACAGCAGCTGAGCTGTCAGCTGCTGGTGAAACGCAGAGCTGTGACTTGTGGCAACAGTCACTCTTGAGTGTCTCTTTTAGTGTGTGTGTGTGTGTGTGTGTGTGTGTGTGTGTGTGTGTGTGTGTATCAGGGGGCACTGTATGTCTCTGGAGGACCAAGGGTGACTTCGGGGATTATCCTGGATTGCTTCTACCTCCCTCTTGCTTTGCTCTGGGTTCCCCCAGGCTCTGCCCACCAGGACCAGAAGTGCAGGCTGCCACCGTTTCCACCTGGCGTTTTTACATAGGACCTGGGATCTGAACTCAGGACCTTCTGTGAGACAGAGCCTTAAGCCCTGAGCCATCTCTCCAGCCCTTCAGTGTCATTTTTTAAAAATAAAGTGTTGAGGCTGGAGGGATGGCCTGGCCGGGAAAGTGCTTGCTGTGTGAACATGACCTGAGTTCGAATCCCCAGCATCTATGTAAAAAGCCAGGCAGGTGCACCTGTAATCCCAGTGCTGGGAAGGCAGACAGGAGGCCTGCAGGCCAGTCCAGAAGTTCAGTGAGAAACCCCATCTCTAAAGCTAAATGAAGGAATGATTGAGGGAGAAACTGACTTCGACCTCTAGCTCCACACACCTGTGGATACATGTGTATATATATCACACACACACATACATAGTGTGTGTCACCTGTGGATACACATGTGCACACACCACACATCTGTGAATACACACATGCACACACCACACACCAGTGGATACACACATGCATACACCACACACCTGTAGATACACACGCGCATACACCACACACCTGTGGATACACACGCATACACACCACACACCTGTAGATACACGTGTGTACACACCACACACCTGTGGATACACGTGCACACACCACACACCTGTGGATACACACGTGTACACACCACACATCTGTGGATACACGTGCACACACCACACACCTGTGGATACACGTGCACACACCACACACCTGTGGATACACACGCGTACACACCACACACCTGTGGATACACACGTGTACACACCACACACCTGTGGATACACGTGCACACACCACACACCAGTGGATACACGTGCGTACCCACCACACACCTGTGGATACACGTGCACACACCACACACCTGTGGATACACACGTGCACACCACACACCTGTGGCTACACACGTGCACATACCACACACCTGTGGATATACGTGCACACACCACACACCTGTGAATAAATGTGTGTACACATCACACACCTGTGGATACACATGTGCACATACCACACACCTGTGGATACACACGTGCACACACCACACACCTGTGGATACACGTGTGTACATAACACACACCTGTGAATAAATGTGTGTACACATCACATACACCACACACCTGTGGATACACACGTGCACACACCACATACTTGTGAATACACTGTGTATGCACCACACACCTGTGGATACACGCGCGTACACACCACACACCTGTGGATACAAGCGTGTAGACACCACACACCTGTAGATACACGCGCGTACACACCACACACCTGTGGATACAAGCGTGTAGACACCACACACCTGTGGATACACGCACGTACACACGCGCATACACGTACATACCACACACCTGTGAATACACACATGTATACGCCATACACACACACACACACACACACACACTGTATGTGTGAGAAGAATCAGAAGGGTCCCACCACATCCACATATTCTCTCTTGAAAGGCCACCAGCCCAGAGCCACAAGGCCTGCACGATCCCGAGCGCCTGACGTAGATACAAATTGTGAATCTACGACTCTGGGTGTACCTGGCTTGTCTGCGTTCAGCAGGCAACTGGGTGTGCTGAGTCCCCGGCCGGCTGATGAGAGTGGGCTTGGCCGGTCGCTCTACACAGCACCCCGCCGTGGTTACCAGGTTGTGCCGTGGCCTGCTGACGCCATCTCACAAGCAGCTTCTGGTTTCTTTAAAGTGAAACCTAAATGTCTCCACAGCTCATTATACAAATAAACATCACCACCTGCCCAGTACACCCACAAGACAGACTGATAAACAGCTTATTCCTAAGAGTAAAAAGGCACCATGCATATAAACTTATCAAGGTAGAACAGGGTCATGTGAACACATAGAAGGGGTTGTTTCAAAACCACTTCAGAAAAATCAGCCCCCCAAACTTGCCAAACACACCAGACCAAGGAAGGGTACACCATGAAAGCGAGATAACACCTAGCCCTTCCACACAACTGTCCCCGCCTGTGGGGGTTGTCAGATCCAAAGCCTGCTTTCTGGAGAGTGACACATTAGCATCTAAAAGGGGTGATTGTTAGAGGCTCCTTCCCTTGGAAGTTGAGTTTGCCTGTTGTCTGCAAGACAATGGCAGGTGAATTTCTTCTCTTGGAAGCTGAGTTTACCTCCAGTCTGTTCTTGGTTCGCTTTTGTTTTTTTTTCCCTCAGGACTGGCTGCGTTACCTTCCCCTACAATTCCTTCCCACATACTTGAGATATGCTAATGCACGGACCAAGTAACTCTGCTTTGAGGCATACATCATCCATTCCCCTCTAGTGACAAGGTGCCATTCCTATTTTCTCTACTTGGAGACATGTCTGGTCCCACAGCAAGTAGATGTCACTCCCGTCTTTTCTTTGTTAACTGGCATGTATACGCTTTACATAATTCTGCAAAGAATGTGATCCTGCTCTTCTTTGATGTTTTCCTGAACTTGGTCCTGCTCTTCTTTGATGTTTTCCTGAATTTGGCCCCGCTCCTTGACTGTTTTCCTATAAATACTCATGGACGCTGTAATAAAGTTGGCTTGGATGATGGAGGACATCCTAGGCTCCCTCTGACCGATGCCTGATCAATCCCTACGCTCCCACTCCTGCTTCCTGCGTGTAAGTCTGGGTTTCTGCTGGTTCGTGGGCCCGGACACCTGGCCACCTCTGAAGCTCCACTTAACTTTGAGGGGTCTCTGCAGCTTGGCCTGCAGGGCACCTCCAGAAGCTCTGGTACCACTCCATGCAGAGCCTGTGTCTCTGTCGGCCCTGTGCTTCCTGTTGGGTCTCTGGATTCCATGAACCTCGCTGTAGCCTTCTTTGCTGTCTGTAGCATTCTGTAACTTACATAAGCACATATACAGACACATTTACTGTGAACTATACTGTGATCTAAGGGTTAACAGTAGTTAAGAGTAGAATAAAAGGACTTGCGTTTGCAAGGGCCAGCTATCAAGGGAAATCAGGGCTACTTGACAAATTGTAGCCAACAAAACAAATGCACCTTGTGAAGTGATTGTTATTCAATAAATCCCAATATTGTGGAAAGACACAGAGTAGCCAGTCTGTTTCTGGCATAGCATGCTCAGATAGTGGGATTAGTCACTTTGGTACAAAGGCTCAGGCTGAGCTCCACCAGGTTCCTGCCGCAGGCTGCAGGGCAGAGATAGAAGCCCACATGTGCTCAAAGGCAAGCGCGTGAGTCTGCAGCTTGGGAGGGTCTGTGCGAGGCTGCCCAGGGCTAAGGGCCGCCTTAGCACAGCACCAATAGGGATCTGATAAGAGGCACGCAAAGAAACACAGAAGAGACCTGGCCACACACCTCCAGGCCGTGCTGCCAGGCTGTGCTGCCAGGCCGTGCTCCCCTGCACACACCAGGCAGGAGCATGACTCCAACGAGGCCCACCGCCAGTAACAAGGAGGTTCAGTCTTCAAAGGCTTCCTAAAACATAGACCACATACATGCAGGTACACACACACACGTGCACACGCACACATATACATGCCTACACACATGTACACATGCATACACATACACGCCTACACACATGTGCACATACACATACATGCACACACACACATACACACAAACACATGGATATACACACACATACACACCTGCACACACACAAACACACATGCGCACATACACATACACACACATATGGGCACACACAATGCATGCAGGTACACAAATGCACACATGTACACGTATGGATACACATGCCCACAGATACAGGTGTGCACACACGTGTACATATGCACATGTATGTACACATGTGCAAATAAATGCATGAAAATGGACACATGGGAGACACATACGCACGTGTGTGTGCACACACAGGTTGTTGCAGTCCATCTGCATGGTTGCTATAAATGACCATCACATGGCTTAAGGGAACAAGGAGTTTACTTTCTTACGACAGTCTGGTTACAGTTCTCAGTCCAGCTTGACGGGAGAGCACACACCAACACCAGGGCCGAGGGAACTGGCCACACCATCATCACATAACGGTTGAGAGATGGACAATCCTTACTTGCCAGACCACATGTCTGGCCAAGTGAACAGAAGGATGCCAACTCTCTCAACCAGCTTTTTGTGATTTATTTCAGGGCCTAATCCCACCCACCATGGTCTGGATCTTCCCCAGCAGCTAGACAATCTCCTGCAGGTTTGCTCTGGGCTTAACTCAACCATCAACTCTCTACAGCTGTGCCCAGAGCTCAAACCCTCAAGAGTCAGGCTGACGCCTGTGCCTGACTGTGACACAGGTGCACACAGGCATACACAGATGCACACATGCATGCACACACGTACACACGCACACACACACACACACACACACACACACACACACACAGAGGCTGTCCCCAGGAACTGGTGTGCTCCTGCGCACACTGTGTGCCAAGGTGACCCAGAGTCAACAGAGATATGGAGGGGAGACATTTTCAAAATGGCACCACTCAACAGTACACGCATGCTACACATGTATTGGGGGCATCAGATCAATCCCAGCACCAAAACCAAATAAAACGAAACATCTGGCATGTTATTAATAATAAGCCTTCATCGAGGACAAAGATGTTCTTGTGCTCAACAAAATGTTTTAATCATGAGGAACATTCACTCTTGCGTTTGTTTCAGACTGTGCTCTTCAGCAAACATGCCTGTAGGTCAGCACAGCACATGCGCCTGTAGCACACACAACCACATGCGACAACAGGGAGTGAGGAGGAGAGGGGAGCACATGGCCGCAGGGTCCCCGCTGGCTTGTGCCGCTTTCGTCCGTCTGAGGAGGGTTTTCTGTTGCGGTTGTCACTCTGACTAGAGCTGAGGGAGAGCAAGAGGATTCTTTCTGTTTGCTCTGTGACAAGTTCCTTTTCCCTTGGGGGGGCAGAGATTACTAGGGATTGAACTCAGGGCTTCACACTGGCTCCACACGTGCTCACCACTGACACTGCAGCCCCTTAGCCCTGCGCCCAGCACCTCCTCCCAAATTCCCCGGCTGCTTCAGTTTTGCTGTGCATTCCCACTGGCCACCAGCAGGACGCCTCTCCCGTGAGGGCTCTGAGGGACACCCCGCACCCAGCACCCACTCCATCGTGCAGCTTTCAACTGACAACCCCTGGCTAACTCTAAAGATGTGCTCCCTCCCAGAGTGAGACCCTCTTCCCCTCCTGGGTGCAGACCACATGGCCGGCCATGCTTTCTTCAAGGGGTCGCTCCCCTTGCTTCATGCATTCATCTTTCATAGAACAGCAGCATCTTTCAGTGTCCCGAAGAGCTGCAGCACGTGACAGCCGTGTGCCCAGGCTCAGCAGAGGCAAGTCGGGGGTCTGGAGTTCATCCTCGTGAGTTTGTGAGACACATTCTCCTGTGTAAGCCGCCTGGAGTAGTCTGGTGCATTCCCTTCACATCCCGCTTGACTCCACACGCAAAACATTCCTACAATGGGCATATGATCGTTGAACAAAGGCTACGTGTCCTCTGTGATTCGGGTTTAAAGCAAACCATGCTTGTTAATACTTAGTGTTGAGTGGTACTGTCTACAATGTAGTTTGCTGGTGTCCTAAAGTGACATTTTATCTAAATTCTCTCCCTTCTGGAGTATCTTTTGGAAACGGCAGGGCTGCTGAGCTCATGAATGTACTGCAGTTATGTGTATCCCACAAGACCTGCATGAGAACTGTCCTGTCAATATTTCATCGTGGAAGGGGAAGATCTCGAGAGGCTCCGTATTTCTTCAAGAGACTGAGAGAAATAATGCTGACCAGGAGGAATGTGGGATGCTGTCCTAAGTGGTCTCCCCACTGATGGAAGATTCGTGCTCCTCCACGTACTCAGGCACGTGACATCAAAAGCAAAACATGCAACTCAGTGCACCACACTCTCAAAAAGACTTGGAAGTAGGAGGGAGATTGGCAGGGAAGAAAAAAGGATTGGGGATTAGGTATGAAAATATTTTGAGTTTCCTGTATTCATGCACGAGGTGATAAAAGAATAGGAAGAAGAAAAAAAATTTTCTAAGTCAATAAAAAAAATCCCATGACAAACACAAACAGGGATAAAAATTTACCTAAATATCCAAAGCTTAGCTCCATTGTGGATCTTTACTTTTGCCTCTTCCTTCCCTCAGAATGAAATAGATCCAGTCTTGCACCTGAAGTGCTTTGTCCTTCAAAGACCCACAACTGCAATAACCAAGCTTCCCTTGACATTCTCCAGTGGGTTCTCCTTGTCACACGCCTTCAGTGAGATGCATTCCACGCATCCAGCAATGCCATTCACACACGCTCTGCATGTTACCTCCTCCACCATACCGTGCCCACTGCTGTAGTCACTGGGCGGGTCTGAGGCTGTATTTCCCATATGTTACAGACAAGCCTTTGCTAGTGATACCAATGGAAAATAAGTATAGTCCACTTCTGCTGGACCTAATCAAAAGTCCAGTCTTTACTTAGAAAAGCAGTTTTTGCACATTATCTTTTTAAGGGCCAAGGAGATGGTTGATAAAGTGCTTGTGACGTAAGTCTGAAGTCCTGAGTTTGGGCACCAGCACCACATGGAAAGTCCCAAAGTTCAGCATGGATCACAGGCGCCAGGATCCTAGAGGCAAGGGATTCACAGCCACATAGTGTTCCCATACTAAAGGGGACACAAGAAAGGGCTCTAGGCAATGCCACTGAGTCCTCACACCTCATCAGAGAGGACTCAGAGAGAAGCTTGACATTCACACTAAAGGATGCTCCGGGAAGGGGGGGAGGCATGCTGGGAGAAAGAGGGGAGGGGAGCAAGGGAGTCGGGGAGGGGTGGAGAGAGGGAGGGGATGGGGTACCTATTAAGTTTATATGAGTGGAAAAAATTAATTAATTAATAAAAAAGAAGGTAAATGCTTGCGATCCCAGATCACTGGCCAGCCGATCTAGAGCCCTAGGTCCCAGTGAGACCCTGTCTCAAATGACAAGGTGAACAACTCCTGAAGAACTGCACCTGAGGTTAGCCTCAGGCTTCTGTGCATGGGGGCCACACACACACATGCATACACACACAAACACACACACATGCATACACACAAACACACACACATGCACACACACATACACACACATACACACACAAACACACATATAAGCACATACAAACACACATGCATACACACACATGCATACACACAAACACACGCACGCACACACAAACACATACACACATGTAAACACACAAACACACACATGCATACACACATATACACACATACATACATGTAAACACAGACACATGCATACACACAAACATACACATACATGTAAACACACACAAACACACATACACATGCATACACACAAACACACACATGCACACACAAACATGCACACATATACACACACATGCATACACACAAACATATACATGCACACACATAAACACACACAAAGACACACATACACACACACATGCACACACAAACACATACATATACACACATAAACACACACATGCACACACATACACACCCAAACACACACACATAAACACACATGCATACACACAAACACACACATGCACACACACAAACATACACACGTAAACACACACACATGCACGCACACAAACACACACATAAACACATACACACGTAAACACACATACACGTAAACATACACATATGTAAACATACACACAAAACACACACATACACATATACACACAAACCACACACACATACACATGCATAAACACACACACACACACGTGTTACCCTTTCAAAGTTTTGGAATGTTTTCTTCTGCTGTAATTCACAGCAATAAAAACGAGTGGGCTCCTCTGGGCTTCTTCTCCACCTGTGCCTGTCAGTGTCTTCTCCTTGTGGAGTGCTCCCCCCACACACCCCCACGCCCCAAGCAAGCGGCACACAGGAGCTTCAGGACTGGGGAGGACTGTGTGAGTGGTGGCCAGCTGGTCGGCTGTCCAGGGAGCGGCTCCGGCACAGCTAGGCTGCAGGCCTAGGCCTCCACAGCTCCACTTCAGCAACCAGCTTCTGTCCTCCTCCTGGCTCTGCCCCCATGAGTCCATGATCCAGTGTCCGGGTAAGGATGGAGGACGTGGAGCCTGTGGCCAGGCAGTCCCTGGGCCCACACAACCCACCTCACTGAATCAACATTCATACCCTGGCACCTCTGTGCGCGTGTCCACACTTCTCTGTCCACACTCCTCTGTCCACATTCCTCTGTCCACGCCCCTCTGTCCACATGTCCACACTCCTCTGTCCACACTCCTCTGTCCACATTCTTCTGTCCACGCCCCTCTGTCCGTATCCTCACCAGCACCCTGCTAGCCACATACAGTAGATGTCGGCCAGCAGAAGGAGAGGGAGGGAGGCCTTCAGAGTTGGAGGTCAGGGCGAGAGAAGCTGTAGCACGAGGTAGAGAGATGTCGGTGCCCAGCTCCCAGCCCACAGAGGGGTGTCCCCACAGCCTCTGTGTCTCTCTGAGTCATGACACAAAGCGCAAGTCCTGTGTCCCCAAGACAAGAAAGAGCTGGCAGAGGAGACTGAGCAACAGTGGGGACAGAGACCAAGGCGGAGCCCCCCCAGTGACTCCAGCACCACCCCAAAGGGACGCTGGGCACTGCCCGCTCCTCTCCTGCAGTCCCACAGCCGAGGGGCATAGCACATGGCCGGGCCCACAACAGCAGGTGCGATGTGCACAGGCCAAGGGTCTCCGTGTTCCCAACGAAGGGTGCAGAACACAGACAGGCGACCCTCAGGCAGACCGTACGGCCCAGACACGTCAGATGGACTTCTAAAAGTAACCCAAATTCTGCATTTATCAAATACTATGTAAGGAAATATTTAAAAGAAATAGTGTATCTGCAAGATTATACTATGTTTTTCATGGAAATGCGTGAGGGATTTGTGAAACTACCATTGAGTCACACTTCTTTCATTCCCAGCGTTAAGCTGCTTAGAGGGTTAATGTGAAACAGCAAGTGAGGTCACCGTCGAGTAGCCTCATCGTGACCACATAAGCCAGGCCTGCATGCTGGAAGAAGAAATGGTTTTAAAATATACTCCTGCAAAATGTTAAAGCATAGCCACAATGTCTTTGCAACAGTTTCAATGGTGGATCCCTCCAAAATCCTAAGTAACCAAGGTAACGCCATTGTCGCCTCTGACCTCCATCTGGTCGGACATGAACTACAGAAGCAGGCTTGCCAGAAGCAGTGGTCAGGTGTGCTGGGAACTCAGTTACCAAATCCCACCATCACAGCCGGCAGCTAGCAGGCCCCGGAAGCTCTCTTTACATGTCACTGGAGTTCACAAACACCAACTTGATGGACTCTTCAGGGAGTAAATTTTCTGGGTGCCGCGCCCATTCCTGACACTGTGGAAGGCGGAACATTTCTAAAGTTTCCAAACATTGAAACTTCAGAGAGAGCCTTGGGAAAAAGGCTCAGGGGCTAAAGCCTTTGCGTGAAGGCAAAGGGATCTGAATTTGGATCCCAGTAAAAATGCCAGGCAGAAGTCAGAGCCTGGGAAACCTCAGAGCAAAGCAATAGGAGGCAGAGCCATCCAGGATCTCCAGTGTCACTCTTGGACCGGCACAGGCACACACACTAGGTGTCCTTCACACACACAGCACACACACTCAGGTGCCCTTCACACACACACTCAGGTGCCCTTCACACACACTCAGGTGTCCTTCGCACACACACTCAGGTGCCCTTCACACACACACTCAGGTGTCCTTCACACACACACTCAGGTGCCCTTCGCACACACACTCAGGTGCCCTTCACACACACACTCAAGTGTCCTTCACACACACACTCAGGTGCCCTTCACACACACACTCAGGTGCCCTTCGCACACACACTCAGGTGTCCTTCACACACACACTCAGGTGTCCTTCACACACACTCAGGTGTCCTTCACACACACACTCAGGTGCCCTTCACACACACACTCAGGTGCCCTTCACACACACACTCAGGTGCCCTTCGCACACACACTCAGGTGTCCTTCACACACACACTCAGGTGTCCTTCACACACACACAGCACACACACTCAAGTGCCCTTCACACACACACTCAGGTGTCCTTCACACACACACTCAAGTGCCCTTCACACACACACTCAGGTGTCCTTCACACACACACAGCACACACACTCAGGTGCCCTTCACACACACACTCAGGTGCCCTTCACACACACTCAGGTGTCCTTCGCACACACACTCAGGTGCCCTTCACACACACACTCAGGTGCCCTTCACACACACACTCAGGTGTCCTTCACACACACACTCAGGTGCCCTTCACACACACACTCAGGTGTCCTTCACACACACACACTAGGTGTCCTTTACACACACACACTCAGGTGCCCTTCGCACACACACTCAGGTGCCCTTCACACACACACTCAGGTGCCCTTCACACACACACTCAGGTGCCCTTTGCACTCACTGTCATAGTTAAGCACAGGTGTCAACTTGACTGTTGAGGGTTTGAGCTCTGGGCACAGTTGTAGAGAGTTGATGGTTGAGTTAAGCCCAGAGCAAACCTGCAGGAGATTGTCCAGCTGATGGGGAAGACCCAGCCCATGGTGGGTGGGATTAGGCCCTGGATAAATCACAGAGAGCTGGTTGAGAGAGTTGGCATCCTTGTGTACACTTGGCCAGACATGCTGGTCTGGCAAGCAAGGATTGTCCATCTCTCAGCCGTTATGTGGTGATGGTGTGGCCAGTTCCCTCGGCCCTGGTGTTGGTGCTGCTCTCCCGTCAAGCTGGACTGAGAACTGTAACTGGACTGTCGTAAGAAAGTAAACTCCTTGTTCCCTTAAGCTGTGATGGTCATTTATAGCAACCATGCAGGCGACTGCAACACACACACACCAGCAACGGTAAACAAAAACAGCGAGCAGACCACATATTTGAACCTGACAGTAAAGCAAAAACGAACACAGCAGAGAGCATTTGACCTTGTCCCAGACGGGCTACCGGCCCCACAGAATCTTGTGCACGAGCAGGACAGCTGGGCTCGTCCCTCTCCTGGGCCAGGTGCATCAGCCACAGCTTCGCTTTGGCGGAGCTGGAGCTGAATATTCTCAAGGGCCCTGTGTCCTGCAAGTCAGCCCCCTCTGGCCCAGAGATCACGTGGGCACATCGTGGGCACCCCGGCATCCTCAGTACACATGCTCACCACCTGCACCTACCTGAGATGTTCAGGCTGTGCTAGGGACACACGGGGATCATGACCAGGGAAGGTGGGAAGGGAGCAGGCACACTAGGGGGACGTGGTCTGCACCCCGCAGCTGCAGAGGACCTGGATCTACAGAGAACGGTGGACCAAAAGGAGAAACAGCTGCTTCGTGTGGCAAGGTTAAATGAAGTTGGATTCCGAAGGCAAAGCTCAGCAAGGTCTTCATAACGGAATACTTTCTCCACCCTTGCTAGACTCCTCGACCGCTCTGGAGAGCTGGCTGGGGGGCCTCTGCTCAGACAGGCGACACTTGTGGCCAGGACAGGTGACAAGCCCCTGCTCCTGCAGAGGGTCCAAGGCTGGTTCACCCCAAGGAAACGCTGTGACGTCCGTGTTTCCATTCCCAGCACAGAGCCGCTAGAGACAAAGTTGCACGTGTGTGTGTGTGTGTCTGTGTGTGTGTGTGTGTGTGCGTCTGTGTCTGTGTCTGTGTCTGTGTGTGTGTGTGTGTGTGTGCGTCTGTGTCTGTGTCTGTGTGTGTGTCTGTGTGTGTGTGTGTGCGTCTGTGTCTGTGTCTGTGTCTGTGTGTGTGTCTGTGTGTGTGTGGGTCTGTGTGTGTGTGTGTCTGTGTGTGTGTCTGTGTCTGTGTGTGTGTCTGTGTCTGTGTGTGTGTCTGTGTCTGTGTGTGTCTGTGTGTGTGTCTGTGTGTGTGTCTGTGTGTGTGTCTGTGTGTCTGTGTGTGCGTCTGTGTCTGTGTCTGTGTGTGTGTCTGTGTGTGTGTGTGTGCGTCTGTGTCTGTGTGTGTGTGCGTCTGTGTCTGTGTCTGTGTGTGTGTCTGTGTGTGTGTGTGTGTCTGTGTGTGTGTGTGTGTGTCTGTGTGTGTGTGTGTGTGTGCGTCTGTGTCTGTGTCTGTGTGTGTGTCTGTGTGTGCGTCTGTGTCTGTGTCTGTGTGTGTGTCTGTGTGTGTGTGTGCGTCTGTGTCTGTGTCTCTGTGTGTGTGTGTCTGTGTGTGTGTGTCTGTGTGTGTGTGTGTGTGTGTGTGTCTGTGTGTGTGTCTGTGTCTGTGTGTGTGTCTGTGTCTGTGTGTGTGTCTGTGTCTGTGTGTGTCTGTGTGTGCGTCTGTGTGTGTGTCTGTGTGTGTCTGTGTGTGTGCGTCTGTGTCTGTGTCTGTGTGCGTCTGTGTGTCTGTGTGTATGTGTCTGTGTGTGTGTCCGTCTGTGTCTGTGTCTGTGTCTGTGTCTGTGTGTCTGTGTGTCTGTGTGTGTGTCTGTGTCTGTGTCTGTGTCTGTGTGTGTCTGTGTCTGTGTGTGTGTCTGTGTGTCTGTGTCTGTGTGTGTGTGTCTGTGTGTCTGTGTCTGTGTCTGTGTGTGTCTGTGTGTGTGTGCGTCTGTGTCTGTGTCTGTGTCTGTGTCTGTGTATCTGTGTGTGTGTGTGTCTGTGTCTGTGTGTGTCTGTGTGTGTGTCTGTGTCTGTGTGTGTCTGTGTCTGTGTCTGTGTGTGCGTCTGTGTCTGTGTGTGTGTGTGTCTGTGTGTGTGTGTGTCTGTGTCTGTGTGTGTGTGTGTGTGTGTGTCTGTGTCTGTGTCTATGTCTGTGTGTGTGTCTGTGTGTGTCTGTGTCTGTGTCTATGTGTGTGTGTGTGTGTGCGTCTGTGTCTGTGTCTGTGTCTGTGTGTGTGTCTGTGTGTGTGTCTGTGTCTGTGTCTGTGTGTGCATCTGTGTCTGTGTCTGTGTGTGTGTCTGTGTGTACGTCTGTGTCTGTGTCTGTGTGTGTGTCTGTGTGTCTGTGTGTGTGTGTGTGCGTCTGTGTCTGTGTCTGTGTCTGTGTGTGCGTCTGTGTCTGTGTCTGTGTGTCTGTCTGTGTGTACGTCTGTGTGTGTGTGTGTGTGTCTGTCTGTGTCTGTGTATGTGTCTGTGTGTGTGTCTGTGTGTGTCTGTGTCTGTCTGTGTGTATGTGTCTGTGTGTGTGTCTGTATATAAACTCATAGTTCACTTTCATAGGCAGCTGTCAGCTTTGCCATTGGCCATGTGTGGCGAAGGTTATCTCTGTGCCTAGTTCAAGTGGGGGGGCGGTGCTTGGGCACCTCGCCCACTTCACTTCCTGCCCCAGATACTTAAAGGGCAGCTGGCAGAGTTGCTAGACACACCACAGAGTAAAGAAAAAAGTACTTCCTTGAACAAACTGTTTCTGCCCGGTTTCCAGGCAGCAGAAGAGACGGCAGTACGGGGCTTTCTATCAGCCATGATTAGAGGCAGCAAGTCCAGCTGGGTCTACATTACGAAGGTCGATTTAGACTAATATGGAAACAGCTGCCAGTGCTTCTGTGTGGCGCGAGGGCTTTCTGCCTGCAGTCGGCTGTTTGCTTTCTCTGGGAAATGGAACAACTTGCCAGAGGAGATAAGACAGGCGCCTGGCTCCCTGGAGCACACAGGCCCCCGCCCAAAGCATCCAGGCAGAAAGTACACATGCAGCTCCTCAAACAGCACAATATGTGTGCACCTGAGTATTTCTTAACTATCTGCCAATCCCTAGAGCCACAGTTACATTTAGGCATAACACCTTTTCTTGAGGAATTTGCAATTCCACCCCATGTTCCAAGCAGCAGTAACAACCATCTTAAGACCCTGTGAGACTGAAGGTCGGGTGGCCTATTCCTCCTTCCCACTCTCCTTCTCTTCCTCACCCTACGCTCCTTTTAAAAACCTAGAGAAACATAGGTGATGAACCGCGCTCAGAAATCAGTCACTACAGAACTGTGTAACCGGAAACACAGAAATCATTGTACAAAAGAACCTGAGGGGACTTTAGGGGTCGTCAGAACATTGGGCCTTGAACAAGTCTTGGACTGAACTCTGCCACTTGCCCGCAACTGACTGACCCTGGGCTACACACAGCTTGGTCCTCCTAGCGCAGCTGAACATTTGGAGGCTGGGTCCTCGGTGTGAAATGGGATGGGCCCAAGACCACCCGCGAGGAAAGGTGTAAGCAGATAGACACAGATGACGTGCTCTCCTCCTGGTGTGCTGAGATCAGGTGCAGGACACAGACCCCAGGGCGAGCCTTGGCGGGCAGGTCCGCTGAGAGGAGAGCTGCAGACACTGAAATGCACAGCGAGGCTCAGCGAGAGGAGGCCGTTTAGAAGCGTCTTTCACGCCGCCGACCCCCCCAAGCTGAGGCTTGAGCTGCTGTCCCACAGTCCACACAGGCGGCGGGCTCTGCGAGGAGCCATCGCCTGGCATCTCCTTCCTGGGAGCCAAGAGTTCTGGGCACACCCCGGCCAAGCCTGGAGCACAGCACCTGCAGCTGGGGCTCAAGCAGCAGGCAGAGCCGGGCTAAGGCTCTGGGGAGGGGCGGCCGCTCATTTCCACAGAGCCCAATAGAACCATAGGCCCCAGCTTGCGAAGTAAAGATGGATCTGTGCTTTTGTGGAGGAAGAATCGTTTGATTTAAAAATAAACAATCACGCCATCCAGTTCACAAAGCAGCCGAATCCCGCCTCCGCCAGCTCTGCCCCAGCGCTGCGTGGGCTCACTGGTGAATGAAAGCGTGCGGGACAGCAGGGAGGCGGAAACAAAGGGGCAGAAGGAGCAGTGGCCACCTCAGCCAGGTGCTCTGAGAGTCTTGAATCACGCTTTCCAAGCAAAGTGCACGAAAGAGGGGCTCCGGCTGTCGCCAATTAAAGCCTCGCTGCTTCAGCTGGAGTGGACCAGGGTCCTTCATCCACCTGCCCTTTCCGCGTGAAGCCCACCTCGGCAGGTTCACAAACAGCCCCCAGGGAGCCGCAGAACAGCGGCTTATACTCAAGTGAGACTTACAGAGGCAGTCCTGGGAACCTTGAATTCCCCAGCAATGCAGAGAGGGGCTGGCTGGGAGAGCCAGGACTGCCTAAGATGGAGAATGTGAAAATGTCACTGTGCCGCCGCTCCGAGCTGTCTCGGGTCACTATGGCCCTCCAGGAGCCCGTCCTGCCAGAGAGACGTTAGAAATTAAAATGCCAGCACCAGAGCTCAGGTGACCACGGAGGAAGCGTGTGAAGCTGGAACGTGGAGGTGTCCGCCAGCCCGAGCCTGGCCCCTCCCGCGTCCCAGAGCACTGAGGACGCACCTAGACGCGCGGCTCATGGCGCTGGGTCTCACTAAGTGCTCTGTCATCGAGGCTTAAGTGGGGAAAGCCCCTGGCATGCTCAAGGTGCCCCACAGAGAGAGAATCCATCCTTCCATCTTAACGATGCCCAGCCCTGTTCTAAGCACAGAGGACAGCATGGCTTTCCCTCAACTGACTGTGTTGTAGGCCTCAACTTGAGGTTGAGTGTTGATAGCTAAATAAGTTGATGGTGTGACTTAGGGGTGTGACTCAGTGATAAAGTGTTTGCCTTCCATGCACAAGCGCACAGGTTCAATCCTCAGCACTGAATGAACAGGAAAGAGACCGCAGATGCTTCTGTCCACCCGATTTGCCACGTGCACTTTCAATTATGTGCAATTATTTGGGTCGATGCAATTGAGGAGACGACTGCCAACAAGATGAGACAGCCGAGAACACAGCAGCAGCCACCCTACCCTGGGCATGCCTGCCCAGTCCCGAGAGGCACCCCAAGAATGACGGCAGCCCGGGGTTGCTGGGCATAGACCGGGGGACACTGAGGTCTGTGCGGACACTGGAGTCAGTTCCATAATGTGGGCTGCGGAGGGGCTAGACCCGTTGCCCCGCCACCTCACGGTGATTTGATGAAGCCGCACAAAAGGAACCTTCCGGAGGCTGCCTTATGAAGCACCACATCGCATCAGTGACAGCACCCCACAGACTGGACAGAGGAGCGCCCCACCTTCACCTGGCCGGTTGTGGCATCAGACAAGACCCACCATGCCTGGATGGCAGGGCTGTGCGGGCCACCCCCTCAGTGGCACAGTCGGCTTTGCCTGTTGCTAAGGCAACACTGCTGCAGCAGGCGCGTGTCCAGCACGTCCTGTGACTTCTCTCCACACACGTCCACCTTTGGGTTTCCCTGGCTTCCCCTAGTGATCTCCTTTCTCTGCAGTTCTGGCAGATTGCAAACTGACAGCTCCTCAATAAAAAGAGCCCCCCCCCCATTCTGTAGCATGAGGCTTCAGTGCTGCCCAGTCTTTCTGCCCTATGTCGTCGTGTGCACGTGGAGGGTGGCATCTGAAGGGTAAACAGCTCTTCCAAAGATGGAAGGTCGTTTCTACCAGGAAGTAAGGCACATTTCCATCTCCCCAGGAAAGAGACTAAGCCGGGAGCTTCATCTTCTGGGCTGATAAAGCAGTGAGACAACATTTCCTTCCAAAACTCTCCCCAAGAAGGACCTACTGGGCCACCAAGCTAAGGCTGTGCGCCCACAGCCCCAGGATTCTGCAGACCTGGGCCTTCACAGGGTAAGGATACTAGAAAGCCAGGACACACTGGGGAAACCAACCCCACTCCAGCCCAAGGCTGCGAGAGCCCAACTACTTCCCTTCCTGCGGCTCCTTTCTTGGGGTTTGGATTACTGAAGCCTCCTTGGAGACTGGGGGCAGAGCTGAACTGACCCCGCAGCACCAGGCAGTTCTGCACTCTCTCTTTTAACACCGATGGCGCCAATCCATTATATACGGCAATTCTGACCTCAACGCCGCCTACAAATATTGGTTTTATGGTAAATCTTGACACTCGAGATTAGCAGGAGGGAGGTGCCACGTCAGAAAGGCCACCAATTCCGCCCTCCCGCCCTGTCGCCTTCGCTTTTCCTTTCCCTTGTCAGGGAAGGAAAATGTCGGTCCCATCTCCCAGGCGCCGACCGAGGATTCGGGCCAGAGGAGAGGGCACCAGCACGCCGAGGCTGGAGAGGCACGAAGGGCACCGGCACGCATGCACGCGGCTCCTGGCCGGCTCAGGTGGTCCGCGGAGCAACCCGCACGCAGGAAACAGGGTGGCACGCGCCGCGGCGCACGGGCACGCGGGGGGCGCGGACACAGGCGCACGAACACGCGGGGTCGGCCGCGCGGAGGGACCGTGAGGCTGCGCTGCCTCGGGTACCGGGCCCCTCGTGCTCCAGTCTGCGGCCCGGAAGGACAGGGTCGCCCGCTCGGGGGGAAACTGAGCGGGGGCGCGAGACCCGCCCCGCCCCACCCCGATTCGCGGACGAGGACGGGAAGCCGCCCGGAGGGCCCGCGGGCCTGCGGCCCGGAGCCCCCCGCAGCGCGCGGGCGCCCGGAACGCCGCGCCCCTCACTCACCCAGGCGCCCCGGGAGCTGCCGGCCGCGGGCGGGAGCGGGCGCGAGCAGGGCGCGCGGCGGCGGCGGCAGCAGCAGCAGCAGCAGCAGCAGCAGCAGCGGAGGCGGCGGCGGCCCCATCCCCGCGGCCCGCTGGTGCTCAGTCCATGGCGGTGCAGGCGCGCGGAGCCAGCGGGACCCAGCGAGGCGGCGTCGGTTCCTCCGCGGCGCTCTCCGCTCCTGCGGCGGCGCCGGCCGAGCTTCAGCACCGGACAGCGCCCCCGGCCCCGCCCCCGCCGGGCCCCGCCCCGGCCCGCCCCCGGCCCGCCCTGCTCGCCGCGGGCACGCCCATGCGCGGGTGGGGCTGCGGTGCGCGCTCCCGCGACGCCGCCGTGCGCCCTACCTGCGGCCCTGGCCCACGTGGGACGCGGGAGGGTCCCCTTGCGGCGGCGGGGTGCGGACGGCCGGGGGCCGGGGCGCTGGCCCTTGAAGTGTGGCTGTGCTGCTCGGAAACCGGATTTCTCTCCATTCAGTTGTTTCAGTGAAATTGTCCCTAAACGGTGAGGCTGCGCGTGGGGTCCGCAGGTGTAGATCCAAGAGGTCCCGCACCTGAGCGCAGTCAGTGTCCTACTTCGGCACCCGAAGAAGTCCTCAAGAAGCTCAGAGGAAGAGAAAAACCAAACCTCAGGAGCACCAGGGACCCTTGCGCTCCTCCCACTATTGGGGTGGATGGGCCAGGGTGGGCCCTCGGCCCACAAAGAGAGAATCAGGATGACCCGGGTGCAGAACCTGATGTGTGACCAGGTCAGAATTTCAGAGTGGGGTCCGGGTCCTTGGGTGTGCGCTTGCAGTCGCATGCATCTCCAGAGTGGGGTCCGGGTCCTTGGGTGTCTGCAGTCCTGTCCATCTCCAGAGTGGGGTCCGGGTCCTTCGATGTCTACAGTCACGTCCATCTCGAGTGGTTAGTGCAACTCTGGCCCTGAATGCGATGGACCTTGCACGGAATTCCTCAAAGGACTATGAGGAAGTGGCTCCCTAAGATGCTGCACCTCAGAAGACTGCGAGGGGTGGGCATACGAACGTGGGTGTGCTGAGAGCCTTGGAGTGTAGCCTAGGGCCCAGCCCGCTTCCCTCGCTCCGGTGGGAGAGGCCATCCTGTTTCCAGTTCATGATGGGCGGTCCTGCCCTGCCTAGCCGATAGCTGCCTTCCCACCTCCATCCATCCATCTCTCCCTTCTGGGTCCCTTGCCACTTGGACAAGGATGGCATGGTTTGACCCGACTGGGGCTTGGGGTGACAATGACAGAGTTACACCTCAGCCCAGCTCATGTAAAACTGACTGGGTGTCAAATACCTGGGCCACCTTCTGCAACTTTGTCTCCCTGCTCCCAATAACCACCCCCTTGGTACCAGTCTCTCCTTCAGATCCTATGTCCAAAGGGGGTGAGGGTGGAAGAAATCTTTACCACCAAAGGGCTCTGGCTTTCAGAGGACGGCAAGCCACACAGCAACACTGTTGTCTGCCGAGCCAGGTCAGCTGTAGATGGTGGTCCTGCCAGGGCGCAGCTGGCGGGAAGGAAGGGGTGAGCCTGCTCCTCAGCAGGCTTGGGTTTCTCCCAGCGGATCGTGTGTTAGCAGGTAGCAGAGCAGCGCTCTCCCCCCCCCAGGCTGAGCAAGACTCCTGGAGCAAACAGTGAAGCACACATATGCAGACCCTCAAAAAGGCTGCAAAAGTGTTGCGCCTCAGCTAGGGTAGCCCACAGGATCAACACAGAACCAGGCGTGGGTTCAGGGCGTGAGTGGGTGAAGAGAAGCTGGGTGGGCTGGAGGCTGTTCTGGGTGGGTGGGTGTGTCTTGGAGACAATAACTAGAGGAGAACAGAAGGCAAGGCCCTAGTGCGGGTGGTCAGATGCTGAGGGCAGAGTGGGGCTGTGCAGCGAGGCCCCAGAGAATGCGCCAGCAGCCTGTGCCAATGCAGCTTGCAGCTTCTCTGTACGGCTAAATAACATGGCACTCAAATTGAGGGCCGCTTCTGCACACCAGGGCCGGGCCCCTGCAGTGATTCCCGGAGCCCATCACGTCCAGGGCGTTTGACCAGGACATGGAGGACCCGGTGCACCTCACAGGGCAGCCTGTGCCTACATCCTGGAGCGCTGTTTGTTTTGAGCTGTTCCTGGTCTGCCCTGTTTGCCGAAGCAGGTCCTGGGCTGTGTTTGCTCTGCCATTGTTTGACTTGCTACTGAGCAGTTTGCTGAGGAAGGTTCTGTCTCACTCCAGAGACCCGGAACTCAAGACTTGGCTGTGTTAATACAAGTTAGAGGAAAATGTCCAAGGTGAAAGTACCAAGAGTGGATGGAATAGGGACCGTGGGCTGATGTCAATATAAAGAAGAATGGGCAGTGGGGAGACAGGAATGAAAGAAGGAAGAGAGGAGGAAGGAAAAAAGAAGGAAGGAAGGAGGAAGGAAGGAGGAAAGAAGAAAAGGAAGGGAGGGAGGAAGGAAGAAGGAAAGAAGGAAAAGGAAGGAAGGAAGGGAGGCAGGAAGGAAGGAAAGAAGGAAGGAAAGGAAAAGGAAGGAAGGGAGGAAATAAGGGAGGGAGGGATGGAGGGAGGAAGCAGACGAGCTCAGAAAGAAGCATGAAGGCTTGCAGACTGAGCAACGGTGTGTGGCCAGCACTACCCCCGGCCTGGTCTGGTGCTCGGTGTTTGACACATGCAGATATGAGTGCACATGGTGAGGTCATGACTAGAAGCTGTGACAGGCTTGCACAGAGGTAGCTACAGCTTCCAGACATGTTCTTGTATTCCCCAAGCCTTCAGAGGAGAGTGTCTCTGTAATGGTCAGCACTGATGGCCAGCTTGAAAGGTCTCTATCCACCATGCAGACAAACTTCTGGGCAGGGCAGGTCTGTAAGAACAGTCCTAAATGTTGGTGGCACCCTCGAGGGCTGGAACCCTAGCCTGAGCGAGACGGAGAAAGCACTGATACCAGCTCTCCTCTACGCCACCGACTTCCCACCGTCATGGCCCACGCCCCCTGGGAGCCTTAGGCTGATTTGTCAGACGTGTGGCTGCAGCCGTGTGAGAGTTACCACAGTCTCTGACCTGTAAAATCATTTAACCCTTACTGGCGCCTGTGCACTCGCTCACTGTACACGCCCACGCTACCAGGTCTGAAGTGAGCGTGTACCCTCTCTTTTGCAATCTCAGATCAAGGGTCAGGCTCCCCATGGCCCTGTCGAGTCCTGTCTGCCAAGGAGCATATGCTGGGATTCCTGGCACAGGGCAAACACCCGCGACCTGCACAATTCTTGTTCAATCAGACAGCTTCACCACACCATCAGAGTAGACTGGAGTGTCAACAGCACTTAATGAACACAGATCATTCAAAATGAGGCAGCTGTGTCTGCTTCTCTGTTTTAAAAGTCACTAAAGGACATCCAGAACCTTCTGGGCACCGAGTACTGTTAGAAAGGGTGCTGCGCTGTGTGCAGCAAGCCCTGGGGGCACCAGGTTGGGTGACACGCACCAACACCAGACGATCCGTGCAGAGAAATGTTTCGACTCTTCCTACAATAATGACATCTGGGCTTCTGATTCTCTGACCACTTCTAACTGTTTTCTTCACCGTTTGACCATCGCCTGCAGGGCGAAGCACTGGCCCCTGAGAAGACAGTTATCCTGTGGTCTGAGTCCTTTGGAGGTGTGGGAAACAGTCTCATCCCTGCTGGAGGGAGGCACTGCCCACAGACCTTCCCTCGCTGTGCGGCTGTTACATGTGGAGAATGATTCTACAACTGCTGCACTTTTGGTTTCAAATGAGTGTCTACTGAGCACGTAGCATGAGTCCAGGGGGAAGCAGCAGATAGAAAGCAGCAGCCAACAGGCAGCGGAGCATCATCTAAGCAGCACGACATCCAGAAGAAAGCAGGAAACCTTGCTCAGACAGTCACACTGCGGCTCCCAGGGAGAGAAGCTCTCAGCTGCATGTTCCCACCATGGGACAGACAATAGTAACCTCTGGGGAATGGTTCACCTTCCACCCATTCTTGAGGGCGGAGTTTTTAGTACTGTTAGCTGCTTTCTGTTCTTCCCCTGCCCCAGCCTGCCTCAGCATGCCCCAGCCTGCACCAGCATGCCCCAGCCTGCCCCCAGCATGCCCCCAGCTTGCTCCAGCATGCCCCAGCCTTCCCCCAGCCTGCCTCAGCCTGCCCCCAGCCTGCCCCAGCATGCCCCAGCATGCCCCCAGCATGCCCCCAGCTTGCTCAAGCCTGCACCCAGCCTGCCTCAGCATGCCCCAGCCTGCCTCAGCCTGCCCCAGCCTGCACCCAGCATGCCCCAGCATGCCCCCAGCTTGCCCCAGCATGCCCCCAGCCTGCCTCAGCATGCCCCAGCCTGCCCCTAGTCTGCCTCACCCTGCCCCAGCCTGCCCCCAGTCTGCCTCACCCTGCCCCAGCCTGCCCCCAGCCTGCTCCAGCCTGCCTCCAGCCTGCTCCAGCCTGCTCCAACATGCCCCCAGCCTGCTCCAGCCTGTACCCAGCATGCCCCTAGCCTGCACCCAGCCTGCCTCATCCTGCCCCAGCCTGCCCCCAGCCTGCCTCACCCTGCCCCAGCCTGCCTCACCCTGCCCCAGCCTGCCCCCAGCCTGCTCCAGCCTGCACCCAGCCTGCCTCAGCATGCCCTCAGCCTGCCCCCAGCCTGCACCCAACATGCCCCCAGCCTGCTCCAGCCTGTACCCAGCCTGCTCCAGCCTGCCCCCAGCCTGCTCCAGCCTGCCCCCAGCCTGCTCCAGCCTGTTCTAGCCTGCTCCAACATGCACCCAGCATGCCCCCAGCCTGCTCCAGCCTGCACCCAGCCTGCTCCAGCCTTGCCCCCAGCCTGCACCCAGCCTGCCCCCAGCCTGCACCCAGCCTGCCCCCAGCCTGCTCCAGCCTGCCCCCAGCCTGCTCCAGCCTGCACCCAGCCTGCCCCCAGCATGCCCCCAGCCTACCCCCAGCCTGCCCCCAGCCTGCTCCAGCCTACCCCCAGCCTGCCCCAGCCTGCTCCAGCCTGCACCCAGCCTGCCCCCAGCCTGCTCCAGCCTGCCCCCAGCCTGCCCCCAACCTGCTCCAGCCTGCCCCAGCCTGCCCCCAGCATGCCTGAGGACAGGGCATCTTGGAGGACACTTCAAATAAACATGGTTGGTCTGAGACCAGAGCACCATCTCCTGCTCAGTTGATTCCACAAGCACCAGCAGCCTGACAGCAGCTAGTGTAACTACATTACACGAGGGCACAGGAGTGCCAGGAAATGCACCAACAGTAAACACCTGCCCACGAGCTCTTGCCGCTCGTGACCTGGGCTGGCTCCCTGGCATTCCTTCTGCATTCTATGGCCAGCTGCCCTCCAATGACGTCCTCTGTTCTCAGTCTCCTGTCACCTGAGAACTTTGGCAGCCGTGTAAGTGAGGAGGTCACAAACTCATTATTAGTAAACTACTATTTGTGATTCATAATAAAGAACATCTAGAGCCTTCTGAAGCACCAAGCACTGCCAGGAATTCTGAAAATACTAAGCAGTCCTCCTGTCCCTTCTTCTTAAGGGAGGCTGAAGCTACGAAATCTACTCAGTGTGTCCAACCTTTTGGAATCACATGATGTTGTCATTCACGAAGTTCACACTTAAGAATCACACACTTGTGCTGCAGAGATGGCTCAGGGGTTAAACCTCAACCTTGCAAGCAGAGGAACCTGAGTTCAGATCCCAGATCCCACATAGAAACGCCAGGTAGAAATGGTACCAGTCTGGTCTTATAGCACTGGAAGACAGAGCCTGGGAAACTCAAAGCAAAGCAAATAGGAGGTATAAGCAATCCAGAATGATCGCCAAAGTTACGCTTGGGTATCTACAAGCACACACATTGCCCTCCGATATACACAGACACAGACACAGACACACACAGACAGAAAGACACACACACGAGGTGGGAGGGAGAAGAATCACACAGTGTAGTTACAGATACATCTGATGTTTTAGGTTTACAGTTTTGTGCTGGGCTTTCCTGGGCCCTGTGGCTCCCAGGCCACAGGTTGACAGTTCTAAGCCATCTTCCTGGGCCCCTCTGCCTGGAAACAGTGGATCTGTCCAGATGTACCAGGTTTCGCCCAACATACAATGTCCTACCAGAGAAAGCACTGAGTCCCCCAGCCTTGGTGTTACTAGACAACTGCTGGGCAGTGACACCTGGAGACGGATGAGAGGTCCATGAGCACTGAGTTCATGAGCAGCACTGTGTGACCCCACCTTTAGAGCGAGGGACCTCCTGAGGCGGCCAGCACTCATGCAGTGCCTAACACTCACAGAGAGCCTCAACGCTGCTCAGCTGGCGTGCCCCGACAACCGTGCCGCACACCACCACGGGTTCGCGCACCACCACGGGTTCGCGCACCCACATTAATGTGGCTTCTCCCATCTTCAAGAGGAAGAACACTGAACGGCTACCCTCCCCGGGCAGCCTCACTCTCCCAATGGATGCTATGATGATCACACTGGAAGTTAATTCATGTTATAGAATTTTTAGAATGTTCTAGATTAGCAGGTATTATATATAACACAGATCTCCTGGCTATCGGCAAAGCCACAGAACCCAGTACACGGTGCAGGAGTTGCTCACCGCCTGAACACGACCAGCCCACTGCCCAGCCCGCACACCTTGACCTCTCAGAGCACAGCTGTTCCACCTGGCTGGTCGTGGCTGCTGCCCACTGCTGTCCCCAGCGGTCAGGAGCCAGCACAAGCACCCTGAACGTGCCAGGTGCGCCAACTCCCACCTCAGGGTCTGCCCGCCTCAGGGTCTGCCCGCCTCAGGGTCTGCCCGCCTCAGGGTCTGCATTCAGTACACGTCAGTTTCTAAGAGTTCTATTCACAATTTTCTCCTCAACCCAAGGATTATAAAGGACCCCACAAGCCTTAACAAAACCACTGAACCCTTTGGCAAGGCCAGTATCTCTGACTTAGTGGAGTTGCAAGTTTTAGACTGAAGCTCAAAAACAGGTCACAGGATGAAGCATTGTGTCTGATTTGGACATTTGAGAATCAAGTGATTTTGGATGGAGCAGAGGAAATATTGGGAGGGTAGAATAAACACACGTGTATTAATATGCATGGGAGATGTACAAAATGCCGCAAGTTTGTGTGCCTCCATTTAAAACATTAGCCCACCATGAGCCACCCACTGATTGAGCCCTGTAAGTTATCAGTGGACGCGTGTTCATTCACGACCGACACGCAAGTTATCAGTGGGCGCGTGTTCACTCACGACCGACATGTAAATTATGATGGCCGGGAAGCATTTGTCACTGCTTCATTTGAGCTCCTCACCTGAGCCTCTGCCACTGGGAGGGGGGGAAGCTGCGAGTCCACCTGACAGATGAGGAGCAAGTCTCTGAAAATCTGCAAGGTTTTCACATCAACAAGGTTAAGCCCAGGTGTGGTCTCACCTAAGAAAGAAAAAAGGAGCATGTTTTCAGGAGACCAAGCTCCCATGAAGGTGGTCCATGCCTACAGCCCCAGCACTGGTGGCAAAAGCAGGAAGATCAAGGCCAGCAGTGTCACAGGGACATTGTCTCAACAGACAAGCCAATAAACACAGCCCGAAGAGGCTGCTGTAAGTCAAGTATGGAAAACCTTAAGCATAAAAAAAGAAAACTGATCGAACTGGATTAAAATGTATAATGCACAGATGCATCCACTCATGACACTGAGAGATCCCTAACAACCAAAGGTTTTCAGTAGCAAAGCTGAAAGCTAGCTGTGAAGGTACCACAGACTTTCCTGGACTTGCCTCAGATACTCAGGTGGCCAATGAGTTTAAGGAAAACACCCTTTAAAGTAGAAGTCCACAATGTTAAAAAAAAAAAAAAAAAAAAAAAAGAAAAGTGTAAGTCCAGATGATCAATGTGAAAAATGGAAAGTCTAGAAAATAATCATTTTGTGACTTTTAGTGTGAACGCAGTCGGGTAATAATCCAAAGCCTGTCCATCACTAACAGGGGCAAGGGAAGGCTCCCTGGAACACACAACACAGCAGGAGTGCCCCAGACTTGCTCAGGTTCCTGGAGAAAAATGAATGCAACCGGGCAAGAACTACAGCGTAAACAAATGGGAATTAAAACGCATGCGGAATCTGCAAAATGCCACGAGTCACCCAGTTTCTTTAACAGATTCCTATGAGAAGGGGCAAAGCTACCACACACTGAGAGTGTGTTAAAGAACATAGGCATTAATTAGCTTGACTCCAGACTCAAGCAAACCACTTAAAAAACATGAATTTGAGACAGCGAGATGAATAAACTAATAACTAAACAATATTAAGAAGCAGAAGCTATTATGCATTTGGCAATATCACTAGAATTAATTTTGATATAAAAATACATCTAAGGGACGATGTCTTCCTGTAAGCCCAGGCTGGTCCTGAACTAGAAATCCTCCTGCTCACCTCTCGAGTGCTGGATTACAAGGGACCACCAGGCTCAGAACAACGTTTCAAGTGTAGTAAAATTTTTGTAAAGCCCTCTTAACGAATACAGACATGTACTGAGACATTTATAGGTCAAATTAGATAAAGCCAGAGACATAAAATACCATGGCAACGAAAATGACAGCTAATGTAAAGTCTGTGAGACCAACTGACTGTCCTACTTTTTCTATGTTTCTTTTGTGTGTATCTGTGTGTGGAGGTTTGTGTGTGTACATGCTTGCTGTGTATATAGGCACATGTGTGTACATGCATGTGGAGATCCGAAGCGACACTGGAATCCTCCTCAGTCGCTCTCCACTTTATTCTTTTTGATACAGGGTTCTAATCAAACCCAGAGCTCACATGAGGCCACACTGTGTAGCCAGCTTCTTCCGGGGCGGCCTCTGCTTTCTGAGGTTAGACTTACAGGTGGACCACCACACCCCCTGGAATTTTACATGGAATGGCGGGGTGGGGGGTGTCTACGCTACTGTCCTTCTGCTTGCACAGCAAGAGATTTAAGTGCTGAGCCCTTCCCTGTCCTTTTTCTACACATTTACAAGTAAAGGAGACTTTCTTCTAGGAGCACAAGGACTGTCGGGCCTGTCAGTGCTTCAGTGGCTCCCATCAGAAAATGAAGGTTAAAGCATGCAAAAAGATCACACAAACCACCTGCCACCTTGTGCAAGAGGGGACAGGAAAGGGCAGGGAAGATGCTGCCTAGGGGCCAACGTGTAGCCAAAGTGCTGCTACACGGTCTTCCTCAAATCATGGCCATCACTCCTCCCAGTGGCTGCCCTGTCTTAGTAATGGGAGGCTGGAAGTCACAGAGCTTTTAAGATGCGCATGTGGGGGCTGGAGAGGTGGTTCAGGGGTTATGCTTCTGCCTTGCAGGTGGAACGGATGCTAGACCCCACGTATAAACGCCAAGCGGAAGAGGGGGCAGCCTGCGTTTCTGGTCCTGGTAGGGCGGAGCCTATGAATCCGGGGCAGAGTAAATGAGGAGGTGGAGGCGTCCATGGTGATTCCCGAATTCGTCTTTGGTTCTACACACACACACCACACACACACACACACACACACACAATTGAATAAAAAGAAAAGATGCGCATGTGACCATGCTGTGATAAATACTTGACAGCAGGTGACGTTCAAGAGGGCGAGGGCGGCGTGCGCACAAGCACGTAGGCGGTTACAGTGCATCCGCAGACAGCAAGCAGAGCCATGACTGCTCCTGCTCGGTCAGTGTCCTTCCCATGGAATGTGCTGCCCACACGCAGGGCAAGTCTTCCCACTTCTATCACGTTATCTAGACACTCCCACCCAGATACGCGAGGAGCCTCCCAGGTGATTCTGTCCTGCAAGGTAACATCCCAAGTGAAATGCAGCAGGCAGTCCTTTTAGAATCAAACACACCAAACTCAGGAGTTTTACCCATGTTCATTCTGACCTAAAGGAAAGCGTGTGGATTAACCGACTACTATGAAAGGGGGGAGGAAATACACTGGGCCAGCAAGTCAATCACACAGAAGCTGAACACGGGCCTTCCACATGTAGATTTGCCCTCTGATGCCAGAAAAACGAAACGCAAAGCAGAGAAGGGACTGACCCAGCAAGATGCCCAGGTTCCTGCGAGGCCTGAGAGACAGCAAGTCTACCTGGGCAGTCGGCACCAGGTGCAGGTCTCTGCGTGGAAGCAGGATGTTGACAGACTGTGGCACCACAGCTGGGTCATGCCCAGGGGAAGCACCAACCACGGACATGCAGAGCACCAGCCTCAAGACAGCATGCTCCATGGCTCATCTGAGAAAAGCTTAAAAGTGAGGACTGACGAGCAGTGACAGGAAACAGGTTGCTGCCTGATGATGGTGGGGAGTTGGAGGGTAGACAGACTTGCAGATTTGGAAGGGAGAATGTTCTGCGTTAATGTATGACACTATATAAAGCACTGAGATGATCCAGTTGTGATGAGAAGTTTATTTGGCCCATTTTGGAGGCTCCAGTCCAAGGTTAGATGGTCCTGCTGCTTTGGGCCTGTGGCAAGAAAACAGCGTGGCAAGATGCATGGTAGAGCAAGCTACTTGGCTCTTCCCAAGTCAGGGAGCAAAAAGAGGAGGAAGGGACCAGGTCACGCAACCTCCAAGGGCATGCCCCCAGCAGCCTGAGTCTCTTCACGATTCCCTCTCCTTTCAGCAGTACCACCAAGGAAACAAGCCTTCCAACCAGAGCCTCTCCTCTGTGTAGCGACGGCTCATAAGCTCTCATCAAGTGTCTGCTTGTGACCCGGTGACTCACTGCTGCTCCCAAGTGTGTGGTGGTCTAGGGTCCGGGTACTCAACCTGACAAGTGGCCACCGTTCACAGGGTGGACATCAGGTAGTGAGCACGGGTCAGCGTCAACCTCTGACGGAGCCTACCCTCTGCCCGTCTGAAGCCTGGGTGCTCAAGCCTTGGCATTCTTCTGTGATGTAACGTAACTCTTTACTTACTGACTTGGGGAGCAGGGGCCAGTTTCCACGTGGCCCTCTGGACTGTACTTCACAGTGGACTCTGCAGCTTCCTGCCCAGCACTCACAGGGAGACTCTGGCTCAAGCCCCCCACTTGGGCACCACCTCTCCCGGTGCCCAGTGACCTATGGTCAGTGATGCTATACCATTTCTTCCTGGGGACAACCTGGCCTCCAGCACTGATGTGCTGTAGGTTTCTTGGCTGCAATGGCTTTGGAGAAATTCAAGGAATCTGACCATCCATCTATGACCTTGATGGCTGACAGACTGGCATCTTTGTCCTTTGTCTGGCCATGTCCTTATAACTGAGCGGAGACCCCCGGCTGCCTCTGCATGTTGGACAGCAATCTGGCCCTTTGCCTGCTCACCACCAGCTGGGAATGCGCCATGACTGTCAGGACACAGCCTTAGTCCTGCAGATGGCCTGACCTGGCCCCTCGGGACAAGCCCCTGCAGGGAAGCCTTCTGTGGCATGTGGTCTTGTGAGCAGCGGGCTGGCCAAGCACTACCACTGCTGGGGGCCTGGGCAGGGTAGTACCCCTGTGCCCAGAGCTCAGGGACAGAACCTCCTTGGAGACAACCACCGTGAACCAGACATGGTTGCTCACGCCTGGAATCCCAGAAATTGGGAGGCTGAGGCTACAGGTCAACCTGGAATTTATTGCTTCCCGGGCATGCTGGGCACAGTGACTCTGCCTCAAAACCACCCGTCTTTGGATTCTCTTTACTTCTAAGTCTTTGCGTCTTAAAGTTTGGTTAAATACTGAACATGAAACTGTTAGAACACGCATTAGATACATTGAACATCTAGATGTCTGTTTCAGCTCGAGGCAAAGTGCCTGTGTCTACTTTGGAAGAGCTCCGCATACTCCCATCTTCCGCCCCTACTCCCCCCACCCCTGCCCATAAATGCGATAGTTTAAAATGATAACTTGACAACTGAACTTTTAGGCTCACCTCCGAACATTTAGTTAAGGTTGGCCTATAGAAGATTATGTAACTGACATGGGATGACCTACCCCATGGTGAGTGGGCTCACTGGGCAAGTGTAGTGAGAGGAAAAGAGGACTGGCTGGCTCTGGAGGACTGGCAAGTTAGAAAGGATGTCCCTCTCTCAGATCTTGTAGCTGTGGAGTAGTCAGTTACCTCAGCTCCAATGTTGATATGAACTGTCCTGCCATCACCACCACCGATAACCTGACACCCCCACCTCTGTCCCCGTTTTCTGTCACATATCACAGCAACTGAAGACAAACTAAGGTAACCAATACATTAACTTTTGAGTTTGTTTTCAGTTTTCTTGCACAATATTTTCTCAACCATCTTTTGCTATAGTTTGGTGGCTTGAGAGGAACTGAGATTCACTAGGTCCACAGCTGTGGGGACGCACAGCTCCCAGGTGCTGACAGAGCCTCAGATGGTATTACACCCAAGAGATAGCAAGTGTGTCTGTTGGTCTCTGCCTGGTTCTGAAGCGCCATCACTGCAGCACCTGTAGCCCCTGGTAGCAATGGCCTTGCTTCCAGCCCAAGGATTTCTAGGAGACATGATCAAGCCAGGGCAGTATTTCCGGCTTTGTACTTCAAACTTCATGTGAGTGAAATTGTGTTATCCTGTACTGCAGGCACCTTCAGTTACCACAATCCTGGCCTCCAGCCACCAGAGAAACAAACTTAATCACAAGAGCTTTAGACTGTCCTGCTCAGTCATTTTTGTTTATTTTCCTTGAGAAAGAGGGAGGAGAGAGGGAGAAGAGAAGAGAAGGAAGAAAAAGAGAGAAGATATAATGTCATGGTGAGCAGAGGGAAGCCAGAAGACATTTGGAAGTGAGTTTTCTCTCCTGGGGATCAAACTCAGGTCTCCATCCACTGCACTCACCAGTGCTCACTCTTGAGGGGACTTGAATTTGTGTTGCTCCTACGAACACCAGTGCTTCAAGCACCTCTGCTCACATCTCCTGGAATACATTTTTAGGAGTTCTCTAGGGTATAAACCTACGGAGGTATTTTCAGAAGCACTTTGGCCAAGTAAACTTATTTTCTACCCTTGAATTATATGATTTGACCAAAATTAAACCAAGATAAAGAAAAATTCTGTTTACTTTGAAAACTCCTAATTTAACCTTTTCTCCCAAGGGAAAACACCTGTCTTAGACTTAGAAATGAGTACTACTAAAATTTAAAGAAATATTTCTAATCTCATGTTCTTCCAGGAACATAGAAAGATATAAAGTTCTCATTTCATCTCACACATCGAGACTTCCTTTGTGACAGTCTTAACCCAGCCCAGCCTCCACCCTGCAATCCTCCCGCCCTGCCATCCCCTCCTTGAAGGTGTCACCAATCATCTGGCAGGGGCGCTGGGAGCCACAGGCAGGCGGCTCCCTCTGCTGGCTCTCTGGAAGCTTCAGGAGTGAAAATCTTGCTCTGATTACAGATCTCCCGTGTGGCTGAAGAAGTCAGGAATCTTTAGCCCTCCTCCAACTGACTGGATTTAGAACCACCCAGGAGATACCCTGGGGCATGTGTGTGAGGACTTTTTCAGAGATTAATTTGGGAGAAAGACCTGAGTGTGAGTGGCTCCAAAGAAAGCAGGGAAGGGACAGAGGACATGCCAGCAGCCAGGAGCACACGCTGCTCTCATGAACAGCAAGGATGTCTGGTGTCCACGCAACAGCTGGACCCTCACGGAATGGAATCTGTAGGGTGGTGTTTTTCACTGCCTCCGTCTAAACAAAACACTATTTTTTTTACACTGTTAATCTACGGCTACTGTACTGTCTGCCCTTTCCCATCCCATCTTTAAGGCTGATAACATAGCTCTCTACCAAGCAAACCAGTCCATTATCCCTAAATTCACTAAAGTCCTTAATCCCTTTCAAAATATCAAGACATGACCTTCAAATCATTTCTCTCTCAGCATTAGTATTCTCTAAGCAGCCCATTAAGTTCTGCCTCCAAATTTTCAATCTTCAAACATTTCCACATTTCCACGAAACATTACAAAAGCTACAAAGTTCACATAGCCAGATTTATCAGGAACAACCCCTCTTCTGTTACCAAGTTGTGTTGTGGTTACTCTTCAGTTGCTGAATGAATGGAGAACCCACAACAGTTGGGGCTCGCTAGTGACTCTAGTACACTTCACCAGCACACAGAAGTCGAGGAACTGGGGCTGGAGAGGTGGCTCAGGGGTTAAGCCTCCGCCTTGCAGGCGGAAGGTCCTGAGGTCGGATCCCAGATCCCACGTGGAAGCCGGGGCGGCCTGCGCTTCTGGTCCTGGTAGGGCGGAGCTTGTGAATCCCGGGGCTGAAGGAGGTGGAGGCGTCCGTGGTGGTTCGCGAATTCGTCCGTGGTTCTACACATACACAGACACACACACGCGCGCGCACATACACACACACATGCACACAGTTGAATAAATAATAATAAAAAAATTTTAAAAAAAAGTTTAAAAAAAAAGAAGTCGAGGAACTGCCCATGCCAAACTCACACAAAAATGAGAGGGTGCACCTTTTCGTGGTAGCAGCCTGTATGCCCAAGTATGAGTGGGCTCTCTCCATTTCATCTACTTACCCAGGAAATATCACCCACAGCAACTACATAGTCTCCCACAGACTCGCTCAGGCAGCCTCAACTGGATAATTCCTCATAAATGTGCCCAAGCACACACACCTCAATTGTCAAGGTGATGCCTGAATCTAACTGACACACTCAATCACTTTGAGAATTAAGCATTCCAAACACTACAACCCAAAGAAACACAATCATATACACGTTCAACAATGATGGGCAAAGCACCAAAGCCATTGTTCTCATGACTAACACCTATGTCTCCATAAGGGCTGAAAGATTTGTCTTCACAATAAAGACACTACAGCTCATAACATGGTAGTTTCAAACCTCAGCTGGTGCTGCAGGCATCATATGCTGGCTTGCAGTGTGAGGCCGCATGCACAGAACCAAGGCACTGCAACGTGACACAGCAAGCACTGCAGGGAACGGCTGGCTCACTGCATTCGATCTTTGTCACAGCACCCGTATGTGCAGCCCACGCATCACTTCCAGCTCCACAAGCTGGCCTTTGCAGATAAACCCACGGTAAAGAAAGCTCAGCCACCATTTTACCTGGCAGCACTGCACGGACCACTGCAGAGTTAGCTAACTCATCACCATGCTGCTTTTCCTAAGTAAGTCGCCTCAGGGCTGGGAGATGGCTCAGGGGTTAAGCCTTTTGTCTTACAGCAAAATGCTGGATGGAAATGGTGATGACCTGTATTTCTGGCCCAGGAAGACAGAGCCTGGGAAACCCTAGAGCAAAGCAAAAAAGAAGGCAAGCTATCCAGGATGATTACTTAACTCATCTTTGGGTCTCCACAGGCACACACAGTGCCCTCTTGTACACAGGCACGTGCCTGCACAGCTACAAAACCTGCACATGAAAAAGAAAAGTCACCTCAGACACCTTGCATGGAGTTTGCTATTGAATACAAAACGTAAAAGTGGGACTCAGCGGTTAAAGCCTTTGTTTCACAAGCAAAGGACTGAGTTGAGTCCAAGATCTCATGTAAAAAGTACCAAGCAGATATGATAGCAGCCTGTAATTCTGGCCCTGGAAGGTAGACTCTGGGAAGTTTCAAAAGAAAGCAAAAAGGAGGTAGAAAACCTAGGATGATTCCAAAGTCACCCCTGGACCTCCATAGGCATGTGCACTCAAGTGTCCTCTTGCACATGTCTACACGTGTCCCCCACCATGTGTGTGCATACATTTTCACACACACAAAGACAACATCAGACAGTGAGTGTGTGGACGTCAGAGGGGTCAGGGAACTCTTCCTGAAACCCACACAGCGCAAGATGGATAATCAGAAAGAAAAACGACTACAACTCCAATGTCATCCCATGTTTATCTCTCTGAGCACACCAGTGCAGTGGATTCCTGACGCGAAGCAGGAAAGCAAGAAGGCAGACAATCCACCCCTGGGGGTGCAAGGGTGGCAGGAACCTCTCTGAAGTGCTCTGAGACGTGGGCTTCTCTCAGAGGGAAGCACCCCAGCACAGAGTCAGGCTGGAATCACAACCAGTCTAGAACTGACTTGGGACACAGCTGCTTGGTGCACAGCTGCTCACAACAAAACTGCCGCTCCTGTGCTCTAGCAGCACTGTGGGTCAAGAGCGGTCGCCGCCCTCACACCATGATCAAAGCGGGGTTGTGTGGTGCACCAGTCACTGGCTTCGCTGTCCAAAGCCCGTTAAACAGGACTGAGGAAGCCACACTTCTAAAAGACATTAACTTCTTACAGAGAACACACCTCTCTTTCCATTTTCACGTATGTGTGTGAGTACGTGCATGTGTGTTTTCATACTAGGGACACATGTGCACCTTGAGTATCGGTACGTGTGGAAGCCCAGGGGTGATACTGAAAATTCTCCTTAATCACCATCTAGTTCTTTTGAACCTGGGTCTGTAACTAAGCCCGGAGGGCATCATTAGGGCTAGTCATGCTAGCAAGCTTGCCTTGAGGATTCCCAAACTCTGCCTTCCAGGGCTGGAATTACAGGCTGGCCAATACATTCAACAGTCATGTTATGTAGGATCTGAACTCCGGCCCTTCTGCTTGTGTGGCAAGCACTTTAACAGCTGAGCCATCTCTCCAGCCCAGTACCTACACCTTAGAAGCAGTGAATCAGAAAGGAAGACCATCCTGGAAACTGGCACAGTGAAGCAATAAGCAAACGCCAGCCTCTGCCATGGTCCCAGGGCAGGTAGCAGCACTGGCAGCTCTGAAAGTGGGAAGTTATCTGGGAAGTGCAGGAAGTGGTCTGACCATGTTGCAAGATGCAAATTCAAGCCAGGGAGAGATACAACTTCTCATTCGTCACTGGCAAGGCTGAGGTCAAATAGTCATTTCTCACCTGCTGCTGCAAGACAGAATGTAGAATGGATTGTCTGTCTGTAACACGACACCATCGAAGCTCCACTCCAGTCTACCCTATACCAGTCACCGGTCACCAGGAGACTAAGGCAGGAGGGGAGCAAATTCTAGACCAGCCTGGGCTACATGACAAGACCCTATTAACAAAAGTCAGGGATCTGAGGGAAATTCAGGAATCTGAAAAACACACCTGGAAAGTCCTGCCTCCACAGATTAGAAGTGGTTGTACACACCGCTAAAGGGGTGAGCACATGTGCACCTATGCTGGGCTCCTCCACTGTGAAGCAGTTCTCTACAGACTCACCGCAGCGGCAGCCAGCTGGACCGGAGAGTTCCAGGAGAGCTGGGAGCTCAGACCTGTCAGGCCTATCGGGTGCTGTACGGATCAGGCTGTGCCCTGCCCTAAGCTACTCCAATGTATAAAAGTGCCTTTCAGGGAGACCCTTGCAGCCTCCATTTACAAGCTGCAGTTGACCTTGTTTTGATGCAAAGGCAGAGAAATGTCAGTGGGCAGGGTGCACATTCAAACAACGCCATCTGTCCAGCACCACCTATGTCGCTCGGACTAACAACTTACTCCTAAAAGAAGGCTACTACTCTCCAAACTCATCAAACTGAGATCATATGAACACATGGATGTAATGAAATTTGTATCAGAAAACCAGGTCCAAGAACATATCAGACACACCAGACCAAGGAAAGGGTGCAAGAGCCTCATGAATAGGAGAAAACCTACCACTGCAATGGAGACAGTCCCCCGTCTGTCATCTGAGTACCCAGTGCATGCATCAAAGAACTCCCAAGCCTTCGCAGTTCATGACCACACATGCGGCCTAAGGGGGGCACTGAACGTGGTCCTGCTCTTGTTTTCTATGGCCTCCATGATCCTGTGCTTTGCTTCGACTCTACACTAGACCCTGAAGCATAGGTCAGATCAGCAACCCTGCTGCTGGGTCTGTGGTACCTCAGCAGGTTATCTCATTCCACCAGAGACTTTGTATGTGCGTATACGGTTCATGTGGGTGCACGTAAACATGAGCAAGTACACATGGACGATTCCTCAACTGGTCTACCTTATTGTCAGTGTCCCCCACTGAAACTGGAGCGCACCGATTTAGCTATACTAGCAGGGTCTCTTATCTGTATCTCCCCAACACTGTAATTACAGGTGCGCATCACTATGCGCAGCTTCTGTTGGGCTTGGCATCTGTACCCAGGTCTGCATTCCCGCACAGCCTCACCTGACCTACTGAGCTGTCCTTGCTCAGGATCTCACTTCTCCCTCAAGCCTCTGACACTCCTTAGGCATCCTAGTCATTCGGAACCTTCTCATACATGAATGGATACACACCATGTGGTACTAATGTACATAAATACTAACTGTGCAATACTAATGTACATGAAGATACACACTGGGTGATACTAATGTACATACATACAATGATATACAATGTACATGAATAGACACATACTTACTGTGTGACATGTAATGTATAATCTAAGAATTCATATTAGCAATTAAGATTGGAATAAAAGAACTTGTACTTGTCCTGGCCAGTTACCAAGGAAGGCGATCAGCAAATCACTGCCAAAGAAATTAATGCATCTTACATTTGTTGTTATTCAATAAGTTTTGGCATTGTAGAAAGGCACCAAAGTGTCTGTCCACGTGTCCATGTTTCCAACAATGCTCACTGCAGAAATACACAGAAGTCCAATGAGATTAGGTTAAAATTCTCCTGAACTGGGATGATGAGTATGAGCTTATATTCAGGTTAAAAAGATTGAGGAGTTACATAAGTATATATAATTATTCCAAAACAATCGCACATACATACCAAGTAGTTTCACATTTCACAGTTCTGTCCTGGCTCTGAGCTCTCCAGCCTGCTTCCCGCCCACCCTAACCAGTCTCCAGTCAGCAGAGGATGTGCAGGAGTCTGGAGCCACCTGCCATGTCTTCAAGTTCTACAGCCCACATCAAAGGACACGGACCCACCCCAAGTACTTCCTGCTGGTCAGAAGGCACACCACCACCAAGGATGGAGTTGCCACAAGTACTGGTACACAACGGGTGAAAACCTAACATGTTTTCCCATGGCAGCCCATCCACAGTCATCTAATCAAGTGCTCCGGCTGATGAAAACAAAGCCCTGAGCAAGTCTGCAGTGCTCAGAAGAGACACAACTACAGACATCACACAGCACTGCCCAGTGGGCTGCGGTGCTCAGAGGAGACACAACTACAAGTATCACGCAGCACTGCCCAGTGGGCTGCTGTGTTCAGAGGAGACACAACTACAGGCATCACGCAGCACTGCCCAGTGGGCTGCAGTGCTCAGAGACACAACTACAGGCATCACACAGCACTGCCCAGTGGGCTGCTGTGCTCAGAGGAGACACAACTACAGGCATCACACAGCACTGCCCAGTGGGCTGCGGTGCTCAGAGGAGACACAACTACAGGCATCACACAGCACTGCCCAGTGGGCTGCAGTGCTCAGAGACACAACTACAGGCATCACGCAGCACTGCCCAGTGGGCTGCTGTGTTCAGAGGAGACACAACTACAGGCATCACACAGCACTGCCCAGTGGGCTGCGGTGCTCAGAGACACAACTACAGGCATCACGCAGCACTGCCCAGTGGGCTGCAGTGCTCAGAGGAGACACAACTACAGGCATCACACAGCACTGCCCAGTGGGCTGCGGTGCTCAGAGACACAACTACAGGCATCACGCAGCACTGCCCAGTGGGCTGCTGTGTTCAGAGGAGACACAACTACAGGCATCACGCAGCACTGCCCAGTGGGCTGCAGTGTTCAGAGACACAACTACAGGCATCACGCAGCACTGCCCAGTGGGCTGCGGTGCTCAGAGGAGACACAACTACAGGCATCACGCAGCCCTGCCCAGTGGGCTGCGGTGCTCAGAGACACAACTACAGGCATCACGCAGCACTGCCCAGTGGGCTGCTGTGTTCAGAGGAGACACAACTACAGGCATCACGCAGCACTGCCCAGTGGGCTGCAGTGTTCAGAGACACAACTACAGGCATCACGCAGCACTGCCCAGTGGGCTGCGGTGCTCAGAGGAGACACAACTACAGGCATCACGCGGCACTGCCCAGTGGGCTGCAGTGCTCAGAGGAGACACAACTACAGGCATCACGCAGCACTGCCCAGTGGGCTGCTGTGTTCAGAGGAGACACAACTACAGACATCACGCAGCACTGCCCAGTGGGCTGCTGTGTTCAGAGGAGACACAACTACAGGCATCACGCGGCACTGCCCAGTGGGCTGCGGTGCTCAGAGGAGACACAACTACAGGCATCACGCAGCACTGCCCAGTGGGCTGCAGTGCTCAGAGGAGACACAACTACAGGCATCACACAGTACTGCCCAGTGGGCTGCTGTGTTCAGAGGAGACACAACTACAGGCATCACACAGTACTGCCCAGTGGGCTGCAGTGCTCAGAGGAGACACAACTACAGGCATCACACAGCACTGCCCAGTGGAATGTGGTGCTCAGAGGAGACAGAACTATAGAGACTCAAAGGCCATATACTTCTTGCTGGGGTCACTGGGAATCTGGTGTCCAGGCCCTCAGGGATTTAAATATATTATCTAGAGATGTAGTTATTAGGTAAAGTGACCTTTGTCGCAGTAGGAAACTCAGCATCATTTTTAACTGAAGGACATAAACTTGTTGCTGCCCTATGTATCGTTGCTATGCTGGACACATTGTTGATCAGGTATTTTTTTTCTCTTTTGCGCCATATAAACCTGGGTCCTTTCTGGAAAACATTTATAGCAGCCCTGGGAAATCTCTAAGAACTTGAGTTCTCTGCTAACCCTTCCTTAGTTATTGTGTAAAGGCAAACTGGCCAGAGGTCAACGTTGCATTTCTTCCTCAACTACACTTCATGCTACTTTCTGCAACAGGATTAGTCTCTCCCTCCTCAGAGCTGGAGTACAGACATGGGTCAGAGTATCCAACTTTATGTACGGGTGCTATGGATTTGCACTCAGGCGTTCATGCTCGTGGAGCAAGCACTTCACCAGCTGAGTTCATTTCCCAGCCTTCATTTTCCTGATATTAGTGCAGAAAAAAGGCCTGAGCTCCCTTGGGTCTGCAGGTGGAAAACAGGACTAGGCCTGCAAGTGCTTCTGCCAAAAATGAAGACTTGAGTCCTCTGCTGTGGCAAATGTCCTCAGGCAGAACGACGTCAAAGCCCAGGCCCTCAGCTCACTTTGACAGAACTTAATTCCTGACACAATCCTCACTGTGAAGCCACAGGGCAGACGGCAGTGAGTTGGGCCTCTCTGAGCTGACGCTGACCTGCAGTGGAAGGTAGGAGCGCTAGATGTAGATGCAAAGGCCGGGCACTGCAGCAGTGCGATGATGTAAGGAGACACTTCACGTCCAGCACTGTACATTTGTGTTTATTACGACTGTACAACGGATGGCAGGAAAGGATCCTGCTGTCACTGTCAAATCTTATGTCGGCTAATGTAGCCCTGCTGAGAGGCCACGGAGAATTCAGTTCTAGAATTTCATTAACTTCATTAATTTCATTAATTTCAATGGGAAAGTCAGAGGCCAACCATCGGAAGAACTGGACCAGGCACAATTCCCTCGAGCTATCCAGGGCCCTGGATCAGCATTGGCTCTTGCCAGCTTCATCCCCATCTCTGCAGGTCAGTTACGGCAGTGTATGTGAAAAAGAACCACCGCTGTGCAGCTCTTCACCTGTGGGGAGTTCCAGACCAGGCCTCCAAGGCTCAGCCTGGCTAAGTAAAAAGCCAGGAAAATAAGGTGCGTGCCTCATTTTGGTGAATCTTCTCTATTTCTACACCCAAAGATAACGGCTTGGTCATGAATTCAGAAATTCTCCCAAAGTCCTCATTGATGATTCATACAGGAACCTGAAACACAAAGACACATACAAATTTAGCCTCAGAGGAAATGGGCTGAGACAGTGCAGAAGCCTGGCAATGAGTGTGCTGGGCACCCAGACCTACGCAGGACACCCCCGTCACAGAGCACACTCCAGGGCCTCGGGGTGCCCAAGCACTAGCTCAGCAATGCCTGTTGGGTCTGGAAGCATTTTCTGAGACTCTGACCTACTCGCTACATCCGCAGCACACAGAAGAACAAGACTTCTTGCATCCTGGCATTCGGTCCTGAGCCTCTTTATAGCACGTGACAAAAAACCCAACAGCACAACCACGTGTGCTGCCACCACCACCTCACTACTTGCTGAAGCCTGAGGCGCCCCTACTACCGGATAGGGTGTTGGGAACACTAGGGTCCCTTCCCTCAACGTATTGTCTATTCTATCTCAAAAATCACTGCTAGACAGACAGCTCCCAAATAGATACCCCAGGGTGTGGCAACGGATTTAAACTCATCCATTTATGAAGAGCACATTCCCCTTCTCCCTTCTCATTGAATACTCCTATAGGGCTCTGAAATATTCAGTTTGGTGGTGCCCCCCTCTGAGACCTCAATCTCCACATTTTCCTGACAGCATCTCAGCTATGACAACATTCTGGGCACAGAGCCTGTAACTGTCCCTGCAGGCCCAACACTGAAGGTGAGAAGACTGTGGCCGCCTCCTCTGCTATGTGTACTGACCAGCATCAAGTAGGAAGGACTGGCATTTCGGACTTCAAGTGGACAGACAAGCAGGGAGCCACTTCAAGGTAACGCTTTCACCATGCACACCCGGCTGTGGACATCACCTGTCCACACAGCTGGCACTCACACACCTGACTCACCAGTACCTGCCGTCTAGTTTACGTCACCTCTCTCATGTTTAGTGGCCATGGCACTGACAGCATGAGCCTAGAGAGGGTTTGATTTTCCTCTTACCTGTGGAATTTTTTTGGGAGTATATGCATGTGTGTGATGGGTGTTCATGTGTATGCATCAATATATACGTGAACATACATCTTCCATTCTTGCATTCCGGGGACATCCATGTGATTTTAACCACACTAAGCTCTGAGAACAGTAAGACAGAAGGACGATTCCAGCATTGTCAAAAAGCAGGGGTACTTGTAGGTCACTAATCATCCTCCAAAGTCCACCAGGAACTGATGCCAGGAACATGCATAAACAAGGCATGAGAACATCCTGCCAGACCGCTTTTAAAAAGGAGTAAGGGCTTTGGAGATGGTCCAGTAGGTAAAGCATTAGCTGCACAGTGCGAGGATTTGAGCTCGTTTTCAGAACCTGTGTAAAGCCAGATGCAGTAGTGAGCACGTGTGCACTCTCAGACTTCTACAGGGCAGATGGGGTGCAGATACAGAAGACTCCCCAGAAGCCTACAGGTCAAGCAGCCTGTTTCATAGACGAGAGACCCTGTTTCAAACAAGGTGGATCCCGAGGACTAATACCCAAGGTGTCCCTCTGACTTCCACGCACACGTCATGGTATGTACGTACCCACATTCACACACACAATGTGCACGCACACAGATTAAAGAATAAAAGGACCACTAAATTCCGCAGAGCAGAACAAACGCCTAACAGCCACTATCAACACACGCGTGCCTCCGTCCAGACCTTCACAGTGGGGGCTGGAAGCGCACGCACAGACACATAGTGGTTGTGTAAGAGGGCTGCTGCTTGTCCGCTCACTGGCAGACGTGACTCATGCCACACAGGCCTTGAGACCTGAGTGCACTACACAGCCTCCAGGTAAAAACCCACTGCTATCCTCAGTTTACGGAAGCGACAAGCCTAACTGCAACAGCGTGCTAGCAGGTGCCTGCTGTTTCTGCTCAGAAAATGCAGCCCACCATGCCCGCTGCAGAACTACACACGGACACACGGACCAGTGGCAACAGGCTGGGGAGATTACGGACACTGTTCTTCCGACTGCAGAACTGAAGGCATCTTGTAACTCAGAGATCACAGTCAGGTGCGGACTAGCCGGCCACTCTCCTCAAGTGCCTCTTGCACCATTCCTCCTCTGCTTCAGTGACACGAGCTGTGGACAAGAGAGCCTTCCGTCTTCGTGTCCGGCCTGCTCTTCAAACAAGGCCACCTTTCCTGCCTCAGTATTTTGTCCCTTGACTCAGCCTGACAGCAGTGAGCAGCCAGATGCGGCTCTGGCAACAGCAGTACAGATACCACTGAAGTGCCGAAAGAGAAAAATGCCCAACACTGACTCTGCCCCTTGCACGATTACCTTAAGAATTTAAAAAAGAGAAATAAAATGAGAGGATCTGCCATCATCAGGTTTGTCTTGAAACACTTAAAAAAGTAGTTCTCTGGGGCTGGAAAGACGGGTCAGCAGATAAATGTGCTTTCACACAAACGCAAGTTCAATTCCCCGAGTATATGTGATGGAAATAGAGAACAAACTTTCAAAAGTTGTCCTTTGACCACACAATGATGGGACACACATCCCACCTCCATTCATCTATCCCTGCACTCCCAAAATTAAAAATAAAATAAAAAATAGTTCTTCAGATGTGGGACATGGCTCTGAAATGTGGATTTGGATTAGTTGTAATGTATATATTACAATTCTAAGTCAACCAAAGTTTGTTCCATTTATTATTTACTTAGCGCTTGTGTGTGTTATCAGGGCACTGTATTTACTTGTGGAGGACCTAGGGAAGGGTGACTTTGGGAATCATCAGGGATTGATCCTACCTCCTTTTTGTTTCACTCTGGAATTTCCCAGGCTCCACCCATCAGGGCTAGAAGTACAAGCTGCTGCCTTTCTGCCTGGTGTTTTTACTGGGACCTGGGTTCCGAACTAAGGACCTTCTGCTTATGAAGCACGATTTTAACCCCTGAGCCATCTCTCCAGCCCCATTCCTCTTTTTTAAAAAAGAGAGAGATGAGAGAGATGGCTCATTATGTAAAAGCTCTGCTACATAAGTGTGAAGACCTAAGTTCAAATCCCCAGCACCCATCTAAAGTTGGACACAACAGTGTAAGCATGTGTAACATCGGTGCTTCTATGGAGAGATGGAGACAGACAGGAGGATGCCTCAAAGTCTGCTAGCAGCTAGTTTGGAATTTGCAGCAGAAAAAAAAGATCCCCATCTGTCCCGCGCAACCGTCTCGCCAGCAAGAACAATGCGGCACACGCACAGGATCCTTCTGCAGTAAAGCTTTAATGCGTCTTGAGAGGGAGAGCATAAGCTTTCAGAGTAGAAGCGGAGACCCCAAACAGGAAAAACCCAACCCTTATAACGGTCTTCGCCTAGGACGTGTTGCCTTCTGACTGGCTGTTGCTCGTACAACGTCAAAGGGAGAGGCGGGAAACCAAGGATGGTCAGTTACCCGGCGCCTGCGCAGTAGCTTGCCGGAGTCGGCGCCATCTTGTAACGGAGGATGCATGTAGGGCGGCGCCCTACACCCATCTTGTCAAGGAAGGTGAGGACTATCACATGAAGTAGTCTCTAACCACCACACACAAAACAAGTAAAAACCCCTTGATGCAAAATACACACATACAAAAAAAAACTGTGCTAAACTTCAGCCAATTCTATGTTGTGGGGGCCTCAGTCTAGGTGACCTGGATGGTCTGGCAAGCTTAGACAAAGATTTTTTGATGGAAGAAGACAATAGGGGGCATAGCTCAGGAGGAAGACAATAGGGGGCATAGTTGGCTTGACCTTTAAGATAATTGGTTGCCCGTTTCCCCACCCTAGAATTCCCCTTGCAGTTTCTGCCTTTATAAGAGGGCTATGGACTTGCAATAAAGGAGTTCCTGCTTGACTAGACTCCCTATCGCATCTGATTGTCCTCGGAGCAGGCGGACAGCGCACTCACCTTTCCCAGATCCCCCTTGTGGAGGACCCGCGGGACTGGCCTGCAGGACAGAGCTCAATTCCCGGGGACCCCCACACTATGTCACTATGCAAGTAATTGTAGAAAAAGCTTCTAACAATCTAACATTCAGAGGTAAAACACTTGCCTAGCAAGCACGGGCTATAGGTACCACCAGCACTTGCCTAACTAACATGCACAGGCCATAGACATCACCACCAGCACTTGAAAAAAAAAATCAATGCCAAGGGAAATGAGAAGAAAAGCGGGGGCGGCCTGCATTTCTGGTCCTGGCAGGGCGGAGCCTGTGAATCCCAGGGCAGAGTAAAACAAGGAGGAGGTGGAGGCGGTCCATGGTGGTTCCTGAATTTATCCATGGTTACACACACACACACACACACAATTGAATAAATAATAATAAAAAAATTTTTTTTTAAAAAGTAAGCATCTGGGGCTGGGGAAGTGGCTCGGGAGTTAAGCCTCTGCCTTGCAGGTGGGAAGGTCCTGAGTTCGGATCCTAGACCCCGTGTACAGACGCCAGGCGGAAGCGGGGGCGGCCTGCGTTTCTGGTCATGGTAGGGCGGAGCCTGTGAGTCCCGGGGCAGAATAAAGGAGGAGGTGGAAGTGTCCACGGTGGTTCCCGAATTCGTCCGTGTTTCTACACACACATACATACATACACACATGTGCACATATGCATACATGCACAATTGAATAAATAATAAAAACTTTTAAAAAAAGGAAGCATCTACAAAACACACATGAATGGGCTGGTGGTACAGCTAAGGAACCCCACCATTTGCACAATAATAATTAAACACGGTAAGTCACTGTGAAAAATTGCAAATAGGGGAAAAAATTGAAATAAGATCTGGCGATGCACGTCAGTGGTGAGCATCTGTCTAGCATGCCGTGGGGTTTGAGTCACAGCACCGTCAAAATAAAAATCTGAAGGAAGTTCCAAAGAAACTAAGTTCATGGATAGACCCCAATTTAGGTTGATGTGACATTTCACTAACAATAATTAAAATTAGGATAACGGGATAAGAATGTGTTCAGTTACCCTTCCCACTATAATACCTCTGTTCTCAAATTCATTTGTAAACCTAAATACTAGTTAAAATAAGCATTAAGCATGCACATGTAAGTAATAAGTCTGTAAAGTGCCACTTCACATGTTAGCAATTTAGAAACTTGAAAGACTTTCTCCAAAGAAGGAAGGGCGGTTCGACTTCCTAGGCCTATGTAGAACTAGAACTGCCTGGTCTAGCGCCCAGCAACACTCAACCGACTCATTCCACAGCAGTTACAGGAAAACGCACAGCACACCAAGTGAACGCAGAGCATGAAGAGGTCCTGGAGGGAAAAACAGCCCAGGAACACAGCAGCAGTCCAAGAGCTGCTCCCAAGAAAGCAAGAAACGCGTCTGCTAAGAGGCTGTGGAAGGGCGGTGCTATCCCCAGCATGGGCCTGTTAATACATGGAAAACGTCCATGGCTTTAAAGGAAGCAAACCACCGAAAACCTGTCTCAAATAAGTGAAATACTTAAAATTACAAAAAAAAAAAAAATTAGTGGAGAGTAGAGATCCTTCTTTTTCTCCAAGTGAGTCTGTTTTGCTTCTGAAGATGGAAATCAATAAATTAAACAGAAATGTCTCCACCTTACTCTCCGGCTTAAGTAAAAAGCACAGTCCAAACACACAGCTGGCCTCCAGCTCCTCTGACAGTCTGTCTCAGATGCTCCCCACTTTTCCCCGCCCTCCAGGGGCCACAGCTGCAGGAAGTCTGGCATTTTACCTCTCAAGGCTATCCTCTTCCAGAGTGATCTCCATGAATGTCTTTAGCTTTCTGTGCACAGTGGCTGCAGCTTCCTTCACCTTCGCATTCCTGTGTTTACCTGTAAGAAGATGCCTTAAGAGTAAAGTCTACAACATCACCACATAGAAAAACACTGCTTGTGCATATGGGTGATATTTCAAGTTTCAGGTGACCTGCAGGGTAACGATCCACAGGGATACCGTGACACAGCCCGTCTCTGCAGGGGATCCATAGCCTCACCATGCGGCCACTAGTTAGAAGGGGTGATCGGCATGTACCAGTTGTCACCAACTTGCCCAAGTACCCACTCAGCACCTCATCTCCACACACATGCCTCCACATGGGGAGCAGCCTCATCACACACACCTCGAGAGCTCTGTGCATCTCAGTTCAGGGGAAGACATCATACAGATATCTTCTGTGTCCAAACGAAACCCAATGGGCTAAAAAAATTTACAGACTAAGCATCCTTACCAAGAATCTATAAACTCAAATATTCCAAATAAAAAACAAAACAAAAAAACCCTAGTATTAATACTAACTTTAAAAAAATTAAGTTTTGTGCACTTATGAGTTTCTAAAAGTTTCAGATTTTGAATTTTAAATGTTCAAGTCAGAGAATCTCAACCAGTATAGTTCATGAAAATATTATAATTTGAAAACTCCCAAAACTAAAAGAATTCAGGTCTCAAGCCTGCAAACTAAGGACAATCAATGTGTATAATCTACACATGTATCTGCTAGTTGGCCCACAAGACAGGAGAGATCTTTACCTGAAGCACACTTAAATGTTTCGACATCAATAAAACTGAGCTATGATGGAGCTTGAAGGTAAACAAGAGTGTCCCTGTACTTCGCACAGAGCTTGGCGTCTTATAAGTACTGCCAATTATTTTCTGGTGCTATGCCAACTGGTACAAATATTGAAAAGGCATTATGCCAACATGACCATCATTAACCAATTCAGAATTCTGTAGCTTTCTAATTTAAAATTTTATTATAATTTTACATTTCCTTCCATACAAAAAATGTAAATACTTTTGATGTTCAGTTTCATACATAAAATTGTGAATTTATGATATTTTCACACTTTAATTTCGAATCCCATCCCAGATGTGGGCTTTTTGTTTTTTTCAACCAATTTGAGATGTTGTCCACGTTAACCCATATTCCTAAACTTAAATAATCTCCTACCTCAGCCTCCTGAGTAGTTGTGACTTACAGACCTGCGCTTCAAGGCCCACATAGACTTTAAAACATAGGTTAACATAGGGAAAGTCAGTAGAAATTAAACTGAGCTGGGCCTAGTGGCACGGGCCTTTAATTCCAGCTACTAGGAAGACTGAGACAAGAGAATCCCAAATTCGAGGCCTGCCTGGACAACTCAGAACCCGTCTCCCTGTCTCAAATTAGAAAGTAGAAAGCAAGTTAGAGACATTATTCAATGATAGAGCACTTGCCTAGCATGTGCAAGATCCAGGAAAAGAAAAAAAAGAAAAGGAAGGAAGCTGTGAGGGAGAGGGTGAAGGAAAAGAAGAGAGAGAGGGAGAAAAGGAGAGAGAGAGGAAAGAGAAAAGGAGACTGAAACAGGCCCTCTAGTAGCACTGAAAGGTGGACTGGACCTGTGCTGCAGAAGGACCATGAAAGTTCAGGCGAGGATGAGAGCAGCCGACTACACTGGTTTCAGGGAACACTAGGGAGCAGGAGGAAAAGGCCATAAGAAACCTTCTCTGTTGAGGAGAGGGGACGTGTGGAGCCAAGTTCCCAAGCATCCCTAAAAGAGGGGCAAAGCACACTCAGTAATAACCAGATGAGAAAAAATATAACCAACCTTTGTTAATAACCAAAATAATATGCAGAACAGCTGTGAGACACACAATGCCTTCAATATCTCCAGAAGTCACACATGCTTTCAGCTCATCCAAAAATGATCTATGAAATCAACAAATATCTGAAGTTACTCTACAGTATATGCTCAGTTCTTTACAGAGAAACAAACACAAATGAGAAGTTGCTTGAGTTTCACCTCTACATGTCATTACACATGCCAACTCAGGCAGACAAGACATTAACCTCAGACAATACGTCTGGAAAGAGATCGAGAATGTTACAATCTGTTACGGCTGCTCTACTCTCCAAGTCACACGGAAGACAATGCACAGCTTCCAAGAGTACATTTAAGCTTCCGTGGAATGCATTCACTCCAGTGTCGCGGATGCTCAGCAGAGGATGAAATCCTTCTGTATCTCCGGCTACCTGTGTGGGGCCACAAACCTGGACTCTCAGTCAACCAACAAAAGGAACTGAGGCTCACTGGGTTCCACCCACAAAGGTGCTTTTCTGCCTACTTGTTTTCTCCCTTCTAGCTGAATTTAGTTGTGGTAAACAACCAAAGACTCTTATTGTATACACTTTACAAACAGGCTATTCTTTTAAAGTTAATGTAAATTTTTTCTATCACCCATAAAGCAAAGGGGAAAATTCTACATACTGTGTTTTTTTTTTGTTTTGTTTTAGTTTTTTTTTTTTGACAAATCCAATAGTAAAAGGGAACAGAACACAAGGCGCCAAGAGCACTCACAGCCAGGGCCTGGAGAAGACATTACCTGACGACATCTGAAGACTTCATTATCACTCCCACTAAACACTTTGAAAATGGTGGAAGATCCCCAAGACACTGGGGTAAGGTCAGTTCTTCTTCAGAAACCTAAGGAAGTTTCAAATCAGTGTATTAAAAACAAAAGGACTTCAATATTAAAGGAAACGTAAAAGAGCAAAATTCACTGAGAGAGAAAAGTGGGGGTAAAAAAACAAGCAGTATGGACTGAAATCTTGGTTACATTGACTTAGACTTTTTTCTGTACCTGAAAAAAGCTTTCCAGAAACGCTAAAAATGAATTCTGCTCATAATAGTGATTATAAGCAAGCTTCTCACTCACTGCTTCACAGTCTTGCTCAACTAAACACAAGTCTTCCATCAAATGGTCTTTAATGTGGTATCATCCCACGTAAGCAATGAGCCTCCATACTATGTCAACTTAACCTTTTTTTCTCCTTTTCCATCTCAGCATGTTGAAACTTTGTCCAGCTGGTTCAGGAGGCTGCACAGTGTGTGGCAGAATGCTGAGAACAGTCCCTGGCCTCTGCACACTTGGTGACAGAACAGTCCTTGCCACGGGGTGCAGAGTTCTCTTGATAAGTGGTCAATCCAGATCCTCGAAGGTCCCTCCCTGGACAACACTCTTCACTGTCAGCAGGAGGGCAGACGGGCCTTTCACCAGCACTCAGACTGCAGGCGCCCAGATCTGTTCCCTCCTCTAGCCACTGCAGTGTGAAAGTACTAATCTCACTGTCTCTGGCTTATCCTTGGCTGTCTTGGGGATTTGTGTCAGCATGACAAGGCTTTTCCATGTTTTCTCTGCTAGGATTATAAAACACATTAAAGCCAGTCATCATTATATATGATATAGCACTGCTTTATCGTAAAGCTTAATGTCTTAAAATTGTTAAGAGAGACATTTCTGATATAGCAAGACAGACTATTGACTTGCTAAAAACAAAATTAAAAATGTAATGAGGTCTTAGACTATGTAGGAATAAAACTTGATAATAGCAGAGATGCAGGAGATTTCTAAGAGAATAAAAGAACATCACTAAGGGATTCCCAGGAGACGAGAGACAAGGCTGGCTTCTGAAGGTCGCTGTCCACAAAGCAGGTAAATGGACAGTAGAAGGCAGTGTGGTGGTTCATGCCCCTGGTCCCAGCACTCAGGTCCCTGAGCTGGGATTGCCATCATGAGTTCTAGGCCTCGGCTTCAGTGTGACTGAGCAGCTCTGCTTCAAATGCCAAAATGATCAGCTTAAGACCAGATGTGTCAGGAGGTTCACTAACACCAAAGGATTTTGAGCACCCAAAATGAATGTCGATACTATCAGACTAGATTTCTGAAAAACTACTTGTGTGGTGCTGTCATGATTTGAAATGTGTCCCCCACAGTCTCATGTGTTTGGCAAGGTCATGTCACCTTGAGAGGTGGACCTTTGCTGGAGGAAGGCGGTCACAAGAGGTGGGCCTTGAGGTGGATTAGTCCCACCCTATCTCCAGGAGAAGAGTGCCTTTGCTGCAAGCACTCTGCAGCTCTCAGCTTCCAAGATGTCTGCGGTGACTTAGCCTCCTCCAGCCAGCCATGCCACCTCTGCTTTGAGAGACTGTTTCTCCCCTCTGGAACCATAAGCTGAATAAACCTCCCTTTCTCCCTTAAGTTGATTGACTTTGGGTGCTCTCTCACAGCAATAGGAAAGAGTAACTGATACAGGTGCTCAGAAGAAACACTTTACACGTAAGAAATAAAAGCAGAAAACTTATGCAACCCTAGAACGTGGTTTGGTTATAAAACCACCAAAGTAGATTTCATGGTGAAAGTATTACAGAGCTAAAGGTATTTTTAAACATGACAGAAACCGTAAGTGCATATGAGCCCAACAATGAAGCCCCAAAATACGTAAAGGAAAACTGACCGAAGAAATGGAAAAAGACGACTCTGCAACCAGGTAATTAGCTGCAAAGGAGCAGAGCAGCACTGCCAGCCCTGTGGCAGAACAGTGAGTGCCGTCACACTGCTCAGCTAGACACAGCACAGGGTCCTCCAGCACACACAGGTGAAAGTTGTACCAGGTATTGGGTCACACTTGACCAAAGCCAGAAACATGTCACTAATTCAGCTGTACAACTCTCTATTGTAGGAACCAGCTTTGTTTTGTGTATTATCCAGCAATTACTTTCTTAAAACAATCTCCACTGAGACTTATAAGAGCTTAAATTCGAAATGTTTTAGAATTGAGTAAACATCTTATTTTATGTTATGAAAGCTGTATAATTTTAATAATTGCAATAGTGAATTCAATGATTCACTATTGCAATAATTTCATTTGCAATGAGCATGAGCTACACATCAGGACAAGTCTGACCGTGTCCCAGAACATTGTGCTTAGTGGTGACATTCACATAAGCACACCAGGACGGGGAGCCTCAAGAAACTGCATTGTGCTCATTTCTCCCAGAGTGTGTGTTAAGCAGCACAAGACTGCACATGTGAATGGAGACAATCCATGGCTCTAAGTCACTATCCAAGTCCTCATGGGTAACTCTGGGATGAGGAAGAAAAGATCATTCCACACACTCCTTAGGGTTAAAGCAACACTTCTTATGCCAGCTTAAGTTATTGCCCTGACTGGACAATCTTTCATCAAGTGGTTAATATACATGCTAATAATAATCTTCCATTCACCTATAACTATGCTAGGAAAATACAATGCAGAATTTAAATTTCCTATGATCGAAAGTGGAAAAAGAGAGAGAAGAGGCAACAGCCCAGCGGGCATGCAGACCTAAACCGTTCCACATCGACGCAGTCAAGAGCAGTCTTGCACTCTGCTCACCTGACTACTCCTGCTTTCTTTTTCAGGTCTTTTTTTTTTTTTTTTTTTATTTATTTATTCAACTGTGCGCATGTTCGTGTGTATGTGCGCGTGTGTGTGTGTCTGTGTGTAACCACGGACGAATTCGCGAACCACCATGGACGCCTCCACCTCCTTCTGCCCCGGGATTCACAGGCTCCGCCCTACCAGGACCAGAAGCGCAGGCCGCCCCCGCTTCCGCCTGGCGTCTATACGTGGGATCTGGGATCTGAACTCAGGACCTTCCGCCTGCAAGGCGGAGGCTTAACCCCTGGGGAGCCACCTCTCCAGCCCCTCTTTTTCAGGTCTTAAGAAATTATCAGCTCACTTAAATCCCAAGATGAGGCCAACATGTCCACATCATGCAGTCTAACTCCACCTCTGAGGGAGTGACAACACTCTGAGCTGATGATCCACAACAGTCACATGGCCACAGGCTCCTGGGCCACCTGCTGAATGTCAAGTGTAGCTGAAGACTTAGGTGTGAAAGTCTATGTATGTGTCACTAGCACAAACAGTATCTGCATAGTCAGGAGATGTAGCACCTTCAGGATCAATATCTCACCTTCCGTAGCCGATGACTTATTTCCACCACGGGTGCAGCAATCAGAGTAGACAGCACACCCCGGTGGACTGCAGTGTCCTTGTGCCAGGACTGGACAGTGGTGATAAATTCATGAAGAGGGGTCTGAACAGAATAGAGGAGCTACAAGAAAGCATATTTAGTTATTGTCAATAGAGTTAAAAATCAAGTTAAGAAGCAAGCATCAAGCGTGGCTATTTACAACTGTAACCCAGTACTTGGGAGGCTGAGGCAGGACAGACAGGAATTAGAGGCCAGCTCTGTCTCAAAAACTAACCAAACAAAAGGGAAAGAAGTATCAATAATTATGAAAGGAGAAAAGGAAGTCAAGGAGAGGAAAACAGGAGGAGAGGTCGGTAACAATAAAATCAACTCGGATGATGTAACTCAGCCAGTGGTAAAGGACTTAATAGGAAACTTAAGTTTGGTATAAATTACATAAAACAGACACTTGAAACAACCTACAAATTCAAATGTGAACTGAGCTAGGAAAAATGAAGTCAACAATCTTCAATTACTTCATAAATGGCCTTCCATTAAAACCTTTTCTTAAAAATCATCATTAAAACATTATAACTGACAAAAAAAAAAAATCAGCTCATAACAGCAAGACTTGTTCAGGTTGGCATGACATGGTTCTGGAAAAGACAAAGCTGGCATCTGGATTGTATGACTTAGTCCTCAGTCATCTCACATCACATCGGCTTCCCACTGATAGGAAACTATAGTCCCTCAAAGCTAACCAGGTGGGTACCTAAGACAGAAGTCAGCATTTCTCCCAGCAAAGGTCACTGTCCCCCTACATCAACATCTTCAAAAGTAACCTCTGCCTATGAAACTCTGGAAGCACAGGCTGCAGAGAGCAGCTCTGCTTCCAGTTCTCGAGGGGACCCTCCACTCTGACACTGCAGGTGGGTCTGAAACCCAGGACTCGTCCTGTGCACCACAAGCGGACACCGGTATGCTTGGCCCAAGGGGCAGCCCCAACTACCCTCCACCCGATGACCTGGCCAGTGAAGGTGAGGTACCAGCACGCTTTCCTCTGGCTGCTTCCTGAAGGTCCGAGCAACACATTCCAACATCTTCTGGAAAACTTGCTGGACTAAGTCAAGCAGTGCTGTAATTTCTTCATCTGAATCTGTTTTCTGAATCCTGGAATGTCCAGTTACCTCCTTCAGAATGCCGAGAAGCAATGAAACATAAAAAAATCCCTTTACTAGAAAGAAAAAGTAAAAATCAATTACTTATTCACATAATTCAGCTCAAAACTCCCTAATGCACACACATGGTGATAATAGTCAATGCCCAAAAGACATCTATCAGACCAATCCAAATGCTAACGCAACACACAAAAATTTCGTTCATGTCAACATAAACCAATCTCTTCCCAAGCAGCAGTAGCACTTGACTTGGTCACCGAACTAACCACTTTGTTCACTATGCATGTGGGACAACTGGCGTTATGACTCCTAAAACACCTGGACTTAAACAGATGGGTTTCCTCTCAATAAATAACTGAAACTAATAACTGACTAAGGCAAGTATAACCAGGAGGCCTGAGGTCTCTGTTTGACAGGATAACCTCAGACTTCTAACACCTGCGGGATGGGGAAATGGCTCAGCAGGCAAAGCTGTGGTAAACAAGTTTAAAGACCTGAGTTTGCCCCCAGATCCCACAGGAAAGTCAGAAGCAGTGGTTCAAGTGTCTACACTGCAAGTTGCCTACAGCACATGAAGACGAGAACTAGCTTACGCAAGCACTCGTATGGCAGACCTGGTCTCAAAACAGATGGGGAGAAAGTGAGAAATAATACCTTAAGGTTGTCCTCAGCATCTGTGTATCCTCACTCACATCCACATGCTCACCTATCACATACCCACAAAAAGTTAAACTATATTAAAAGTTAATAAAAAAGATTTTTAATACTCGGTAGTTTATTTTCTTTCTCTTCAGAATTACCTCCTTGACTGTGCTACATTAATTTAGTAAAATCTATCCTGTTTGCAGGCCTGCTCATACTACTGCTCTGCTTCTCTCTGTAACAATCTTGCTGACAGGAGCTTCCAAAGCAGAGCCAGTGCTTCCCATCCCACTCAGACATGAGGCCCAGGTGTCTGTTGGGCCTTACCGCTCATATGCTATACAACAAACCTAGGGGATGCATGCTGCAAGATGCAGTCAAATAAAACACCAATAACAAGTACAGAAACGGTGTTTCTGGTAGGGAGACAACTGTTCAGGTGATCACAGGCTATGTCCAGGAAATGGAGGGCAAAGCCCTCAATATAAAACAGACTGAAAACTTAGCAGGTTCTGCGTGAGTCAGAAGTCAACTTCTTGCAAGGGAAGACAGACTGCTCATTCCAGAGGCCCTTTTATGCACCCTAGCATCACTGCAGGTCTAAGGCTTTGCCAGAATCAATAACGGGCTATACAAGAATCTCTAAAACTACAACGAAGCTTCCAAGGAACCACCCTTACTCTGAAGAAGACGACAGAGCACATTGCTCATACATTCTTCTTACTATGCAGAACCTCCACAGTAGGGCAGATGAAAGGGGTGCAGAGCTCTTTAACCTGCCTGCAGACTAAAATTTGACAAGGGGTCTGTCCTCTTACATCTTTCCTCAGGATGAATAGTCTGTGTAACATGGACAAGAACCTAAAAAAACTAAAAATTTTAATTGCAAATCATGTCATTATATTCATGTGTACATCCTTTAAAAACCAAACCTATAATGCGCTGGCTCACATAAGCTGTTGATAACACACCAGGATGCAAAGAAGGTGCTGATCTGAAAGGTCCTTTCCAGGTGCTGTTCACAGTCAAAGCCAGTAAGGCTGTCGGTCTAAAGCTTACACAGTGCTTGTGGGACCCAAACATCCATTAGCTGCTCGGGAAATTCCAAAGGCCGCGAGTAATGTAAGGGGTACTAGAAACTGTTTATGGGATACTCAAAACTGCTGGTGGTCACAGCTGCCCAGTCTTTAGATGCCAACACCACTTTTGTTTCGATTTACCCAATCATGTATCCGCTAAGTTAGAAACCCCCACCTCTTATAGAAATAGCCTATAAAAGACCCTGTAAAACAAAGACTGGGGGTCTCATTCCTGATCTGCCGCGTCAGTGATGGGAGAGTCCAAGCTTGAGCTTGAATAAAAAGACCCCCTCGTGTGTTTGCATTGGTGGTGGCTTCATGGTGGTCTCTTGGGATCTAGGAATCTGGGCACAACATGCTGTTGCATGGCTCTTCCCAACATGTTCATCTTGGGGCTGCCGACTGCAGTGAGGCGGCAAGCCACAGCGAGAACCTCACGCATAAGCTGGGGGCATCCTCCCGTGCTGTCCCCACTCTGTGAAGCAGTCTTGATTTCCAAGATGCTGGAGCCCTAGATCTCTTACATCTCTCTCCATCAATCCCTTCTTTTTTCATTAAGACAAAGCCCTACATTTACTATACTCTAAGAACTTATACTTGTCTTTTCCCACAAGCCCTGTTCTGTTCAGTGCTGACTTTGCAGAATGTATACATCCTTATAGTGGGAATACCCTATGTTCGTGAGCTTGGATCCCTGTATATGGGTCATGCTCTGGACAAAACAGCTGTTTCCGGAAAGTCTTTAGGATGCACTAGGGTGTGAAGAACATCCTGTGTAACAAATAACAATGTAACTACCTTCCTAAAATGGCTTCTTCATTAGGCCTCTTTCAAATAGGACAAAAAGTTCAACAAGCAGCAGGCTCTAGGTTCTACCAGCCTCAACTGTTAATATCCTTGTTACTATTACGTATGAATGGCTCCTGTGTAAGTGACTGTCTTAGTTTCATAACTCACTGCTGTAATAAACACCTAACCCAAACAATTTGGGGGACTATTGTATGTAATTGTTTCTATTGTATGGAATTGTTTCTCTATGTATCACATAATGCTTGCCACTTAGCTCTCTTCCTCCTAACCTAAGAAGAGTGTCCTGTAGTAAGCTGAAACATTCCATCCAGGAAGAAGGCTCTGGAAATAAACAGGTAAACAGTGCCTCAGCCCCAGGAAGTTCCTGAAACTAACAAGACGGTGGTGACTAAAGAAAGCAGTAAACAACTGCCAGGGGAAGGAGACTCTCTGGTAAGCCAGAAGGAGCCTTTCCAAAAAGCAAGAGCACCAGGGTTGCAGCTTTCTTGAGTCTCACCCAGGCTGGGGTGACTTTTTGGTGAAGTAGCTGCCTCTGAGTTGTCCCTACTCCTGTAAAGTAACCCCAATAAACTTACTGGTTTGTCAAGCTGGATGATGGTGCAAACATACTTTGGGCTGATGTTGAATCCCTATCTGGGGTGAATATATGTTTTATTATGTCTTCCCTAGGAAGTATCACACAACAGGGACTAAGGGTAACAATTCAAGGAAGAAGATTTCTATCTGCAGCATCATACCATATCCAGTGTTGAGAGAGGAAAGAACCAGTGCACTCCAGTCAGCTGGCAGGGCTCAGCAGTGCAGAAAACTGTGTGATCCAGTGTCTTCTCACATCAACCAAAGCAATCAAGACAGACCCTACAGCCTTCTCCCTCAGCAAAATTGGCCTGAACTAGGTAATTCCTCACAGGAGTGCCCAAAGCCCCATTTCCCAGAGGTCAGGCTGAGAGCTGAGATTGTTAACAATGACCCATTCTGGAAACTTGATACTAGATGTACAAGCAACCTCACTCCGATCTGATCATAGCTTTAGCAAGAAGCTCTGGACCTAATCTAAGGGTAACAAAACTAGCTAACTAGAAAGTAAATTCTGGTTAGCAATGCAAAGTTAAATTTTAACTTTAAAAGTAGATTCTGGAATGGGGAGATGACAAAAGTTAAAATGCTTAAAATGCTTAACACATAAGCAAAGCAAAAGAACTAGGGTCAGACCCCAAATCCTAGGTCAAATGCCAGGCGGGTGTAGTAAAGCCCCTATTATTATAGTCCTGGAAGACTGAGACTGGGATTCCTGCGCAAGCTGGTAGTCACACTAGCTTTAAGGTCAAGCTGTGGATTTTATTAGAGACTTGGTCTCAAAAAGTAAAGTGGAAGAGAGGCCTAGGACAATTCCCGATGTCAACTCTGGGCCTCCACACATACATATACAAACAACATGCACTCCCCACACACACGTGCCCATATATACATGTGAACATAGATACACATACGAACATAGATACACATACATATACATATGCAAATGGGAAAAGAAAAAAATAGATTGAGTCCCTATAGGAAAAGAATCCCCACATGATAAACAAAGTGAAGAACAAATCACTTAGTTATGTAAAAACCACTGAGCTCCAAGTGTGCAATGACTTTTTCATACAATTTAATGGGGGGAAAGGGGGGTTAGACTAGGAAACAAACAATGTTCCAACTTTCAGAAATTTTAAACCAAAAACGCATGACCTTGCATGCATAACCAGAAAGGCTGCTATCAGGGAGTCCATCTTCAAAACTGAATTCTAGCAGCACAGGGAGAGGGTCCCTACAGAGGTCTGCTGAGAAGGTGTCAGGCTGCAAGATCAGGACTGCAGACGGCCGACAGGATGAACACTAAAGAAAGCCTCTCATGGCAAATTCCTAAGATTACAGAAATGTAAATTTCAAATGCTGACAGATACCATCATAGATCCTAGCAACGAGGATATACAGTAAAAACTATCTACAAACAGTTCACATCATGCGAGGCAGTGGGGCTGAAAGTTGGTGCTCAGGGTCTGGGATGTAGGAGGTCGCAGATCAGCAGTAAGTGCTCTTCCTACTGGAAACTGTGCTCACCTGGCTCTGGCTCCAGGCATAACACTACTCTGGCCACAGTGCTCACACCCTTCCTCTCTTCCAAAGGCTCTCCAAGACCAGAGGACTCAGGGCTGCCGTTTCTCCCTCACAAATCACATTTTTATTAAGTGACTGGTTGGCAGAAAACACAGTACCAAGCTGTTCATGACAAAAGTCACCCACCACTCTGGGGTGATAGGAGTAAATCACTCTACAGCTCTCAACTCACCCCACACACAGCAGTGCAAGCAGAGATGAGCCACAAGGACTCTTCTATGAGGGTCCCTACACGGATGTCAAGTAGATAAATCTGCCCAGACTGGACATCAGAAGCACTCCTGAATTTGCTGGCTGCATTATCAAATAAAACTCTTACAGCAGAAGCTATGCATTAATGTCAATCACTTGAAAGCCAAATTCTAATTGGCAAAGTAAGAGGGTGGGAGACTAGTTCTGAGTACTCACTACTCTCAGAAGGATACTGTACCTGCTTGCATGATTCCAAGACTCCGCTGCAATAGCTGCATCTGAAACTTAGGATCTCCAAGGCCAACCATGACAACATCTTTACACACAGTCAGGTAGGTCTGTAAGAGACAGACAGGTTCACCACCAAAATCCACTTCAAAAGGGAACTAGTCCAGCTTGATGAAACTCTCGTGTAATGTAAATTACTGTTACAGATACCTACTATCATATTTCTACGACAATTTCCAAAAGACAAATTCTCACTATTTCCATAAGAAATTCAGACATTTTATGTAATTCTACCATTTTAACTAAGCACCCCTCACAAGCAATATGTACAACTGAATTACAATTATGAAGCTTGCACTTTGAAAACAACAAATGCACTCAAGTATTAGAAAAGGTCTAAAACCACTTTACAAAAGAACAAGCCATCTTGAACATACAGTCCACAATCAAGAGAAAGGCCTCTGACCTGGATAATCTGCTGGTAGACATCCCTCTGAAGCTTCAGATGTTCTTCTTCTCGGTCTTGAAGAAGAGGCAAAACTTTGCTTTCTAACCAAGACCCAGTGTCATTCAAGATGGACAGATGAATTTTCTCTTCTGAGCAGAACTGTCCAACACAACAAAGAGGCAAGTAAGTGACAAAAGTAGCTCTGAATGTGATGCTCAGGGAGACAGGACCCTGGCAGCATACCTTGTACTGAAGATGGACGCTCAGTCTGCAGTGCAGACCAAAGGCATGCAAGGCGACGGCTTTGCTGAAATTGGGAGACTTCCCACCTGGAGACTGCAGAAGCAATTCCAGATCTACCTATAAAATTAGAAACCCAAGGCCCACAATCTGAATGACAGATCACAAGCGAACCAGAAAGATACCAACTTTGGTACAGCCCAACTGCTGTTCGTGTGCTTCAGACTGCTCAGTGGGCGCGAGCACTGAGAGCAGCCAGCAGTCCGCTAGGACCAGGACCACCACCCACAGGAGCCTCAGACCTAAGTTCTCTTCCTCAGAGCCCACTTCATGCTCAGAGAAAGCCAGTACTCAAGTTCATAGGGCCCTGGAGCCACGATGAACTCCCATCTAATGCTCTCCAAGATCCTGACAAAAAGACTGCCAAGGAGGTTGAAGGAAACGACTTCCTTGCTGATGGGTAGAAGCTGAGTAACAAGTCATGAAGACACTACATTTTGAGAGGGAGGAGCACCCACTGGAGCCCTGATATCCTACCAGCCAGGACAAAAATGTGGACTCAGAACACTGCTCGTGAAAGGTGTGGACAGAAGGGGGCATTATTCTCAGCCACTTCAAAGTCCTCATAGGTGCTCATTCTCAATTCCTTCCTGGCTCACAAACATTACAGCACCATGAATGTAAAAAATGTCCCTTTCGTGTTATCACTGTTGCTATCCTGTAAGTTGCTCAACCTCCACCTTAGGGAGTTAGTTACCTTTGATGTCTCAAGGGCTTTCAAAAGATGGTTAAGTTTTTTCTGGGGTGCAGAGAGCAGACACTCTCGGTTCTTCGGATGGGTCAGCAAATACTCCATGTATACCAATGCTAACTCGGGTCTCACTGGGCGGGGATCATGGATTTGCACCTTACGTTTAGAAGCTACATTACTCTGAAGGAAACAGGCACAAACAGAAATAGAGTTTATGTTCCCAGAAGAGGATGTGGATTCTAATACACAGATTCCCCTCCGCCACATTCCCCAGAAGCACAACACACACACACCTTGCTCTGGGGTGGCTCCACAGGCAGCCAGTCATCGATGAGCTCCAGAACATGCCCCACTTGTCCCCAGGAGCAGAGACAATCCAGTAACGTACAATAGCTCCTGCCTGTAGTGTTCTCCTCCTGGTTTCTCAGGACAGAAATCACACCACAGCTAAGAAAGTCAAGAATATAAACCAAGTCAAAAATCTCCACACAAACTCCACTTTCCCATGAGGTTATGAAAATCAAGATGCAGTTGAAGAGGGTATGAAGGCCTTGTAGGCAGCACTCGTTCTACGTTCTATCCTGAACCCTTGAACACTGCACAGCTGCAGAAACACACGCCCCACACCTTGACCTCTTTCTGTTTCTGTGCTGGCTGTCAGATTCCAGAGCAAAAGGTTCTAATTTATGGCATTAATTTTTCTTAAAACATCAAAGCAACCATTTTTTCATAAACATAAAGTCAAACAACTTTTACTTATAAGCAACAAAACTTGCACTGCTCAGTAAAAACATGGTTTATGAATAGTAACTCAGTGATCAGAGAGGGATGTCAGGCATGTGGCTAGCACTGAGTTTGCCTAAAAACCACACACACACCCATGCACCAACAGTATATCAGCTAGATATTTTAGCGTAAAAAGTACTAGGTTAGATGAATTTTAATAGCATATTATTATTTAACCTTTGTATCCAAATGTCACTTATACACATATTCTACATTCTTCTTTTCACACCAAGGTTCTCACTCCATGTATTCTAGGTGCTCTTGGCACATTGTAATTGCTCAGTCATGTGAAGGCTGCTTAGGTGACAGGCTCTAGAGTCTTACCATACTAGGTATCAAGAAACCTTCCAGACATTCAGAGGAAGACACAGTTTCATTCTTCAGCATCTCTCCTTTGCTGTGTAACAACTCCAGAACCCACTAAAGTTGCTCCGACATGCCGCACACAGCACGGGAAGAGAAGCGACACAGTTGCTTGGTAGCAGCATACCTGAACACAGGAACAGCAGAGGCCGGGAGGAAAGACATCAGCATGAACAAAGGAATCTTGCAGCGCTCATCCTAGAAACACAAAGACAGACACAAGCTAACACAGAGATTTGATATTGGCACATTTTTCTAATAACTTCTATGTCCAGTTGTTCAGAAAGCATCTAGTATTCTTTCGATGTCTACAGAGAAAGTCAAACCCAGTGGAACCTCTTATGTCTGAGAGTGAGAAGATTCTGCCAAATCAGTAATCCTAATATTTTCATGCCACCTTCAAGACAGAGTAAACATCAAGCACTGTGTGCCAGTTAGGTGCCCATGAGCCCAGGCACATTCTGTGGGCGATTTCTGAGATAGTGCTTGGCTTCCCAGTTCAAGGAAATTAAGAGCTTCAAAAATTTACTGGCCAATTCGTGAGCTTTCATTTTAGACGTAGCACACAGAAAGATGACATAGTACAAAGTCACAGACTCAGGTGGTAAAAGAGCCAAGGCTGACACCGAGGAAAAAAGGGCTGGCCCAGGAGACCTTTAAAGAACTGTTAATCTTTGCAGCTGGGAATACATTGGCATTGTTACTTGTTAAGTATTGATTAGAAAATGACATTGAAACATGAATCTGTTCAGAAGTAAAAAGTCAAAGAATGATATGGCTCCTTTATTCTCACAGAAATCCACACTTGAAGACAATGGTGGTTACACAGGCTGCAGTAGGGAGATGTTGGTCAGGGAGACGAGTTCCCATAAGGGAAGAGAAGTAACTTCAAGACTATCTACTGTACACAAGATGGCAGCAGTTAGTAGTAACGCACATGTCCTTTTCACAATTTCTTATTGTTGTGTGTGTGCAGATTATGCATGTCAAGTCGCAGGTCTGAAGGTTGGGGGACAACTTTCAGGAGTGGGTTGCACTTTCCTCGTTGCTGAGGCAAAGCCCTCTTGCTTCTGCTGTGCTGCACACCCCAGGCTGCTGGCCCAACAGCTTCCGAGCAGTGCCCCGCCCCCACCTCCCAGTCACTGCAGGCGCACACCACTGCAGCTGGTTGTGCCTGCGTTCCAGGGACTGAACTCACATACCAGGTTTTTGGTGCAAGTGCTTTTACCTGCTAAGCCATCTTGCTGGGCCAAATGTATGTTTTATAAAAATTCTGTACAGAACAAAGTATTTCTACCATAAAAATGATAAATATGTGGGTAAATGCATGTGCTAAATAGCTGAATTTAAACATTCCACAAGTTATATATTTCAAAACACTATGCTGAACAGAATATATACAATTTTTGTTAGTCAACCTAAAATATCTCTGTATGTACACGTCAGCACACATACATGCTTGGAAGGTTATCTTCCTCAATCACTCTCTACCTTTTCTTATAAACATAAAAGATAATTGAGTACCAAGCAGTATGCCAGGGAGATAAGTGCCACGTCACAGCAATATGGTATGGCCAGGGCCCTCCATTTCCCTATCTTATTCTTTTGAGACACGATTTCTCACTAAACCTGTAGCTCACCTATTTGGCTAGACTGACTCTGCACCCCTCCCCCTAGCACAGGGAATACAGACACGTGACCACATCAGCTTTAAATGTGGGTTCTGTGGCTATTCAGGTCCTCATGTCTATGCTAATGCTTTACTGACTTAGCCAACTCCCAAGTCCCTACTGATAACTTATTTTTAAAATGAAATCATTCATGGTCTGCTTCCTATGCATCTTCAAATACCTTAGATCCTGCTGAATCTTCCTATTCACAAAATTCACTTATCTCTGCAAGTCAGATTAGATTCTAAACACTCTCATATTAGAAAGAGAAGCTAAGTGCTTATGCTAGTTAGATATACAGATGTTAAACTTGACAAATGAAAGCTGAGCTTTGGGCACATCTGTGAAGAGTTAGTAGTGAGTTATGGTTTGAATGTCGATCGTTCCCCACAGGCTCATATGTTTGAATCCTTAACTGATGCTTGGGAAGACTGCTGGCGACTTTAGGAGGTGGAGCCTTACTGGAAGAAGGCAAGTCACAGGGGGTGGGTGAAGTTGGTTAGCCCTGCCCCACTAGCAGTTTGGTCTCGAAAAGTTTGCAGTTCTCAGCCTCCTTAATGGATGCGATTTAAGCCGCCACAAAACTTCTGCTAGCCATCTATCCATCTGTCATAATGGATTATATCTCCCCTCGGGAACTGGAACTTGAATAAATCTACCTTTTTCTCCTTAAGCTGTTTAAGTGCTGTCTCACAGCACAGAAAAGAATGATACAATGTGGGAAGACCCAGTTCAGGGTGGATGGAACCATTCCCAGGCAGGAAGATAAGATGGAGAGCGCTGATTCAGTACCTTGGCATTCTTCAACATAACTTGCAAGTCTGGCAAGTAAGGTTTGCTCCTCTCTTGGCAACTGCTGTGAATGCTGTGTGACAGTACCCTCAGCTCCTTGTGTTTATATGAACTCTCCTGCCAAGCTGGACTAAGGACTTTAATCGTAACAATCATAAGAATTGTTTGGTCGTGAATTTGTTGCAACATGTAGACATACTGTAATAGTGCTCATCCAGACCACTGATCTGGATGAGAGGAGACAAAGCACATGGAGGTAACAGCCCTTCCACCTTCTTGCAGCACAGATGAGACAGGATGATGATGAAATCAATGTTATTTTCAAACATCTTGTTTACAAAAACAGAACTTACCTTGAACACCTTCAGGTACTCTGGAAGCACAGAAGCGAACTTACTAATGGTATAAACTTGGGCCTCTTTATTCTTTTCCATACTGCTTTGGATGCTCTTCCAGAGGATTACAATGATTTCTAGTAAACCTGCCATAGATGCAATGTCATTCACTGACAGCGTTTCATCCAGTACCTAAAGCATAAAAAATGTTATTGTAAGGGAATCTAAGCTACTGAAAGATGAAAGAACTGGCTGGAGAGATGGCTCAGGGGTTAAGACTTTCCCTCACTAGCAGAAGTCCTGAGTTCAGATCCCAGGTCCCACGTAAAAAATGTCAGGTGGAAAATACAGGCAGCCTGCCCTTCTGGCACCCTGGTGGGCGGAGCCTGGAAATTCCAGAGTAAAGCAAAAAAGGAGTTAGAAGCAATCCAGGATAATTCCCAAAGTCACCTTTGGTCCCCCACAGGGACACACAGTGCTGTTGGATACACACACACACACACACACACACACACAGGAATAAGTTTTAAAAAAATATAAAAGAACTATCTTTGAAAGCACATCTCAGGGAAGATGACCCAGTAGGTAAAGAGCTTGCAACCCAGATGTGAGGATAAGAATTTCAACACCCAAATTTGACATGAAAGCTAGACACAGTGGTGTAAGACTGTGAGCCTTTATAATCCCAACAAGCCTACATGGAAACGAGAGGCAGAGACCCCAGAGTTTCCAGTGAGCCTGGCCTACACAACAGCAGTGAGAAGAGTGAATCTCAGGCAAGGTGGAAGGAGAAGAACAAGAGCTGTGTCCTCTCACCACGCTCTGCCGTGGCATGCCCACGCTCCTCCCACACATTCAACCATTATACACACACAACACACACCTACATAGAGCACATTTCGGAGTAACAGACCCAAAGCAAAATGTAAAGAATGTAAAGTGAACTTTCGAACTCTATTAGGAAGGCAAACTTGTTTTTAAATCCAAGAAATTCTAAATTAACTCTAGGTACTTTAATGAAAGTTTGTATAAACTAAAACAACTCTGAAACAAATGGGAATAAAATACACTGGGAAAGCACTCACCCCAGCACTCACTGTGGGGCTGCGTGTGGTTCTCCCTCACCCCAGCACTCACTGTGGGGCTGCGTGTGGTTCTCCCTCACCCCAGCACTCACTGTGGGGCTGCGTGACCCTCCCTCACCCCAGCAGGCCATGCTGCAGCCACCTTCACTTCCGTCAAGGAGACACAAGCAAAGGCATCATTTCTAATGATGATCAATAGCCACTACATTTGTGAGTCTCTTTAGTTTGTAAAAGATAAACTCATTTTCCTATTACACCAGCAGTGTACAGTGACCTACTTCAGGAAGCTCAGTGTAAAGCTGACGTACACACCACAACCACATCTACCACAGAGCTGGTGGCCACATCTGTGTTGCTTGTGGCTCCACAACAGTGAATGGAAGTACGGGAGAAACAGATGCGTGCATCCCCACCCCCCCACCCTCCACACAGAAATCTCCTGAAATAAACATTTTGAGATGAGGATGATTTAGCTGAGTACTAACTACCACATGTCAGACCAGTAAATGCTAAATTTGATAAGAATAAAAACAAGTGAATGTACTTTCGCTGGTTAAGTCATCCCTACATGTACGACACTATGAATGCACTAAGATTTAAAAAGCAAAGAAACTGCTTAGATGCTACCAGAAAAAAGAGATTTAGATGTTACCAAAATAAATCAAGTGACTCTGCCTAATTTAACTTTTCCTGTTCCAGCTCTGTGGACAGAATAGGAATTTATTGGTGTATGTTTGTGTTTAACCTAAGCATTCCAGTGTATGACCACTATGCTTAAAATAGAAATAAAAGCTCAGTATTTTGGCACCGTAGCCTCATTATTAACATTTTATGAAAGACACATTTCACCTTTAAGAACATCACTTGAAAAATAGTGCTCGGCTCCTAAATAATAGTTCCTTAATTCAAAAATCAACACTTTATTTTAGCAGAGAATATCTTTGGTTTCTACTAGACGGCCATGAAGAAGGCTTAAAGAGCCTCTCCAAATATTTTGCTTTCAGGGCTGGGGAGATGGCTTGGCAGTTAAAGAGCTTCTTGCCTTTAATTTGAATCTAAGAAGGAGGCAAGGGACCCCAGGGCAAGCTGGCTAGCCAAACTAGCCCTATTGGCAAGTTTTGGGTTTGACAGAGATCCAGCTTCAAGAAACAGGGTTGAAGAACCACTGAGGATGATTCTCAGTATCACTCTAGGGCCTCCACATGGATACAAATGTGCACACTTGTGAGTCCACACAAATACACATGAAAAAAAGATGTGGGAAAAATGCTTTCTAACTTAGGAAGCTGACAGACCAACTTGTTATACCTATGTCCTTTGATACACACACACATATATATTTCATATATATAAAATGAATATTTTTTCAATACAGGTTACAAATCAGCTGTCTATGTATTTCTAAATCTCTGTAAATCTAAAATGAGAATCTATATATCAGATTAAAGTGGTTCCCCCCCATAGACTACAATAGAACCACACAATTCTAAATCTTTATCTTTTCTAATGGTACAGACCTGACATAAAAGATACTATAGACCCAGTGAGATGGCACAATGGGTAGAGGCACTTACCACCAAACCTTGAGTTGGATCCCCAAAACCTACATGATAGAAAGACTGATTCCTTCAATTTGTTCTCTGACCTCCACATACAAAATGTGATGCACGTGTTGTCATAGTTAGATACAGTACTCAATTTGAGGCACATTTGTACAGAATTAATAGTTGAATTAAGCCCAGAGCAAACCTGCAAGAGATTGTCTAGCTGATGGCAATGGCCCAGTCCACAAGTTGGCATCCTTCTGTATAACCGACCCAGACACGCTGGTCTGACAAGTAAGGATTATCCTTCTCTGACTCATACATGGCGTTCTCTTGGCCTTTAGTATTAGTGTGAGCACACCAGACAAGCTGGACAAGGAACTGTAACCAGACAACTGTAAACCAAAACAAACTCCTTGTTCTCTTAAGCTGTTTGGTTATGAATTTATTGCCAACAATGCAGGCTAATGCAACACATACACAGTAAGTATTAGGAAAAAAAAAAAAAAAGAAAAGACACTGCACAGACTGGAGAGATGGCCCAGCAGGTAAAATGCTTGACATACCAGTGTGAGGGCAGCACCCATGTAGACGCCAGCGGTGTGGTAGCTTGCCTGTAATTCCAATACTGAGACACAACACATAGTCCCCAGGGTAAGTTAGCAGATGAGCCACAGTCCATGAGCTCTGAGTTCAACTGGCTTCAATGAACAAGGTAGAGAAAGAGTATGGTAGACACCTGATGTCAACCTTATGCCTCCACACATATGCAAATACATATGCATACACACTCACACCACAAATACATGCAAAAGAAAAAAAGCACTGAAAGCTTTCTCAGTAGCATCTCACCATTAATAAGAGAATTAATAACTAGAGAATTTCCAATACTTACAAAATAATGTAGCTTTTCTCAACTACATTATCAAATCATGTTCTCTTTTGCAAAATCATTTCCATACCCAGTGTACAGGTGCAGTAGCCCACAGGGCACTGTGTACTCATAGTTCAGAGCTTTCATCCGCCTCTGTCCATGCCACCACCTGACTCATATGCCAAACTCTGCAGATCAGGTTTAAGTTTGTACTGATTTCTGAGCTGTGAGCATCTTAAATAAAACTGAGGGGCATTTTATAGCATCCAACTAGGTCACCTAGTGAACACAGCTGCTAAATCCTACATAGCCCCCCTGCTGAGCCTCTGAAAAGCTTGGCAGACACTACCCACAATGCGAGAAGAGCGGAGAAGGGGCTCAGATTCCACCAAGCTGCCAACTCTAAGTCAGCTGAGTGGGGGTGATAGACGTTGCAAGCTAGTCTCCTCCACTGCAGCTCCTTCGCAGTCACACTGACTAATTTCAGCCTAGCTTAGCCACCTGAAGGACAGAGAGAAAAGGGCATTTAGGGAAGATGAATGGGGATAGGTAGATGAGCTGGCTCACCAGGGAACAGGCAGTCTGAGCACAATGCCCAACCTCTCCAATGAGACACGGTGGTGGAAGGCAGCTGCAGGACCTGGCCAGGTGGTTGGCACTGGCAAAAGAGAAGTGGCTTTCTAATTTGTTCCACAAGGCACTCTACTAATCTGGATGGATGCTACAAAACATCCTTCAGTTCTACTTAGGATACCCACAGCTCAAGCATCTATGTACAAGCTTAATCTTGCTTATAACTAATGTGTAAATGGTAAACAGTTTTCTCCTTTTATAATTGAACACTTTGGGATCTGGGAAAGAGCAGTTGATAAAAGACAATTCTGCAAAGCTTATACCCAAAATTTCAGTCCCAAGACTTGCAGAAAAGCCTTGTCGATGTGAGTTAGCTCCACGTCCAGAATGGAGCCCAATGTGCAGCAACAGGAAGAATAAAGACAGAGGCTCAAGGCAAAGGAGAGCAACGAGGTGCCACCAATAAGAGCATGTCTTCTGTATACAACCTACAAGATGCTAAAAGCGAACTACAAAACATACACAGTCATTCCTTTCAAAAACAATTTATGGACTTTCAAAATAAAAAGTGTTTATGTATCCTCACTAAAAGAACAAACAGGAAATAATAACCCACAGAAAAGACACCAGTTCACGTTCTGTCTTCCTCACGTGGGAGGAGAGGGTCACTCACACTGGCGTTCTCCTTCTCACGCTCCTCGCCGGTCTCCTGGCGCTCTCGCATAGCCCTCTGGATGCAGGCATTCAAGCAGTGGCGAATGATGTGGATGAGCTTTGCTAAAGTAATAACACAACCAACAATTAGATGCTGCTCCTATAAAATCAACTTTCTAACCAGACTGGATTATTTTAAGGAAGATCATCAAGGACCGTAAGAAATCATAAAGCCTATTGACACTGAGTGTCTAGCCAGCACATGATGGCGAAAGGGCAGGAGCTGGAAGCGGGTGAGTTCCTGACCTATGTTGGTGCAGGCGGTGTGCTCGTGGGCATACTGGTAGAACTTCCGGGCGGCTGCACGATTCATCTGGATTAGTGTGACACAGCGCTCACACCACACTTCCTCTGGCTGGTTCACGGGCAGGAAAGAATTGAAGATGAGGCTCACCAGGCGACGAGACACAGGTCGAGAATCCATTTCCAAACGAACCAAAATGTCCTCCATGGGGCATATCTTCCAAAACTATGAAAACCCACACATAGAAGAAGCGATCAATGGTTCCTATAATCTTGAAAGATGCTTAAGCTTCTAGAATATAATCAAAGAACTGGAATCTGAAATTTCAAGGCAAAGAAGCAATAAACCTACACTTTAAAGAAATGCCAATGACATGAAGGTACTCAGGCCTGAGGCTGTAGAGATCAACTATGATTACTTGGCAGCATGATTAATACACAAACGATAGCTCTAGTTAGCAAATGAATCATCTTTACATTCATTAAAATCCCGAAAAGCTTTTTCCTAAAATGTGTTATGTTTTGACAAGGACGCCCATCCATACTGGAGGCCCAGGGCATCCCTCCTGGACACTCTAGGACTGTGGGCTCCACCTTTTCTACAGTGAGCAACATTCCTGTCTCACAGTACTGGGATTGTGATAACCACACATCACATTCCACAAGAGAGAAAAAACTAGCACTGTGTGTGTGTGTGTGTGTGTGTGTGCGCGCGCGCGCGCACACATATGTATTTGCAAAGGTCATATGGATCCCAGGAAAGCTTCAAACTCACTAAGTAGCTGAAGGTGACCGATTCTTCCACCCCCAATCCTGAGTACTAGGATAGCAGGTAGAAGCCAGCACCCCCAGTTTCTTGTGGCGTTAGGAATCAAATCCACAGTCCGTCTACTAATTGAGCTACAGCCCCAGCACTGGTTTCTGATACCCGGGCAACAATTCCACAGCACCCATATTGTTCCTCACTAAATGCACTCACTTCCTGGGCAACAGCATGTCCTGAGAAGTCATTTGTGAGTAAAAGGCACATGTTATCATTCTAAACAGCACACACCAGCAGCCCGTGGTATCTGAGGATAACCACACACTGTCATCACTTAACTTCACAGGTCCATTTTATAAATACAAAACGGGATCAAATACAAGGCCCTGAAAGTGTGTATGTACTCCGTCATGTTTCCTTAGACCTGAAGGAAGCATAGCGAAGACAGGTAGGTATTCAGTTCAGAACGACATACAGAGGCCCCTCCTGACCCTCCAAGTGAGACTGAGGGCATTCTACGAACATAACAGCAAGGTGACAGCATGGCTCTATGTAGATGCAGAAGATCTGACAGGTCAACCTATCACCATACAGCACAACTTTTCTTCCTGAAGTGAGCTAGAGCAGCCCCCACAGGCACCCTTGGCTTTCCTAACCTGGCCTCTCCTCAGTTCCCCTGGGTAGATCCCACCAAGAAATCAGAGGCAAATTGCTCTCTCCCTCTTTCCAATCCAGCCATTTCCTCAATTGTCCTTTGCAAGCGACTTAAAACACACACTTAGCCGAAATTTTCCTTCAGATTCAGAAGTTTTTTCCCAAAGGCAGCTAAAATAAATAGTCAAAATTAGAATACTTTATTAACTACATGCTGAATCTAAAAGTTATATGAAAATGCAAGGAACCCGAAATAAATAGCCATAGAGTTCTGAAAGAAAAATAGCCAAATCTGAGAGCTCACACCTAAGACATTTTTTAAGACTGCAAACACTATCGACATATTGGTCCTCAAATACCCCCAGGTGAATGGGTCAGCAGAGTCTGGAAAGGCACTGCACACAGTCTGGGTTATCAACCAAAATTCCAAACACCAGTTGGGGAAAGCATCAGGATTTTGACCACAGACATCACTCAAAATATAAATAGTCTTTGGATACATGCGTCCTCTCCAGCGCAAAGGCTATCCTAGACAGCACCTGCCTCACCTCTGGCAAGGGTTAGAATGTTTGATTTTCTTCCAGAGATATTTTATGCATTTTGGAAGTAAGACATACAAATCTAAGTTCCTCATTTGACTCACCTTGCTGCATATTACAAATATTTCTATGCTGCGTATTTATGTTATGCATCCTTAGAGATCTTTTCACATAAACTACACAGAATGTTCATCTTTGCTTATCTTTCCTTCACCAACTTTGAGGATGGAAGTCAACACCTCACACATGCTGGGTAAATGTCTACTACTCAGCACACTGAGTCCTCTCCTTGTTCTTCATGGCCACACAGAAATCATATGAACACATGAATCTGTCCAGATGGCTGTGAACTGATGGCATATCAAGCTGTTTTCACTGTGGGACATGACCACAACGCATTTTAAAACAGACACCTTAGAACCATTATAAAAGAGAGAAAGCTCACAATATTACTAAGTAACAAGGTCAATAACCTTTTTAACAAGAAATTGAACTAGAAAGATGGGGTGGTGGTGTACTTCTGTAATTTCAACTACTAAGAACACTGAGATGGAAGGATTTCAAGTTCTAGGCCTGCCTGGACTATTGACTAGGTTCAGAGCATGGGCAACTAAGCAAGACCCTGTTTCAAAAGCAAAAGCAAAAACAGGCTGGAGATATTGCTCAATGGAAGAGAACCTGTCTAGTACGCATCAATCCCCAGTATGAGAAGGACAAGAAAAAACAAAAAACAAGCACTGCAAGAGGAAAACCAGCAGACTATGCCATGCTCAAGTGCACCTTTACCATAACACAAGTATTTCCTCACTCTCTGTGACAGCAGGAGGCTCCCAGGCAACCTCTGCAAATAATACTTGCTTGGGTGCCAAATATTTATATAATACCCTAAATATTATAATACTTCCACATATGATAAATATGAGTGGGATTATTTATGCTAATGTCTTTTCATAAGGAACACACACTGATATTTCTAGAACGTTCAATGAAAAATACAAGTTTTACAATTTGTCAAAAAGAGTAATTACCAAATTGCTTAAAATGTGATTGTTCAAGTCTCTTGCATGTGGTGTACATATATGTATGAATATTCATATGTGTATATATGTTCAAGTGTGCGCACACACGTGAAGGGCAAAGGTTGATATCAGAATTATCTTCAATCACTCTTCTACTTTATTTCTTTTTTTTAAAAAAATTTTTTTTATTCAATTGTGCGTGTGTGCGTATGTACGTGTGTGTGTGTGTGTGTGTGTGTGTGTGTGTAGAACCACGGACGAATTCGGGAACCACCATGGACGCCTCCACCTCCTTCTGCCCCAGGATTCACAGGCTCCGCCCTACCAGGACCAGAAGCGCAGGCCGCCCCCGCTTCCGCCTGGCGTCTATACGTGGGATCTGGGATCCGAACTCAGGACCTTCCGCCTGCAAGGCAGAGGCTTAACCCCTCAGCCACCTCTCCAGCCCCCTACTTTATTTCTTGAAGCTAGGTCTCACAAAACCAGAGCTCACCAATAGAGCTAATCTTATCAGCCTGTTTGCTCTGGGAATACCCAGTCTCTTCACTCTGAAGCTGGAATTATGGGCTTGTTGCTATGGCCACCAGCATTTATAGGAGTTCTGGAAATCTGGTGCCCTTGCTTACATGGCAAATGATTTAACCCCTGAGCCATCTCCCAAACCTTCCTCACACTCACAGAGCTAAAATCACTACTAGGCACTTCAGTCTTCAAGCAAAAAACCCACTCACCTTCGCAGCTCTCACAGCTTTGATTTTCAGCATCAAGTCCACAAAAGCCACCCTCACTTTCTCTGAATTATCGTGAAGACTGTACCGGAGAGCTGGCAAAAGCTGCTCCAATAATGGGTGACTCAATTTATTATCCAAAATAATCGGCAGGCACTAAAAAAGAAGGGAAAAAGTCTTTCAAAGTCAGAATATGCCAAGAAAAAGCTCCAGTAGGAAAATTTCCTTAAAATGATGCTGAGAACCAGCTTTCCCAGAAAACACCCTTCTAAAAGCTTCACATCGAAAGCAAGCTTAGATAAAACTAACAAGTCCATCAATTCCTTCATTAAAATAAGGTTGAAGGTTGAAGCCATGAGATGGCTTGCTGCACATGCCTAAGTTAATTCCCAGAAAACCATCAAGGTAAAAGGACAAAACTGACTGCACGTTGTTCTCTGACTTCCTTATGTGCTGTGGACTAGCAACTCTATCGACACACATCATGTACAAGTATGTGTATGCACACATACATAAAATAAATCAACTAATCTTAAAATAAAATCTTCAAGTTGGGTGTGGAGGCACAGGCCTGCAATCCCAGGACTAGCAAGACTCAGGGGTTTGATAGTTCAGCCTGGGCTACAAAGTAAGACCCTGTCTCAAAAAAAAAAAAAAAAAAAGATATCCTCTCGAACACTGGCTCATGCAAACTGTTTCTTGACCTGGTGCCCACATCTGTTTAGCCTGCACACACTCGGATCCACAGGTGTCGCTTACTCCAGAGTAAGCCCCACCAGACTACACATCAGGGGGTAACAGTCCAGGCTCTGAACCCATTTCTCAAGTTTTTCTTCCTTGTTTTTGAGCTGTTAAGAAAACTTATGACTTATTAATATATACAGTATGTCAAAAAGAGGCCACTTTAATATAGCCTAATGTTTCAGATTTCGAGTTCCTGAAGCACACACCTGCCCTCCCTTCTCCCCGCATCTCCACAGCTCCTCAAGCCCAGACCACTACGAGCCCTGCCTCTCCCACACGCAGCCCACCTGTCTCTACACAGAGAATTATCTAACAGAGCATTTCAGCGGGACCCTGTAGGGTCTCTTCTGGGGTTAGAATGAGTACACCGAAATCAGAACTGAGGAACTAGCCAGGGAGAAGTAAGAACAGCTGGCACTTCCGCATGTGGTACTGCCACCTCAAGAAAAAGACAGGTTTGGAAAAAGTTAGAAATTCAGTGCCAGAAGTCTGTCATGATGCAGTGCGCACGGGCAGAGCTCGTCATGATGCAGTGCGCACGGGCAGAGCTCGTCATGATGCAGTGCGCACGGGCAGAGCTCGTCATGATGCAGTGCGCACGGGCAGAGCTCGTCATGAAGACCCATGCAGAAAACAAAGGATTGCTCTGGACCCTGGCTCAGTGGTTAGCTCAGTGGAGAAGAGACATGGAGGAGAGGCTCATAAATACAGGCAAGGCTGGATCACACAATTCACGACTACTGACACTTCTGAATTAAGGGAGACTTCAGACCCAAACTGCTAGTCTCAGTCACAGCCCTACACAACACTTCAGACCTATACTGTGAGCGTCAGTCATAGCTACATTCTCTACCTGCGCCTGAAAACTATGATCTCAGCCCATATGTGTTCTCTTGTTTCTCCAAGACATTCCGGAGCCAAAAGGATGAATTGTACAGAGCTGGAGAACTAAACCCACTCTCAATCAACCAGTACTACGTAAAATAGGCAAATTATGTAGAAAAATACTTTCTTCTTTGAGACAGAGTCTTTGCAGGCCAGGTGACCCTCAAAGTCATGATCCTCCTGCCTCAGCCTCATGAATGTTGCTGGGATTACAGGCCTGTGCCACCACACCTGGCTAAAACAACACTTTTAATTTGTGTTTCAAAAGCTTTATTTTGGAAATACAAGTATCAATAACTGTATTACTTATTAGCTATCTCTACTGGTCAGACAACAGGTGATTTTTCATTTCTTCCCATTTCTATATTTCCTAAAAATCTCCATATTCCACCAACAAATAAATGCTTTAAAACTTAAAACCTTACCTTAAAGACAGAACAACGAACATCGGCTGAGCTTGTATCGAATGCCAGCTCCCCTGTGACTTTCTTCAATAGGTCAACAAGAATGGTGGGGGGCATCATTTCCCAGTATTTACAAGTTATTTTACAAACACCAAGAATGCCCGTGGAACGGACCAGTGGATAAGGATCTTCTAAAAGACTCTAAAAGTAAAGGGGGGAAAGACTTACACACCTCAAATCAACATTTGTTTTACAAATTACCACTGTTGGAGTTTACAACCTAAAAGACATTCAGCTATTTAAAGTGGCCATACAGTCAGAGTCCCCAGTTAACAGAGGAGAATGATTCCAGGACGCCCACAAGGATACCAAAATCTGCTGCTGCTGAGTCCCTTTACATATGTGCTAAGTATATGGTGACTCATGTAATAGCTATGCCACATGGATAACTATTTTACTGTGCTACTTAGGGAACTGTACATATTCCACACACTGTTTTGTTCTGAATGTCTTAATCCATACAAGTCTGGATCCAGATTAGAATTCTCAGGCAGGGCCCACTGTGTTTTTGCTAATCCACAGGCTGCTATCTTTCTGGCTGCAAGGTATTTAGGGACAATCTAAACAGTGGGGCTCATCCCTCTAACCCACCAAACCTCAAGAACCTACTCCCTCTCAGGGAGTCTGCGCAGATCAACCAGAGGCATTCTCATCCATACTACCTGTGCAGACCACTTTCAAATTCCAAAATGTTGTTCTGAACATAACAGTCCAGACCATTCTAACAATTTGAGGGGACAACAGTGCTTGGTGGTCATGCACCCCAAACAAAAATCACAGAACATTGCCAACAGGTAACTTCATATAACAAGACCCACTAATGTGAATCCCATCAACTTCTTATATTAACTATGAACAATGTACAGGGCAAAGCAACATGTCAGAGGATCACAGGAAGTATGTAAAAAATATACACTGCCAGAAAATCAGAATAAATTTTTCTTTTCTAACAGGAGCAAGAACAGATTAAAAAGAGAAAGAGAAAGACTGCTAAAGAGAAAACAAGATTGACCATTTCCATCACATGCCACCAAATGACATGTCAGTAAACAACACGCTGGAGGTGTGAGCAAACCTAGTACACTACCAGTCACATGTGAAACTAGTGCACCTGACAGTGTGAGAACAGCTTCTGTCTTACATACAACACACTTCTTGTCGTTACTTTGGAACACACTCCTTCTACTTACAAAAGGTTACCATGAAATGTGCTGAGCATGTGAGCAGCAGGCTCTCATGGACCGTTTAGTGTGTGCAAACACCTACGGTGCTCTCCTCAGACAAAACTAACTAATGATGCACTTCTCAAGTGCCCGTCATTAAGCAGCACATATGACTGTATTCGACTGTAGCATGTCACATGTTCTTACTATCCCCGCGTACTACAATTACACTGCCATCTTACCACCGGAGACTGAGCTAAACACCTAATTTACTCCTTATCACATCTTATAAAACACCAATATTCTCAGTTTCAAAGGCAGATCAGGACAAGACAGAGGCTTCACAGTGTAAACATCAGGGCTCCTCCCTACTATACTGAGCTGCCTCATCCAAGGGGTTTAACCTACTATCCAGCACACCTTACATACACGCAAACACAGGTCAGGAGCAGTACATGTGAATATCATCTACTATCACCAAGTATTTACAAGCCTGGATAAAATTCGAACAGAACAACAGCTGAACTGACTACGCAGTCCCAAGGCCTATGCAAATACTCAGATAATTCAGACAAAAGCAGGAGTAGCTCTGAACATCTGAGTCTCAAGAGGAAACTATGGAAGCTACCAAACTCTACTTTTGGTTTCCACAGAAACACATGTCCTATACACTTGACATGACCCTCCAGAGTAATTTTAGATAAACATATGTAGGTGAAGCATGTAGCAAACTACAAATGACTATTCACTTTAGCACTGTCTGCATGAGGAGGTAAGAAAAAATATTCCTATAATACAGTTCAACCTCCAGCATTTCTGAGATTAACATAAATCATTTCAAAAGAGTTTCCCACATCCCCATGAGGACATTATGATGACATTCTCACAGCATCATTTTGTTAACCAGGACAATGAGCAACTCACTGTCCAACTGGAGTTGAGACTCTCAAGATGCACAGAAAGTAAAATTTCACACCTTTTAGCCTGCCTGACAAGCATCCTAGCCCCCGAGGATCAAGGGTACACCCCAATGTCTTATCCGAAAAGTCAAGATCATAGGCACTATCTGTAAAGTGACCTTGAAACTAAACAGTGTTCATTTGCTCATAACACCAAAGTACTTTTTGGCATATAATAATAATCTCCTCTGATAGATGAGGACACTAAGGCGGCCAATGACTTGCCCAAAGTCACAAAGCTGCAAAGTAAGAGAGGTCAAGTCAAGCCTGTAGATCTAAGTGAGGCCACATCTCCACTGGGGACAGACAAGCACACTTAGGACTCTGAAATGACATGGGTGATAAGCAATGGAATCCTACAATTGTGACCAACAGGAAAAGGAAGGGATACCAGATCCAACCTTCAGTAGAAACAGAGAATGGACACTACCCAGCTGCAAGGCCTTCTGGGAAGCATGGGCCCCTGAGGCTGCCAGGGAAGCATCCAGGCTGGCAAGCAAAGAGTGGGACACTACTGCCAATACGTACATACAATTCTTCAAACTGCTTCTGAATTTCACTGTCCATTTCAGTGGCAAGGAAATTTGGGTCTCTAACAGGAAATGCTTCGACAAACAACAATGCAGCATTTGATCGAACTTCAGAGTTTCGGGCCTGTGAAAGTCAAGAGTATTTTTAGAATCCCCAGAGATAACAAAGATTCAAGTCCGATGTTCCTAAATTAATGCTTCCACTACTTCAGTACAGGCTCATGTTCAAATAAAGAATAATGTTTAATCTTTAAATTAGTCAAGTTGGAAGCTCACAAGTTGACCCTAGGGGTAAAAAGTACTTGATTCCTAAATCTAATTGTGGCACTACCCATTCAGGGAGGCCCTAGCCCACCTCCCAGCTACGGACAAGCCTGGGCACGCAGACATGCCCCAGACAAATCCCAACAGAGGGCCATGCAGACGGAGGGATGAACAACCAGTAGGAAGCGCCCATCTAACCTGCCCCTGCAATGGACACCTAGTAAACAGTTAAGTGACGGGTGGCTGTCCCCCGGAGGAGAGACGACAACACCTGATTGGACCCTGACCCTATAGAAGCCCAAACGCCCTTAATGACTCTGAATCTGCTGCAGCTCAACTCTGCCTGCTTCTCACCTGATTCCCGGGGTCTGGTAGTGACCCATCGCCAGCTCGCCCATTCGCCTCAAGGCCCTCTCTTCCCCCCAGCTGGCCCCGCGGGGGATACAGCAACAACTGGCACCCAATGTGGTGCTGCCTTCGGTGTAGACGAGACACCCACTCCGGTAAAGTTCGGTGAGCAGCTCCTTTGGTTTGTGTTCCATGTGTTTATGGCGCCTGAAGGTAAGCAGGTGGCCCCCTCCTCTTCCCCTTTCCCTATTTGTCCTTAGGAACACAATCGCTCCCTTGATTTGCTGATGATCAAGGAGCCCCAATCGCTTGTTTGATCCCCCACCCCCGATCCAAAGAGCCCTTCTAAAACAAGGCTTTCCTCCCACGAGTTCACATGAGAAATTGGTCCCAGTCAGAACTCAGAGCCCAGGCTTCGATGACATTGAATCAGCCTGACCCGGAGGCACCATATGCGCATACGGCCCGGGGGTAGTGAGGAACTCTGGAAGTCCCCCACCAAGCGTAAGACATTTGGGTCCCATCCGTTCCTTGTCTCATCTGTGCCTCTTTAGGTCTCATCTCTGTTCTTTAGAAAATGGGCAACCTCCCCTCACACTGTAAGGAGCCCCAGATACGTGTCTTAAAATCTCTCCTAGAGACTAGAGGCCTAGAGGTTGAGTCTGCTGGCCGAGAGGAATTCTGGAATGAGGCTGCGGTTGTGGAAAGAGAAATATGTGTTCATCAGAGGGTCACAAGGAGGAGTCTCTTCGTCTACCCAGATCACCAGCACAAGAACATAAGGACAAGCAAGTGGCACAGCTCTGCAGCCCACTGAGCCTCACTGGATTTAGCAACCCCAGTCTCCTTCCACACTGGTTTCTGTAACAGTCATCAACCGGGACTGAATGATTCACCTTTGTAGTTAATGCATCTTAGAAATGCTCTTAATAAAGGTAAAAATTGAGAGCTAGGCACAGTGGTATGCACCTGCTATCCCAACTACTAGGGAGGCGGAGGCAGGAGAATCATTAGAGGCTGATAGTCAGAGACCAGGATGTGTACATTGTGAGACTCCCATCTCAAAAAACAAACAGGACTCAGGGATTAAGACTCAGCCTCGCAAGCAGAAGGTCCTGAGTTCAGATCCCAGGTAAAAGCAATCCGGGATGATTCCTGAAGTTACCCTTGGACCTCCACAGGGACAATATGGTGTCCTCTGATATACACACAGACCCCCCCCACACACACACACCATACACACATAATAACAAACAAACAACAGAAATTTTGCTCCAAAATTCCCTAAACACTCTGTCTCATCTTACTTTTACTACACTGGTATAATTTGAGTTTTCACATACTCAACTCAAAGCACATTGTACATCCTGTACTTGGAGACAAGTTTAAAATGTTACCTTCAGTCCTCTCCACAGAATGGGCTTGTATAACCTATACAGCATCTCTTCCACTCCCTGACGGACTTTCTGTTGGTGAAAGTAACTCAGCACCTAAAAATGAAAAAAAAAGGAAAGAAAGGCTTTGTTGCTTAAAAATAAATACACAAAAACATGTATTTGAGCCAGACGTGGTCGCATACACACCCGTAGACTAAGGAAGAAGGGTGATGTGTTTGAGGTCAGCCTGGGGATTTTTTAGATTCTATCAAACAACATCAAACAACAAAAAACACAAACAACAAAGAGGGGTCATAGCCCCCCCTCCCCATATTATAAGATTCCCTGACAGGAGGACCTATGATACACAGAGGGCAACCCTAAACATAACAAGAAAAAAAATCATGTTGAAATAAAACCAATGGGTTCCACATCCAAGCAGGGACAGCTTCCCATATACCTATCTTCCCATATGCCCGAGAGGCCAAGGAAGGAAGAACTCGGGGGAATACAGAAAGACCTTAAAGACAATTATCAATATGGAAATAAGATTCTGGGTCCATGAGATGGCTCAGCTGATAAAAGCATTTTTTGTTTGTTTTAAAGGGGGTTCGTGTGACTCAGGTTAAAAAACTGGACATGGTGGCTTCTGTCTGTAACCCTAGTGCTCCCACAGTGAGATGGGAGGCCAAGACAGAACAGCCAGGAAGCTGAGGGCCAGCTCTCCTGGAGCATGGGCACAGGGGCACAGAACACGAGAGACCCTGCCACACTGAGGAAGGCCAGAGCCTGACTCCCCAAAGTTGTCCTCTCACTTACACTTTTAATATGCTGTGGCACAGGCGTGTAAAAAATCTAAATTTCTTTTTAATTTGAAAAAGCCTTCCTTTTTTTTTTTTTTAATTTTTATTATTTATTCAATTGTGTGTGCGTGTGTCTGTGTGTGTAGAACCATGGACGAATCGGGAACCACCATGGACGCCTCCACCTCCTTCTGCCCCGGGATTCACAGGCTCCGCCCTACCAGGACCAGAAGCGCAGGCCGCCCCCGCTTCCGCCTGGCGTCTATATGTGGGATCTGGGATGCGAACTCAGGACCTTCTGCCTGCAAGGCGGAGGCTTAACCCCTGAGCCACCTCTCCAGCCCTGAAAAAGCCTTCCTAATGGCCTAGCAATAGCTACATAACCTCCTAACTTTCAAATAGAAGGGGTACACTTTAAAGAATTTTGAATAAGTGACTTATAAAATATTCAGTAAACTGACCATGGACACTGGTATCCCCCATGGACAGTCTTCAATTCCCTGCTGTCTGCCTGGCACAAGCACCAGCTCCACTTTGACCTCCACACTCAAGCACATGCAAAACTTTAATTTATTTTTTACTTTTAAAAATTATTTGTATTTTGGGGTGCACGGAAAACTTCCTCCCAAATCTTATGAATAATCAGAAAACAGGTCATCCCTCTCTTCTCTTGACAATTCTGTGTAGACTGTGCTCCAGCAACAACCAACTCTGTTTTGCTTCTGGAACTCGCTCCTCTTGGATTAGATAGGCGGAAACCAAACATTAAGCAGCCACCAAACAAAGAGGCTCTAAGTGAGCTCATGTCTCTGTCATCATGGAAACCATCTTCTGATTGCTCAACCTTTATATTTTCGTTTTATTTTTGACACGAAGTCTTGCCTGAAGGCTGGCCTTCAATTCGCAATCCTACCGCCTCGGCACCCCAAAAGGTGTGATGGCAGTCATGCAGGCAAGCACACATACGATAAAAACCAATCTAAAAAAAATTCCTAATGACCTACTGACAGCCAATAACCTCCATAAAGCTGTTGCTTAAGCCTCTAACTGTTGTGGTATCAGTGCACTTACTACACAGAAAGACATTAAACGGCTTCACAGACACGACTCACACGCTGAAGCCGCCCTGGAAGCACACGGCTCCAACTGTCTTAGTGACAGTGTCTTTGCTTTCCCGATGATACAGCTGGTGATAGGAACGATGCTGCTAGACACCCAATGCCAAGATTCTGAGCAAGTCTCTAATCAATGGTAAGAAAACACTTAATCCTTATACTTAGTCAAAACAAGTATGTATCTTAATAGATCTACACTTGCAATAGATCTTAGGAACAATCTGCTTACAACTGGTGGATTAGAGGCTCCTTCCTCACCTCTCGGACTTTGGGGTGCACTGGAGACCTCCTTGGTAGGTGGATGCCATGGAACATGAAATCCTGGATGCAGTCATTTTCAATGGTCTGAAACAGTAAGAGCAATGATAGCAGTTGGCACAAGCACCGAAGATGGCAAGTGGGCCCAAGAGAAAACCTGGGCCCTTCTGTCAGAGCTGGCTGCACACGCTTGCCCTTCACGCTCTTCAACTTTCCATGAACAAGGAGTACACTTGGCTGCATCTCCCTTATCAGTGAACACAGATCTGCGCCGTGTGCAACACAAGCTTTCCCTCGTGGGGAGGCCAGCTCTCATAGGACAAAGTGAGGGGCGGGGGGGGGAGGATGCACGAGGAGACCTAGAACCCAATTTTGATTTCCTTTTAGTTCTTGTATATGGCCTTCATAATGTGGCCCAGCCAGAGCGTAGCCATTAGCTCTAACTAGGGACAGGCTGAGAGCTTGGAATGCTTGGAATGCGACCCCACTGGAGTTGCCCACCCCTGCTCCTCCCCTTACCAGGTTGCAATTCAAACTGCTCACAGACAAGGGGGAGAACCAATCCCTGCGTGCCAAAACTGTTGGCTGTTAGCCAATCATGTAACTACCAAGTTGGAAGTCCCCTCCCCATGCCAGTAAGCTATAAAAATTTCTCCCGGACAGAGGGCCACGCGCTTCCCGGCTCGACACCTCTATTGGCCGGTTGTGAGCCCAGGTTCAAATCTGCTAATAAAGACCCTCATGCGATCTGCAGCTGGTGTTGGCTCCTTGTTGAGTTTTGGGACCCCAGAATCTGGCCACAACATGCATAGCCTGAGTTCAACCTAGATGACCATCTTAATCTTGGGCCTGTTTAAAGAGCCTCTTGGGAAATGCAACAGAACTAACTCACATTGCAGGCCACAACTCATTGCCAAATCCCCAGCTGGGCCAGCAGGGGGGGAAGGGAGGGGCCCTAAGGAGAATGGGCGAGCCCAACCAGACCCCAGGAATCAGGTGAGGAGCAGAGACGAGCTGCAACAGATTCAGGTTTATTAAGGGCGTTAGGGCTTATATAGGGGCGGGGTCCAATCAGGTGTTGCCATCTCTGCTGGACAGCCACAGTCATTTAACTGTTTACTAGGTGTCCTTTGCAGGGGCGAGTTAGATGGCCGCTTCCCATTGGTTGTCATCCCTCCGCCTGCATGGTCCTCTGTTAGGACGTGTCCCGGGGCATGTCTGTGCGAGCCCAGGCTCCCTGAATGGTAGTGCCACAGTAAGTAAGATCTTTTGGGGTTAAAACTGATAAGAACTGGGCAGATGTATGTGAGAAACTCCTCCACACAGACTCAGTGTGGAACAACAGAGGAAAAGTCAGGCCCATCAGACCATGTGGTTTGTTTCCTTACACCTGAGGACCTTGGGCCTCTATGAATTTATCTTAAAAATATTTGTCACTGACAGATCTCTGAGTGTGGGGCACAAGTCTGACATGTGAGGAAATGGAATTACACCACTTACACAATAGGAGTTACTTATATCAAAAGGTACACTACAACTGACTAAGTCGGAATGGATTCTGATCTACAGGGCAGACTTAGTCCACAGCAAGTCATGGCACAGACTTAAAGAAGAGCAGTAAGAAAGAAACAGTCTAGAATAAGTAATTTTTTATTATTATTATTTATTCAATTGTGCAGTGTGTGTGTGTATGTATGTGCGCGCGTCTGTGTGTGTGTCTGCGTGTGTGTAGAACCACGGACGAATTCGGGAACCACCATGGACGCCTCCACCTCCTTCTTGTTTACTCTGCCCCGGGATTCACAGGCTCCACCCTACCAGAACCAGAAACAAAGGCCGCCCCCGCTTCCACCTGGCATCTATACGTAGGGTCTGGGATCCGAACTCAGGACCTTCCGCCTGCAAGGCAGAGGCTTAACCCCTGAGCCACCTCTCCAGCCCCTAGAATAAGTAATTTAACAAGCACAATAACCACGGGTAATTTTTTAGATGCTGACTTTTAAAAAGACTTGGAATTTTCTGAACAAGTGGAAAATTTTACATATACTCTCACTATTTAAAAATACTAAGAACTTAAAGCCAAGCATGGTACCACGCACCTGTAACCCTAGCGTCTGGGAGGTTCATGGTATGAAGAACATGAGTTCAAGGCTAACCTGGGCTATACAGCAAGATTCTGTCTCTTAAAAAATTAATAAAACAAAAACAAATTAAGGATTCCTAAATTTTTCATGTTCTACAATGACACTGTATAATCCTTTTTTTTTTTTAAGAGATGGTCATTGAACTACATGAAATGGCATGTCTGGAATCTGATTTAAAAACTTAAAGAGGAGGAAGAGTAAGGCTGAGAAGCACAAATCATTAGTGCCAACTTTGTATATACCTAGTCCTAAGTTTTCATCTACAAATTCACCTGCTCAAAACACTCCTGGAGAAGAGGGAAGCAAAGACAAACTGCTTCCTCCAGCAAGTTGTTTTCATAGTGCTGGAACCAAAGCGAGACACACAGGTGAGGCAAACACTCTACAGTGAAGACACATCCCCAATCCTCGTAAGATCTGTCTTTGTTTTTGTGAGTATATGATGTGTGTTTTACAAGTGGGTGGAATACTTGTGTCTCTAGGCTTGCAGACAAGAGTGTACTTGAATGTATGTGCCTACAGAGGCCCAAGGGGGACATCAGGAGTCATTCTAGATTGTTCTTACACCTTATTATACTCTACTCTGGGGATTCCCAGGTTCTGCCTTCCAGAGTTGGATTTATACGTGGCATCATATCTGCCTCGCATCCTGGCATTTTATATTGGATTTGGGGATCCAAACTCAGGTCCTTTTGCTTGCGAAGTAAAGGCTTTAACCATTATGCCATCTCCCCGACCCACAAAAACAAGTTTTATGCAGTAGCAAAAGACACTGCTAGTTGAGCTTGAGCACACATGACTGTAATCCAGCATTCGGAAAGACCACGGCACAAAGGAAGGATCACAGGACATCAGGAGAACTGAACAGAGACCCTCTTGTAATGGTCTGAGTTGCCTTGACAAGCTCAAGGGTTGAATTTTCAGCTGGTGTCAATGTGTGGAATCTTGCTTGAGGAAGGCATATTTCAGAGGGAGGGCCTTGCAGTTGGTAGCCCGCCCCTGTTTCCTCTTAGTTTGCTGCTGCTTTTTCTGCCTTTCGCATCTGCAGTGATTTGAATCCGTCTCCTGCTTCAGTCAACAGTCACGCTTTCTGTTGTGCAATTCCCACCATAAATGTACTGTGTGTCCCTGGAATCGTAAGGAAAAAGAATCTTCCTTTCTCTCCTACGTTACTGAGTATGAATATTGTCTCATAACAACAGAAAAGTACCAGCAGCATCTTTCTTTAAAAAAAAAAAACAGGGTAGAAGAGCAAAGTAGTCAGAAGCAAGCTGCACACATCAGTGACTGCTTCCCACTTCTGCCAGGCACCGTTAGTTCTTCAAACCAGAGCTCACAAAGAACATTTAAGGCTTGAATAAGTTTTACTATTATTTGAAAACAGAGTGAAAAAAAAAGGTATGGGTGAAACTTGGTCCGAAAGGGTCTCTGAATAGGGACTGTGACTTACACAGCTGTGTCTTCATAGCAAAACCAGTGTAACTGCAAATTGCTAACCATAATCCTGGTGAACGCCCCTGAATTTTCAAAATTTTAACTGAAAGAGGCACTTGAGGTTCCTGAACAGCACCTTCCAAAAAACATAATAAAAACCAAAAATACAGCTTTACTCTTTCAAATAGTCACATCACTAACAGAAAAAAGAAAACAGGTAAAATCATTTTAATGGTACAGTCTGTGTAACTCAGTATGTCCAAACCACTATCCTCAACATCCACTATGTTTGTTTTCCACTTTTATGTAATGAGTGGCTGCGTACATGTGAATACGTGTTTTCATATTGCAGGCATGTGTGCGCATGTATGGGTACAGGACAGTGAATGTGTGTGGGTGCATATACACACGGAAACCCAAGGTTGATATCAGGAATCATCCTCCATCAACTTTCCATCTTATTCTCTTTGAGATAAGTCTCTAATCAAACCAAGAGCCCACCAACAGGGTAGTCTGACCAGTAATATCTTCAGAGAAGAGCACTGAGATGTTTTATATTTTCATAGTCTTTGAAATGTGGCATCTTGTATTTACAGCACATTTCCTTTCAACCATCCACTCCAAGGGCCCAACAGCCAAGAAAGCTGGACAGTCTAGGCCCAGAGATAACAGTATGAGGAACTAAACCTTGAGTTCACTCAAGCTGCACATGCCGAGGCCTGAGGCTCCCTGCGTGGGTAGACAAGGTAAGACCACAGCATAACTACTTGGCAATCTAGACACAAGTTTGAATAGAACCTTTTGAGAAGTACTTCAGTCAGTAACCAGAACACTGTAGATATTTAAGAAAGTTAAAATACCTCCAATATTTTTCCTGAAGCCTTTTTCCAAGCTCTGAAATAAATTTCTGCAATGTGTACCATCAAAGACCTATTAAAATAAAAAAAGATGTGTTTAATGTAAGTTAGAATAGTTATGTCTTCACCACATGACTTCAGTTACTCTCCTGCCCCTTGGAAGAGGAAAGTCTAAGGAAGGGAAGCCGAAGTGGAGGCTCCTCCTCATAAAGGTCTCCCCAAGAATGTTACCACTTCGTGTGATACTAGGACAACATAGGCCAGAACTAACTTTCTGAACTAAAGTAAATCCTACAGTACAAGAACCTTGCATGTAGAGGCCCATCACATTCCAACTTGGTGATTACTCAGCCGCCTGGCACTCGGAGGTCCACCTCAAGTGAGCTGTGGAAGCTTGGCTTGAAACGCAGAGGAAGCACTCGGCACAGCACCAGGCAGTACATCTTCTGCTGCTCCAGCTTATTCCAGAGCTCGTTTCAGCACCATACGGTTCTGTTCGTACTCAGACAGATTCTGTGCAAAATGTCACTCAAGTGCTAAGAACACAGGCTTCTGTGAGTGAAGCAAGGCTCTAAGTGGCACATAGCTGACTACAGAACCACCACTGTTGTTCCAGTTACTTCTGAGACTGAAGCAGGAAGGTCCCTAGGAATTGGAGATCAGCCTAGGCAACAAATAAAGTATCTTGTGGGGCAGTGGCTTAGAAACTATCATAAATTAAGATTTTAATTTCAGTGGTCATTCTGGAAAAATTATTTCTATGAAGAAAAAAAACCTCCCTAATGATGCAGTGATTTTTAAATACACGAACATAATCGGGGTGGTCGGTTGAGAAAGGAGGGTAGTCAAGCAGTGTGGAGAGAGCCTATCTCACAATACGCAACACATACACAGATCCCCTTTCAAAGTCACGTAAAACTACACAAAATTTAAATATCTTTAATACTTACTTTTGTAGTCCCAGTAACTGATTTTTAATGGTCCCGTGGATCATTTTAATAAAGTTTATATTCCAACCAAAGAGAAAACTAAGAAATCTTCTTCCCTATAAATAAAAAATGGGAAAAGCTGGGTTGTGGTGCAATCCAACTGCAGGTAAGAAGTACGACACCAGGCAGCCCCGTCCACAAGGAACTCAGTGTGAACTGTGCTGACCTTGGCACGGGTTCACAAGTGTTTTGTTTTGTCTACCATGAAAAGCACATAATCTAAACTCAAAGAATGCCTGAAATCCAACATTTAGAGTAGAGACAGAACTCCCACCAATTCACTTCACCTTTCACATAAGAGGAAAAATGTTTGCCAACCTAGAACTTTCAATTCCTTAGAACATCAAATAATAAATGACATTAATTTCATCAAATGATATTAAGCATACATACAAATCTAAAAGGAATATTTATACTTTATGGGATGCAGCAAATACATTGCCCAATAATTTCCCTAAAGGTAGTACCACCGCAACTCCCCCACTACAGGTTGTGGGACTCTAGAGAAACACAACAATCTTGACTGCAACAACCATTCTCTGGAGGTCACTTGTCAACAGAGTCCAAGGCACTTGTGGCTTAACAAAATGACGGGAAAATTTTGTGATCAGACAACTAGGAAACTGAAAGGAGTACATCAACATTTTTTAAAGGTATAGGAAGTTTTGCAGCATATACTTACATCTATATTATATACTTGTACACATAAAGTATACATAGGTGTTAATTCACCAACTGCTTACATTGTCAGTCAATACAATAAGTTGATTTACTGGTCTGATTCCATTACTAATTTCCCTATTTTCCCCAATTTCCTAACATTCTTAGAGATGTTGAAAGTACAAGCCTTGTGCCTATTATATTTCCGATAAGGATTTTAGTGACGGCAACAACTATCTTAGCAGAGTGTGAGGACAGGCTCCTCACACAAGTGACAGTGTTGGTGTGTCACTCATCTCATCTGCTGTACTTCTCCCAGGAATCCGAAGGGAATCTCTGTTCAGAATCCCTGTCTACCATACAAACAGACAGGGTAGAGCAGACTTCTTTGCAGAGCAGAAAGGCTCTATCTCACACGCATGCATGCACACACGCATGCAGGCTGTGAACTAGAGACTGCATGTGGGATCAGACCATTGCTACTGATGAGGGCTAAGACGCTGAGGAATACTCCTGAGAAGCCTGCCCCACTGCTTCAGAATAGACGGCTGCATTGTGGTAGTCTTGCATCCCAACAAGTCAAGCCTACAGGAGGACCTAACAAAATTACTCTCTAGAAATTCAGCTAGTACAAAAAAATTTTTTTAATTTTGTGGTGAGTGATATAGTGCATACACATGTGTGCAAATGTACTCACTCGTGTGTATAGTGCAGAGGCCAGAAGTAGACACCAGATAGCTTCCTCCATTACTCTGTTCCTTTCTTTTTTCTTTCTGAGACAAGGCCTCTCAGTGAACCTAAAACTCACTGCTTTGGCCAATTGATCCATAGATCATCCTGTTTCCTCCCCACTCAGTGGCTCCCAGCACCAGAGGTATAGGTGAGAGACACTGCATTTGAGTTCTACATGGGGTTCTGGGGACCCAAACTCAGCTTCTCACACTTAATTTTAGAGATATAATTTACATAAAGGAGTATTTCCAAAGTATCTATTTTAAGTATATGACAAATACAAAAAATTAAGACAATTCACATTCTTTTTTTATGCTAAATCTTCCATCCCATATGCATTTTATACTTGAAGCATAGCTCCATCTGAACCAGCCATGTTCCTTCTACCCCATAGCCACTCACAGGAGTGGCCTGGGATGGGCGGGCGCTGCAATGACAGACCACTCTTTAGATCTCCTGGAAGGTAGGAAAGGAAATAAAGAATGCCACATGCTGATGCTCTTGTGTATGTGGCAATTTAAGCAAGATTACAGACCTAGAAAGGCTCAATGGTAGAGCACTTACCTGGCAAAGCAAACATGAGGCCCTAGAGTTAGTTCTGGATACTATACTCCCCAAACCCCCAAAAGTGGAACTAGGCGGGGTGAGATATCATCCATAGGGACATACTTCCTCAGACTTACTTTTAACTTAAAAAGCAACTATGGTTCCTCCAAGACTCACACAGCCCACCTATTACCATATGATTTAATGACAAAACAAGTCAAGACATGGGAAGCTCATGCAGTCATGCAGAAAGCACACAGTTCTCCATGGCTATACAGGACTTTCCTGAACCCTCGGAAGTGCAAACAGAAGCCACATGACCAGCAGCACAAAACAGACAAGACCTTCTTACCTCTTCCTTCCTGACGTAAGTGACATTGGTGAAGCACTCAAGCAGCATGTCTTTAATTTCTCTGCTCTCCTCTGAATCGTAACCAAAGCAATACAAAGCCTGATGAACACGCCACAGCCGGCACACATCTGCACCCTGGTGACACCACAAAGAACATTTTATCCAGTTTAGTTGCTGTCCTCTAAGAATAGTAAGGTCCTATTTCAGATTAAGCACATTTTATACAATAACTAACAAAGATTGCATTGGAATCATCAAAAAGTAGCATATGAAAACAGATCTCAAAAACAAAAAATGCGGGGCTGGAGAGGTGGCTCAGGGGTAAAGCCTCTGCCTTGCAAGTGGAAGATCCTAAATTCAGATCCTAGACCCACATATAGACGGTGGGCGGAAGCGGGGGCGGCCTGTGTTTCTGGTCCTGGTAGGGCGGAGCCTGTGAATCCCGGGGCAGAGTAAACAAGGAGGAGGAGGCGTCCATGGTGGTTCCCGAATTCGCCCGTGGTTCTACACATACACAGACATACACACACGCATACACACACACACACACACACACACACACACACACACACGCACGCACGTGCGTGCACACACACACACAATTGAATAAATAATTTAAAAAATGCTACTTGAACCTCTAGAAACTTTTCTTTTTTCAGTCTTTGTTTTTTTTTTTAACTTTGTTTACTGTGAGTGAGTGAGTGTGTGTGTATGTGTGTGTCCCATGGGAGATCAAGGGTGACTTCAGGAATCATCCTGGATTGTTTCTACTTCTTTTTTGCTTTGCTCTGGGACTCCCAGGCTCTGCCCACCAGGACCAAAGTACAAAACTTCACTGTTTCTGCCTGGCATTTTTACATGGGGTCCTGGGATCCGAACTCAGGACCTTCTGCTTTTGAGACAGAGTGTTAATCCCTGAGCCATCTCTCCAGCCCTCCTCTTTCGCTTTTTGAAATAGGATCTCATGCATCCTGGTCTGCCCTTGAACTCACTGTGCAGCTGAGGCTAATCTTGAACTCCTGATCTCTGTTTCTTCCTCTCAAGAGCTAGGACCACAGGATGCACTACATATCTGGCTTAGAGAATCTTTTAAAACAGGCAAATGCAATCAGAAAACCAGTGCTGTTTGACACAGCAAGAGTGCTCTGTCTGAAGTAACTGACCTAACAGCTCCTAGTCATTGCTTACTACTATGTTCCTGACATGTTATTAGTACAACTAAAATCCAAATTTTTCACATTAAGTTTGAACAGTCTTACCTAGTTAGTGGACAACACAAAGTTTGATTATCACAAACACATTAAAAACAGAATCTTGATTTAAAAGCTAAACAACAATGACAGGAATGGATTTATAAGACTAAGCAGGGGTAGCATGAAAACTGCTGACACCAAGGATTTTAACCAGCCCCTTGGCTAGCAAGGAAAATCAAACAGTGCTAAGATGACTACCACAAAGGGTCCAGTCAGACAGGCCTGCCCACACTCAAAAGGTACAAGCCCTCTGCAAGGTCACCAGCAGCGCACGAAGAACCTTCAAGTTCACATCCACCATCCCTGACAGTTTATCCTCCAAAGAACACAGTGGGAGGACCAAAAAAATCCCAATATCCTAAAATAATAGCAATTGATTTGGGTGGTAGAAATACAAATTTTTCTTATTATCATTTGTTTGATTAAGATTAAAAAATAGTATTGTCCTAACAGGGAAATAATTCTTTTCAAAGGTTAAAGTATGAAAAATAGCCCAGACTGCATTCAACTTTCCCAAGTGTTTTCTCTTGACACAGCCACAACTCTTTAGGACTCCACTGTGATGTAAAATGACACCATAGAAACCCTGAAGCATGCCTGTCTCTTGTTCAAGGCACTTCCTATCTTTCTGCCTATCTGCCTAACCCTACCATCAAGCATGTCTGCCTCTGAGGACCAGAGGGACAGGACATAGATGTGGTTGCAGGTCACCCACATGGTTGCTGATAAATAACCATTGAACAGCTTGAGGGAACAAGGGGTTTATTTTCTTACAGCAGACAGTTAGTCTGTCCAGCTTGACGGGAGAGCACGCACCAACACCAGGGCCCAGGGAACTGGCCACCCCATCACCACATAACGGCTGAGAGAGGGACGATCCTTACTTGCCAGTCCAGTATGTCTGGCTAAGTGTACACAAGGATGCCGACTTCCTCAACCAGCTCTCTGTGATTTATCCAGGGCCTAGTCCCACCCACTATGGGCTGGGCCTTCCCCAACAGCTAGACAATCTCCTTCAGATTCACTCTGAGATTTAACCCAACCACTAATTCTCCACAAATGTGCCCAGAGCTCAAATCCTCAACTGTTAGCTTGACACCTGTGCCTAACTATGGCAAATGTCCGCTCCCACCCTCCACCCAACAGCTCGGTCTGCTTTGCTTTTCAGCAAACAGAGGAAGTCATGGGCACAGCTCCTAACTCTCCAAAGCCTGGCCCTCCCCCCTCTCCTGCATCCTCTGCTGTCTGAACAGGTATGAGAGAGTAGAAGAGAAAGTCTTTCAATCTCAATGTGGACCCATGTACCACCCATCACCTCCACACACCTGAGTAGCAAGAAACTTCCCTAAATTGAGAAGCTGTGGAAACAATTCCTTTGTGGCCCAATTCAACCCTCACTGAGTATTTTCTGAAGAAGCAAACATACAGTTCTGGTCTCCAGACTCCTCCTCAGCAGCATGATAAACGCTGTCTTTCCCATGTCCTCCTTGGCAGGCAGACCCTTCTCCCACCACCTGACACACAGGTCCTGAATGGAGCTCTGGAGTTTTCGTTCAGATTCAGGTAATGCATACAAAATACCTAAAAAGCAGCACAAGACTTTCCTGTTATGGTTCAGTAGTATAAAGTACTATGATTTGGGATAAAGCATTGCTAAGAATTATCAGTTTTTGTCTAATTTGTCAAAAGATTTACATACACCATTTGCAGGTATCAATGCTATCAATGCTCAGTAAACTGATTTACTAGTGCTATAAAAAATAGAGTGAACAAAATAGAATATTAGACTTAGGAACCTCATACTGACACACCCTAATGCAATGTGCTATCAAGTGTGGCCAGGTCCAGACCATCGATCCACCACAATCCTTCCTCAACATGCTGGCCTCAACTTTTGGCTCAAAGGTGTTCAAGAGCCCAATTAACATGAGTATAAAAACCGTAGTATTGGGGCTTTCCCCCTTCTTACTTATACAGAGGGTTATATAAAGGGTTATAACACATGAATCTGTGTCATTCTCACCCTTATAACCCAATCCTAAAGCCATCCTTGCCTTCTATTAGAAATCATCTTCACCCCACCAGTACCCCTCCTGCCTCACCTTCTTTTTTATGTGAGGCTTACTAAGTCCCACCTACATTACTATTAATGACAAGTGTCTGGGCATTTGCTGGACCTACAGAAAAGTTAAATTACAGACTGATAATACCATGCCCATTATCCATAGATATCTGAAGTTGCTACATAAATGTAAAATTCCTAAATTAACTGGGAATCTGGAAGCAACTGTAATTGACAGCAAAATCCACATAGCACCTGGGAATTACACTTATACTGACTGGGTAACTAGAGAGGACTTCAAGAAAAGAGACTACAGCAACATCCTAAAGACATCAGGAATCCAAATAATCTGAAGACAGAGAATGTGAGGAGAAAGTTTATCCCAGGAGACAAAAAGTGAGAAACTACATGAGATATTTCTTAAGTTGCTTTTATATCAACAGATAACTTTATTAAATTATTTTATAATCAGACTTCCAATAATTCAGACTAGTGCATATCCTCCAGTTTTACAGCTATTAAAAGTGAGCAAGAATCCAGGAATCAACATTTTGCAAAGCATGTTCATACTCTAAGAAAAAAAACCTGTCACAAATTCAACTGCCCTGATGATAGGTGGAAACAGCAAACTGCGAAGGTTAAGGTCAGAACTGCCTTGTGAAAGCACTCATCTTGGCAGCTTTGTTCCCTGCGGGCTGTGGCAGCTTACGTAGGATGCCGGGGCATGAAAGTCATCAAGTTTTACCCAGCTGTGTATCTACAACCTACAATAACTACCAGAATTACAAGATGTGCTGCTTGCTGTGTCATGGCATGAATGTTAGGGGATAAAACAACTGCTTTCTGACTGGAGTTAAGGTCCGCTGCATAGGAAGGAGCTTGTGTCTGGTCCTATAACCCTGCTGAAATTCCACGGATGGGGAGGCAATAGGCCCTAGGAGAAAAAAATCTACAACTGCTTTGCTAGATGGACATGGTATTAAATTGTCTTCCCATTACTATCTTTATACCCAAAGATTAATGCAGCTTGTAGTCTTCATCCAAGAAACTTGTTTTCTGAAATGGATGGAGGTTAATATAGAGAATCACAACTGGTTGAAGCACATAAGTGACTGTGGAGAGTTTGGCCCTCAACGGGACATCTGTAATGCCCGCCCTCTCCAAAGCTCAAGGAACATCATAGAAAGAATGAGTCAGAGAGTGAGGAAGAGCACTGCCTAAGCAGTGTCATCTGGAAATGACAGGCTTCTGCACCCATGAGCTCATTGCAGCTGTGATTGAAGGAAGACCTGCTGAAGACCCAGCCTGTCAGCATTTCATCAGGGAAGAGCTCAAGAGCTCTGTGGCTAATGTGACTGTGGAAAGACCATCCATTTTCCTCAGTGGCATAGCTACTGACATGCACCCAGGCACAAGCTAATGCAGGAGGCCTTTGAACTCGGTGGGTCATGTGCACAGAAAAAGCGAGAAACCTATTGGGAAGGACATCAATGGGAGAGGGAGGTGGTATGAAAAGGAGTAATATGATGATAAATAAAGTCCTTCATATCCATGTATGACCCTGAAAGAACAAACAAGAAATGATAACACTAAGCTCTGGTGGTTGACCCCGAGTCCAGGAGCCAGCCTGGAGAACTACTGTTCTTCACCCTGACCTTGCCTGAGACACGGCGACAATCCCACGAAAGCAGTACTCAGGATGTTCCTTGTCCAAGCTACAAGAGAACGATGTGCAAAGTTCTGCCTTTAAATCTCTGTACTGAACGCAACACTGCTCATGAAAACAGGTGGCTTCCCTTTACATATCGATTTAGTACTCCACTTACCATTTAATAGAACAGCACACTCCAGGAGAGCTCCATAGTTCTCATGCTCATTTATGACAGACACAGAAGCAAGGATCACAGATACAATAGCGTATATTATTTCTATGCTTCTTTTCTAAAAACGAAAAGTTGAAATATAAGTGCATTAAAATCACCAACACTAAATATTAAAAGAAATCTAAAAATTACTATATTTCTAAAATGAAGTTACCTGTAGCTTACTCTAAAATGTGCATTAAAACTGAACACAGGTCAACTGTCCTAAAAAATATTGAATACTAGGATCCTAATAGAGGAGAACCTATAATTAAACAAAGTTAAATATAAAACTCTTAGCTCTTAACTTTAAACTTTTTCTTAAAGTTTAATTATTCACAATGAGCAACTATTTTTTAAATAGAAAATAGGGTTTTTTAAAAAAAAATTTTGAAAGACACATACCATCTTTGGACCATGTTCTGATTCCATATCGCCTTCACCCTGGTGTTCCACTGTCTGCCACCCATCCACAGGGCTTTCTAGTAATATTTCTGTTAGTAAGTCCTTCAGCCTTTGCCATAATTCTTCCTTCTGTTTTCTTGATAACTCATCTAGTAACTCATTTAAGCTGAAAGGGTCAGAAACATCTTTCTGTAAAATAAATACAAAAAAATTAATTGTACATTTTTCATAATGAATCAATAAAAAGTTTAAGTGCTACCTTGGTTATGAGTATAAAAATTTAGCTTCAGTTTTCAAAATCCTTTCCTATTAGGGAAAAAATACAGGACTATCCTCAGCAAATCCCTCTCCTGCCTCTTCTTTCTCACACTCCTGATCATTAGACTGTAAATGTCACCACTCAGGAAAACCCTCCCTACATAATGGTCTCACAAGACGGCTTGTGGGCAAGGTACTTGCTGCCACCTGATGACGTAAGTTCAGTATGTTGCCCTCTGAACTTCACATGTGGGCCACGGTGTGAGAACGCACATGCACAACAAACAAGCAAATGTAAGAATTAAGAGAGAAATCCTCCCTAAAATTAATTCAAATGTCCACCAGTGCTGGGCCTATCTCCAAGAGTTAAATAAGGGTAACAGAACAACAACACAGCCAAGGGACCCATCCCACTTCCATTTCCTTATGTCCACACCTTCCAGTCACCTGTTCCTTGCCCCCAGACAACAGTCCCTCCTTAGCCTGTAGATGCTTTTCACACACAGAGGGAGGAAGAGAAGGAGGAAGGGAGGGAGGGAGAGAGGAAGGAAAGAAGGGAGGGAGAGAGGGAGGAAGGGAGGGAGCGAGCAAACACACATGCTATCTGGATCCACTTTTCACTCTCAGAAGAGGAGTCCCCATCTTAGCAGATCAAATACAGACTACTGTCCAAAGGTACAGAACAGAGTAAAGGGAACTTCCTACAGTCATTCAGGGACAACCTAACCACAAGTATGGTAACAACAGAGGACGACAGACTATAGAAACAATAAGCATCAAGAATCAACAAATCATTTATTCACAGCAGTGGCATGCTGCCAAGTACTAACAAATAAATACTAAAGAAGAGAGTTCAGGGCTGGAGAGAAAGTTCAAGGGTTAAGCCTCTGCTTCATAAGCAGAAGGACCTGAGTTCAGAATCCAGATCTCACATAAAAATGCCAGGTGGAAATGGTAGCCTGGGAAGACAGAGCAAAAAAGTAAAATGTAAGTAGAGTGATCAGGGATGCTTTTTGAAATCACCCTTTGGCCTCCATAGGCACACACAATGTCTTCTGGTACACATGAACATGGACACACACAGAGACATTCACTCAAAAATAATAATAATAAATAAAAAAGAAGAGAAGGAGGAAGAAGAGAAGGAAAAGGTGGAAGAAGCAGAGCAGATGGACAAGGAGGAGGAGAAATAAAGAGCTCAAATACCTTAATTTTGGGTCAGTAAGATAGTTCAGCTGGCAGTCAACTGCTCAGAAAGTTGGCGCCCTGAATTTAATCCCAGAAGCCCATATGGTGGAAGAAGAGGATTGACTTTTGAAAGTTGTCCTCTGACCTCCACATTGCACACCTGTGCGCTAGCTCTCTTAAATAAACAGAATTTTAAAGATATCTTAATAATGGACTCTGGCAAATTACCCATGGACGCCATAATAAGCAAGTAGAAGTGTGCTGTAGCAGTTATTTACAGTACCCTGAGACTACAAAGGGAAAGCAGCAAGCTCTCAGGGGAGAGTGTGAACACCCACCCATTCATGCCCATCTGACAGGGCTGCCCTGAAAGGCCCTCACGCTGACTGAATCTGACTGGACGAGCAGATTAGTAAACAGCCAAAGGAAAGGTTCAGAGACAGTCACCTGCACTCAACTTCAGAGCTACAACAAGCACAGAAGACAGACAGATCTCCTGGAATCCCAGGTAAGTACTCAGTACACGACAGCTGAAGGCCAAGGGTGACGCTTAGCCTGAACCCTGGATCAGGAAAGCATGGCTGAAAGGTCATTATTGAGACAACTGTGCAAACATACACTTCCAGGTCTTAAGGATCTTAATATAATCATATGCAATGGAATTTTATTCAACTGTAAAGAACAGTGAAGTTATAAAATATGCAGGAAATCAGATGAATCTACAATACATTATACTAAATGAGATGACCCAAATTCAAGGGGCTGGGAGAGTGGGAGGTTGAAATTGGGATTGTGGTTATGCTCAAAATACACTGCACATATCAATGACATTTTCAAATACAGTACTTAAAAATACATGTTCTATCTCACACACAGATCCTAATTTTTAGTGATTATGTGTATGTGTTTGTGGGTATGGAAATGAGTATAGGCTATCAAACCAGATAGAAGACCATAAGAGGAGAAAAAGATTTAAGAAGGAAAAAGACAAAAGGATGCACGTGACACAAAATCAGAAAGGAAGCTACTGTGAGGAAGCGAGGGCACGAGATGGGGGAGGAAAGAAAAATCAACAAATATGTATGAAAACAAAAATATGTATGAAAAATGGCATAATGAAACCTAAAACTTTGCATGCTAATAATAAATTGTAAATGTACTTGTTTTAATAGATTTGAGTGATTCCAAAACATGTAAACACAAACCACAAAAAATAGGCAAAAGGCAATCCCTAGAAAATTGAAATGGGCCTTGTACTCTTCATACGTGTATATGTGCACTCGTGTATATGTACAGGTGCGTGTGCGTGCACCTGTAATTATGGGTACATGAGTGGAGATCAGAGGACAACCTTGCATGTCAGTCCTCAGACACCTTCCGTGCTGTGTGAGACAGAATCTCAGACTAAAGATGCTATGTCTGACTTTTACATGGGATTTCAATTCAGGTCCTCACAAGCATTTTACTTCCTCAGTTACATCTCCAGTCCTATAGTCTTGAAATTTTTGCTCAACTCTGCAATTTTTTCAACAAGAGGGAAGAAAAGAGAAAGGTTGGAGAAACAGCAGCCAGTAGACAGAGCCCTTTGACCTCTTGTACGCGAGCTCTTATTTAGCTCTTGCTCCACTAGGGAAGGAACTGCCTCTCCACGGGCCCTCGTTCCAGACTCCCCTGAAGCAGCTCTCCTCTCTGTAAGCCTTGTCACCTCGTTTACATGGGCTCTGCAGGTGAGGATATTAGATTCTACCTTATGATCCCACTGACTTTTTACTAGAGGTCACGACACCCAGTAAGCATTCCTTGCCTTTGCCAGGTGTTTTAGTTCATAATCTGTTGTTGTAATGAATACCTGACTAAAACACCTTACAGAACAAGGTAGTTTATTCCAGCTTACAATTCCAGGGTATAGTCCATCAGGGCGAAATTAGTCACAGGAGTCAAGGAAACTAATCCCATCATATCCAAAGTCAAGAGCAGAACGCAAGAACCTGCATGCTTGCATGCCTGCCTGCATCCTAACACCAGCTAGTTCTCTTCATCTTTATCCACCTGTATAGGATACTGTTCTACCCACTAAGGGTTGGGCTTTCCACATCCATTAGACAATTAAGACAATATCCTACACTTGTCCAGAGACCTGCCTTGACTAGACAATGCGTCATACGTGTGCCGAGAGTCCCGGGTGTCAGGTGACATTTAAGACTAACCATCACACTAGGCGAGCTATGGCACACAGACTCTACTGACATCCTCTCCTAGCTTACCTCCCCATCCTTCTGCTGCTCCAGAGAAGGCAACTCTTACTGCTTCCAAGGCCCAGAGGCACTGGCTGGCATACTCTGTGTTTTGACCATAGCTGCCTCAAATCTCTAGGAATCCCTGCAGCTCTTTGGCCCAACACCCCACGCTTTCTCTAAGCATCCAAGCCATTCTTCCCTGCTGTACTGTCTACATGCGTAGCTTCTTTTCCCTTCCCACCACCCAACGTCCCATCGCCGAAATATTGGACAGTGTTTCCCCAACTTGCTGCGATGTCTGGATAGATGGCACCTGGATCCTCCTTAGTGCCTCGTCCTCCACTCTGATGCTCCAAGGAGCTCCAAGGGGCTCAATGGGGCTCTGCTCTATAACACATGTTTCAAAATACAATTCATTCCAATGCTATCAACTCATTAGGGAACAATCAGAGCAAAAGGCATATTTTTGGTTCACAAATGTGTGATTTTATAAGCAAGAAACATCAAGTGTGCACAGAAAACTGCACCCCACTCAGCCAAACCACTAGGGTAACACCGAACATAGGCATCTTGAGCGCCTGGCGGCTCACTCTGTTCACAATTAGACCACACAGTGCAGGACCCTCCTCCACGGATTACAATCCCCACTTCTCTATGACCCAAGACACAGCTGCTCTCTAATGCTCATTTCCCTCCATCTGGTTTGTCTTTTCCTTCTCTTTTTGGAGATCTTGGTCTCTTTTTCTTGCACACAAGGATGGCACAAAGGCTGCACAAGCTGGCGGCCCACTTCCATTAACAAACATCTAATATTTCTCAAGGGACGACACTAGACAGACTACAGCACTGTTTATTAGTGCTTTAACATGTATAAAACTGTGCTGCTATGTTCAATTAGATCCCTACTTTTCTTGAAAATGTCACTGGCAAAATGCATACTGTGCCCGGCCTTTTCCCCCCAAAATTTCTGTGAGTTGTGCATGTATTTAGACAGCATCTCCCTCTGTCTTTGAATGTCTTTGAATTTACCATGTAGTGCAAGGCGGTCTCAAACTCAATCCTACTGCATTGGCATCCCAAGTGCTAAAATTACATTCAACACTGGTTTTTTATCATCAATTCTGTAACACAGTGGTTGCTAGCAACACACAGACTTCAAGCTGAGTCACATTTCTTTAGCTCCTATCAGGCTGAACTATGTGAAGCATGATTACACTGACATTTCATACCATCCAACTTGATAAAAACAAGAAAAACTCAATCTCAGTATCTCTAGTGACATGCTACTAAGTAATTAAGTATACTATAGCTTGCTAATAATTAAAATGCCCATTAGTAAGAAGACTAATTATTTCACCAAGATGTTTGCTAGCTGCCAACCAATACCAGATTCAAAACCAACAAGAGGTAGCTAGAATGAAAGCACTTAGAGAATAGCCATCCTCAGCTGGTCCCTGTGATCTTCTTGAGCTGCTACACTTGCCTCTTAATTGTAAAAGAATATTAAAAGAATATTAATTTCAACCTTGGATCATGGGAATCCTGGCATTGTAGCATGTGGCTCGTACCAACAGCTTTTAGGCTTTAAATATACATGGATTACACTTGTAACACAAACCACACCCACTTTTGCTACAGCAGACATTGACACAATTATAAATTATATCTTGTTACTATAAACACTCCAGTGGTACTGCCTGTAGGTTTGTGCTATTTTTAAGTTTATTTAATACCATACAGCAACACAAGAATATGGTGAAAGCTCTTAAGAAGCAGTTTAATGCTGACAGAGTTCATTATTAGTCCCTTCTCTAATTCTGTGCCTGCTAATTTTCAATGCATAATCAAAAACAGGTGAGGTGGGTGGACTCAAGGTTTCTTGACCAAAATCTCAAATGGTTCGGCACCAGTGCAGGGCTCCACTGACCCCCCCCCCCCCGCTGTTTCTACAACTAGATGCCACTTATACCCCATGGTTGCAGCTCCCACCTACAGCTCATGGCCTCTTTGTCTCCAGCCCAGACCTTTTCCTTGACCTTCAGACATGCAGTCTGGCCTCTTCCTTAAGATCGTCTACCTTCATGCCTCTATCTATAACCAAGAGGGCTGGTAGCTCTGCTGTTGAACACTTCTAGCTTCTATCTGTATCCAGTGCCCAAGACAAGCAGTCCTACTCCTATCCAGTATACCTGCTTTTCACATGCAGCCAGATAAAAAGTCCTCAGGACAAACACTTCTCTCATCTGCTCTAGTTCTCTCGCCACACTTTAGCTCCTTCTCTCATCATATGCTGGCTACTCTTTGTCCACTGAATAAATTCTGAACTCCTTATAATGGCAAAGAGGTTACTGCCTTCTCTCATCTCCATACCACAGGGCTGCCAAACTTTTTCAAGTTTCAAACATAATCTGCTTTCTCCTGTCCCTGAGAAGCCTTCCACAGTCAGATGAGTATACTGTTGGGTTTGTTTATCTTCTACATCTTAGCTCAGTCCAAAAGCAAGTCTATTTGAATCTAGAGTTTTGTTTTGTTAAAAAAAAAAAATAAACATTGATCGTCAAGGATTCATTAATATAATATTTCATTTGGAGACAATGATTTTAGAGGATCGACTTACATCAAGCTGAACAAACTGCAGAAACTCTTCAACCAGCTCTTTGCACACTGCTTGTACAAACGTTTCACGTTTTTCCATGACGGAGAAAGCCGTTTCTAAGAACACATGTTTTTATAACCCTGGTGGAAAATACAATTTTATTGGAACTTATATCTGCAAATATATATTTTCCTAGAAAGTTTAATTTGGCATGAACATGCCACAACTGAGAAATTCTTATATCACTACAGAAGATTGTTCCTAAAATATTGTGACATGAAATATAATAATCCGAAAAAATATCTACTCAAGGTATTATCAATATAGTAACAATACTATTACCAATTACTAATGAAGCTACCAGTTAAGAAGTAAAGACTAAACTGCCCCATGAAACTAACCTTCCCTCCCTTTACCTTTCAGAGGCTGGCTCAAAAGCTGATCATTCAGGGCGTACTTGATTCCAGGTAGCTGAATTCTGCAGACTCTCCAAGATCCCACCTAATGGTCTTCTTGTTATTCAAAAGAAAGGTTGTTACTCAAAATGAAAACAACACCAGCCCTGAAGTCATCTGGGAGTTTGTTAGATGGTAAATTAAAGAGCCCAGCCACAGAACTCTCTTACCACCCAAATGAGACTGGGATAACGAGCTCAGGGAATTGTGCTCAACCACCTTCCTGAGGTTCTCTCCAAGGAATCTTACTTTATGCTTACATGGACTTGTATTAACAAAACCTACTCAAAACATAACCCAATGTCACAGTAGATGATAGGGCCTCTCATTTTAAAAATAAAAATCCACCTTTATCATTATCAATAGAATATGGAAAATCATTGGCTATAAAGTATAGAGACAATGAGTACATATATAGTTCTAGATCTTAGTTCTAAACTGAACAAACACAAGCAGAAAATAGCCTCAACCTGATAATCCCATCAGTCCTCAATTGAAGTGGCTGAACTATAAATCCTTCTTCTGATGAATAAAATGGAGGAAAGAGCAGTGGACAGCAGCATCACCACGTTCCTAATTCTAATCACTGCTTTGTTTAACTGTAAGCCTTTGGATGCAGCCTACCATACAGTAACTATATATTAAATTTCCAAAATTATTACATTTTTTAAAAATAATTTTCTACTTTTACAAACATATTGAATATACATCCCAGCTTCCCTCCCTCCTTTCTCCTTTCCATTCCTTCCCTTCCCTTCCCTATTCCCTCCCATCCTTCAGCCTGCATGCTTCTATGGACCTCAGGGTTCACTCTAGCTTGTTTACTCCTGTGGGGCTCAGGCCTCCACAGCGGAACAAGGTCCCTCTCTTCAGGCCACCCCACTGATACGTGCATTTCCCTTCACTCATCCAGCTTTAGACCCCAAGGTTTCCACTATGAGTTCCCATTCTATGGGAGTAACAGCTGCCTACAGAACAGCTTGATATACTGTCTTCCTACCTATAGGTTTATTGACCATCTTGACCCAGTTCCTTCCCTTTTTTACGTTTTTGTTGAGCACCCTTCTGACAAGTGGGTCTTGAGTGCAATCAGAAAGCCATTAGCTGTCTCCTTGGTGCTCATGCCACTATTACACGGCTGGTCACCTGTTGCCATGGTGATTTATGTAACGACTTGCAGATCTCATGCCCTTGATGGGGCTTGTGATTGTTTCTCTCCCCCAGGACTTCTTCAGTATTCCCTGGTACTGTGCAAGCTCTCCAGCAAGGAGAGTCCTCAGCCAGTTCCAGTTGATGTATTTTGCCCATGGAATACAATCAATTCGTGTTGCATCTTCAGTACAGGGTCTTACTGAGTTTTTGGAGAGCAACCAAGAGCCATGGCAAAAGCCTGTAATGTTTGGGGGCCTCTGAGCCCTCTCTGACCAACATGTTATCAACAAGTGCCACATTCCTATTACTTCAGTATAATTTTGTCCCTGGATTCCAAGTGGATCAGCTCAAGGCTTTATTCCCCTCTTGTTTTCCTCACTCTATGCTCTCTGCATAGGGACTGCTCATTCATATTCCTTTCTTTAAAGGACATTTTTTGACATTATTAGCACAGGATGGTCCTTTGGGGGTGCTTTCCACCATCTTTGGATTTTTTCCCTCCTTTCTCCCATGTCCCTCCTGTCTCCCATCCCCTCATTCCCCACTGTGTATTTTTCTCAATTATTCTGTCACTCACCCTTGTCTTGAAATCCTAAATCTTTCCTTTAAAAAGTTTCATCCTAATCATCCCTTCCCACATTCCCTCTCTTAGGTCTTCGAGCTTTCTAGCTCTTACAGTGCTTCCAACTCAAAAACGTTGGCACGGTTCAGTTCAACCACCTGCGTATTAGAGAACGGGCGGTGCTGAACTTTCTGTGTCTGAGAGCCCTCACTCAATTTAGCGTTTCCAGTTCCATGCATTTGCCAGAAAACTCCATAATCTCATCCTTTTTCATGGTGGAGTAATAGTCTACTGTATGTGTAGCACGTTTTCATTATCCAGCCCTCTGCTGATGGGCTGCTGGCTGGTTCCACTCCGTCACTATTGTGCATATTGCACCCGTGTTCTGATTTGCCTCAGGTAAGTTCAGGGAAGGGGTTGTCTGTGCTCAGCACCCGCCCCTGGCAGAGGACCGGGATCCTTCGCAGGCCTGCGGGTCCTGGTCGTCAACTCAGTGCAAGTGAGGGGCTGGGGTTTCCCCACATCAGCCCGGGAGCCGGGGCGCGGGGCGCTGCCGTCCTCCTCCTCCCCCTCCTCCTCCTCCTCTTCCCCCTCCTCCTCCTCCTCCTCTCCCCCCTGCTTTCCCCTCCTCCTCCCCCTCCCCCCCTCCCGGCGGCCCGGGCGCTGCCGTCCTCTCCTCTCCTCCTCCTCCTCCTCCCGCGGCCCGGCCTCCGTCCGTCCTCCTCCTCCGCCTCGTCCCCTCCTCCTCCTCCGTCCTCCTCCTCTCCTCCTCCTCCTCTCCTCCTCCTCCCCTCCTCCTCCTCCCGGCGGCCCGGCGCTGCCGTCCTCCTCCTCCTCCTCCTCGTCCTCCTCCTCCTCATCCTCCTCGTCCTCCTCCTCCTCCTCCCGGCGGCCCGGGCGCTGCCGTCCTCCTCCTCCTCGTCCTCCTCCTCCTCCTCGTCCTCCTCCTCGTCCTCCTCCTCCTCGTCCTCCTCCTCCTCCTCGTCCTCCTCCTCCTCCTCGTCCTCCTCCTTCCCCTCCTCCCCCTCCTCCTCCTCCTCCTCCCGGCGGCCCGGGCGCTGCCGTCCTCCTCCTCGTCCTCCTCCTTCCCCTCCTCCTCCTCCTCCTCCTCCTCCCGCGCGAGCCCGGGCGCTGCCGTCCTCCTCCTCGTCCTCCTCCTCCTCCCCCTCCTCCTCCTCCCGGCGGCCCGGGCGCTGCCGTCCTCCTCCTCGTCCTCCTCCTTCCCCTCCTCCTCCTCCTCCTCCTCCTCCCGGCGGCCCGGGCGCTGCCGTCCTCCTCGTCCTCCTCCTTCCCCTCCTCCTCCTCCTCCTCCCGCGCGAGCCCGGGCGCTGCCGTCCTCCTCCTCGTCCTCCTCCTCCTCCCCCTCCTCCTCCTCCTCCTCCTCCCGGCGGCCCGGGCGCTGCCGTCCTCCTCCTCCTCCTCCTCCTCCTCCTCCTCCTCGTCCTCCTCCCTCCTCCTCGTCCTCCTCCTCCTCCTCCTCGTCCTCCTCCTCTCCTCCTCTTCTCCTCCTCCTCCTCCTCTCCTCCTCCTCCTCCTCCTCCTCCTCCTCCTCCTCTCCTCCTCTCCTCCTTCCTCTCCTCCTCCTCCTCCCTCCTCCCTCCCCCGGCGGCCCGGGCGCTGTCGTCCTCCTCCTCCTCCTCCTCTCCTCCTCCTCCTCTTCTCCTCCCGCGCGAGCCCGGGCGAGGCTGTGCGGAGCCGGGCGCAGCACCGGGTCGGCGGCTCCGGGACGTCGCTCCCAGCCGTGGCCTGCTCGCCGCCGCGTCCCCCCCGGAGCCCACCCGGGCCGCCGCGTCCCCCCCGGAGCCCACCCGGGCCGCCGCGTCCCCCCCGGAGCCCACCCGGACCGCCGCGTCGCGCTCACCTCCCGCGGACCCGCCGTTTCCCGCGCTCTGGCCACATTCAAACACACCCGCGCGCGCCCGCGACGCGCCCGCCTTCCTGCGCGTCATTCGCCGCTGCTCTCGCGAGAGTTGGGCCGCTTCCGGGTCACGCCCACACCCGCTGATAGTCCGGCCTCACCTCCCGCCAGAAGCTCCGCCTCCTGGGCGTGGCCTCGAGCCTCGCCGGCCCGGAGGGCGAGTGGCGAGTCCGGGGAACGCGCGGGGACTTTGCGCCAGCGGCTCCGCCCACGCCCTGGCGGAGGCGGAGGGAGCCGCGGGCGAAAACGAGAGCGGGGAGGGCGAAAAGGAGGGAGCGGCAGATTGGAAAGGGGGGAGAAGAGGGAGCAGCTGGAGGGAGGAGAGGACGAAAGTGACGCAGAGAGAAAGAAGATGGAGCGCGAGCCCCACGCCGCGCCGCACCCCAGATTCTGGCACCCTTCCCCCCTGCTCGATCCGCGTGCTCTGCCCACCAGCTTCGCGTTCTGCTTTTCTCCGGAGAAAGTCGCTGCCATCAGTCGCTCCAACATGCTTCCGGGAATATTTCTTGCACATTCTTCTGTGCTCAGGGGTCCAGAATGGGGCCCGGTTGGTGCCTAGACGAGTTCTCACTAAGAGGGGGTGCCCCCAGAGGCCCCGCCCCGTCGATCAAGACCGCAAGTGCAGGGCGCCCGCCCTCGCGGCGCCCGCGTCTGGACCGGGAGTCGTTTGCGGCTCCGCGCCCCCCGCGGATTCCGTGCCTGGAGTCCTTGAGTTCTGCAGGGCACCCTTGCCCCTCATGGTCCTCCGTGTCTAGAGTCCGTGGGTTCCGTCCTTTGCTCTGATAAACTCTGCCTTAATCCTCAAAAAAATAGACTGTAGGTCCAGTAGCCACATGAGAAAGCAGCTCCACGTGGGCAAAGCTAATGTAATGACTCTTGCATTTGACCTAATAAATCCCAAGCGTAATCTCCACACCATACAGTCACGAGGACTGCTGATCTATTAGAGATCGGAGATGGTGACGGTTCATTCAGAGGCACAGCCTTCTCTGGGATCCTTCCCCAGCACGGCCCTTTCCTGCATTCAGGAGCTAGTCTTCCTGCATCCGCCTTCCCCTGCACAGCCCTTTCCTAAACCTCACTCAACTCCCTGAGCAGTTTGTTTCTCAGGCTGGGCGTGAACAGCTTGACTCCCGCGTGGAGGCTGGGACTATGCTGCTCTTTCTGAGCCTCCTGCAACTCTCCTTTGGGTCTCGACTCACTGAACTCTGAGCCCCTTCCTCTACCAGGGATCCCAGTTCTTTCTGGTCTGGAACAAGTTCTGAAACAGTATCAGAGAACCCGTGACCTGGATAGGCGAGGCATGAATGACTTGCATCTTCTTGTTTTTCCTCATTTACAAACGTAAGAATTGGGCAGGGGATGTAGCTTAGCTGATAGAGCAAGCGCTTGCCTGGGTTCAGTCCCTAGCACTCATGAAACAGGATCAGAAGATCAAGAACATCCTTAGCTACACAGTGCAAGGCAGCCGCACATACTGGAGACTTCGATTAGAAATAAGTGGGAACAATGACAGTATTTTGGGGGGTTATGGTGCCTCTAACTCTGTGTAGGTGAAGAATTGAGAGCATCCCCGAATCCGAGGATAACTAGTTTCATGCCGGCCTGAGCTACATAGAGGTCTTACCTGCCTCTCTAATGATATACATATTGTATGCATATATATGTACACATATGAAATTTATATTTAGCCACAAGAATTCAGACCATAAACGTCATCAGCTAGGACCTAAACGAGCACCGAGGAGCCAGCCTGCTTAGGCCTTCCTGTGGGCTGGCTAATGAACGACCTGTGCCTTCTCTGCGAATCCCAGACTCCACAGGCTCTGCCAAGGGGTGAGTCACTACTTCTGAGAAAGGCAGTTCTCCGCTGATGAGGAAGTAGTTGCAAAAACATTTCTTTCCTATCCTGTTTCTAAAAGTAAAGTGGATTTGGAAAACATGGGTATAAACTGCCAATACTCAAAGTAAATTAAATAAAATAAAAAACACCCTGCCCTGGATGTTGGGCTCAACACACAGGCTTTTGAAAAAGAGACAGTGAGAAATCCTGGGTCTCCAGGATGAAGGCCCCCACCTCTTCGCAGCTGCGGAGCGAAGTTCAAATTAGGCCAGTGGCAGAGCACAGCCTTTTTGCTGGACAGGACGTCCAATGTGATTCAAATTTTGTGCTTCCCTTCCTAGGCTGTAATTTCTCCTTCATCCCTGACCTTTTTTATTTTATTGGGGGGGACGCATGTCATAGTGTATGGGTAGAGATCAGAGGACAACTTTTGGAAGTTCTCTTTCTACCCTTTGGCCTTCCTGGGATCAAACTCGGATGACCAGGCTTTCCAGCAGACACATTAATTACTTTAAGATTATCTTGCTGGCTCTACATGAGAATATTTTGAGCTGCTTATAAAAATATCGAAGTTCAGATTTTCGTCCTAACCATTTATATAAGACCACTAGGCGTGGCAAGTAGGCCTTTGTGTCTTATCAACCCTCCGGGTAGCCTGATGGCAGCTCTTGGTACCAGAGAGCTTGGCCTTTGTGCGCTTCCCACTTTAGGCCAGCGGCGCGCCCAGACCTGGGTGGACTGAGTCTTGACGGCTCAAAGCTTCAGGCTCTGAGCACCCAGGCTATAGCACCGCTTTTGTTCGGGAATCCGCATCTAGTCATCCCAATCACGTACTAGGGAGAAACAATTCCAAGTCCAGCTCACCACACCCCCGAGTTTATTGTGACTTACAGGCACACAAATGCAGCCATGTTGACACGAAGTCCTCCCCCTCTCCCCCGGGAGATGTGCTAACTCACAAAGGCTTCATCGCTCTGGAAGCATCTCCTCCCAGCAACTTTATCATCTATGCATCCTTTGGAAAAAGTGGGGCAGGAGCCTTCTCCCCCGTTCCTGTATGAATGCTAATAGGCTCCATCTCGTGAGGGCCAGGTGTGGGGTTGCAGCTGTCCGCACCTTGAAAAGCATCCAGCTGCTCTGATTCAAGATCAGAGTCAGCTCAGAAGCATCCACATAACCGTCCACCTATTCTTCTGCCCTTGGGATCTTTCTGCTCCGTGATGTTCCCTGCACCTTGGAGGGAGCAAAACAGATGTATGGTTGTTTTCTGAGCAGCGGGTCGCTATTCTACAGCAACAGATAGACCACAGCAAAAGGCCATTCCCAGTGTGACTAGTTGAGGCTCTACAACTCCCACCCACTGTAAAAAATTTCCCTCCACAGGTATGAACTCACCAGAAGGGGAGGGCATATAGTCTGGCAGATTAAAAAGTAACCATTTTGCAAATGGGTGATTGACCCCTCCCATTGCCAAATGCCATATGACCCTGCAATTCCACTTTTGGGTATAAGTATTACATCTACCCTTGAATGTGCTCTTATAATAAGACTCCAGTTTAACAGCTTTCTGTCTCTGGCCAGGAGGTGACATACAGTGCCCATCACGATGGAGTGAAGGGCATTGCAGGAGCAACAAAACTGCAAAACAAAATCAACAAACCACTATCCAGAACTTCAGAGGCTCTATATCAACCACCTAGAACTAGGCCAGACTAATCTCTTCCCATCCTGAAGCTCGGGGACATTTGCGGAAGAGGGGGCGGTAAGAGTGTAAGAGCAAAAGGATGGGAGGAACAATGATTTGCAAGATATTCCACACAAGTTAGAGCCGAAGCAATCATAATTGGACATTGCATGCCCTGCGCAATGTCCAACACACTATTGACCTCACAAAGTCTAGCATCTGCTAAAGGCACCAAGATCCTTGGAGGCAAGGGATTGACAGCCACAGTAGTGTTCCTATGCTTAAGGGGAACACAGGAAAGGGTTCAGGGAAATGCCACTGGGTCCTTGTAGGTCATCGGAGAGGAAGACCCAGAGGAGAGTCAGGCATGCACAAGAAAGGACTCTGGGGGCTGGAGAGGTGGCCCAGGGGTTAAGCCTCTGCCTTGCAGGCGAAAGGTCCTGAGTTCGGATCCCAGATCCCACATATAGACATCAGGCGGAAGCGGGGGCGACCTGCGCTTCTGGTCCTGGTAGGGCGGAGCCTGTGAATCCCGGGGCAGAAGGAGGTGGAGGCGTCCATGGTGGTTCGCGAATTCGTCCGTGGTTCTACACATACACAGACACACACACACGCGCGCGCACACATACACACGCACATGCGCACAGTTGAATAAATAATAATAAAAAAATTAAAAAAGAAAAAGAAAGGACTCTGGGAATTGGGGCGGGAGGCATGGGGGGATGGGGCGGGAGGGGTGAAGGGAGGGGGAGCAGGGGGTTTGGGGGGAGGAGGAGGGAGGGAGGGAACTGGTATACCTATTAAGTTTGTATGAGCTGAAATAATAATAAAAAATGTAATAAAAAATAAATAAATTGTAAAAGCAAAAAAAAAAATTTCCCTCCACAATAGCAGCAATAACTCTCAACATAAGCACAAGTTAAAGGCACATCGTTTCCCTTTAACAAAACGGCAGCAATAGCTTTCCTACCAGGGGCACATGATCTCCAGACACAGGCTTCAGCCCTGATTTACAGTCAAACAAGCGCTGCGGCTGTGGAACAGCTTTTAAAGGCAACTGAAAGGAGTTGAACCGTCTGTCCAGCAGGCACGACTTGCCTGGTATGTTGGTAACACTGGAACCCGGGGTCCACAGCCAAGCAGGGCCTCTGACAGTGGGGGACATCTGCCACGGGCACAGCTTGATCTTCCTGTGCTGCCCCGATCCCGTCCTGATCTTCCTGTCCTTCCAGCGATCTGCAGAGCGTTGCGCTGAAGCCTGAAAGCCTTCCGGACACTCCCGGGCCTGAACTTGGCTTCCCGTCAGTTTTTCCCTGGAACTGACTTCAGCGTTTCCACATTTGCTTACAAGTGGCCCAATGTATGCTTTCCTTCCACCCTTCCTCAGTCCTCCAGCACCTGGCAAGCCTGATTTATATGAATCGCTCAGAGCCACTAGAGTTTATCCTGCCTTGTACATGTCAAATCCCACCACGGGGCATCAAAAAACAACACACACACTCAAAAATCCACACCCAGGCCCAAGGTCTTTGCGAGCTAACCTCCTTCTTAACTCTCCTGTGAACACGGTCCTACCTAGCCCCTGAGCTGCACCGCGTGGTCTCTTCCGCACCTACTTCCTCTGTGACACCTGTCTCTCCTCCACTGTCTCTTAGCCTGACGCTCTTGGGGACCATCAAGGCCATTGAGTGTCCATCAGTGCATGATTTCCCTTCCTGTCTGCTCCGTCTGTCCGCATTTCCAGGGCACCTCAGACTGACTTTCCCCAGCAGGCAGGGAATCTGCAAAGCCCACTGCTGACCGGGAAGACATGATGTCCAGGTCCTCAGCCTCGCCAGCCAGCCAGGAGAGGACTTTCACTGTTTATTTAAGGCTCTTTCCCAATTCGGTTGAGTGTCATGCTCCCTGTCCCGGGTCATAACTGGGCCTCGGCTGCCTGGTAAACCATGCTTCCCTTCCTGCGTATCAAAGGCTGGACGCAGGAGGACTGTCAGCTCCACTGACTCCCTCCCCACTGCCCACTTTTTCCTGCACGGGGTGAAGGGGGCTCTTCAGCACAGCTCTGACCTGTACTTGCTTAGGTCCCATCAGCCTTAACCAAGCGGCAAACCATTTCTCCCTTTCTTCCAGTTTTCCATCAAATCAGAGGCTAACGCAGAGTCACACGGTTTTCCAGGTGTTAATTCTTTTCTCCTGTGACCAACATGTCCTATGTCCGTGCGTGCACACGTGTGTGCTATCCGAGCAGGCTGCAGTGTAACCTTCAGGACCTCAGTCGTTGGGAGACACCTTTGTATCCCTCAAGGAGACACAGCACATCATAGCCCATGGAGGAAGATGGCCACCTGGGACCTCTTTCCCGGGCGCCCCACCTTCAGATGGCTAAGCCTTAGCCGAGGTCTCACTACTGGAGCACAAGCTATGCAAGCGCTCCTCAAGCACTTTGGTCAGGTCTCTTTCTGGGTACCAAGTATTATATGACTTTCCTGGGGTTTCTGTTTGTATTCACCCCAGACAGAGCAAAAGCAGACCAAAGAGAGGGTTCCCATCTAAGGGCTAGCTGGGAAAACCAGGGAGTATAATGGGTGTTTATCAGAGCCCAGGGAGGGCTTCTTATGTGAGCATCCTTTAGCGCTGTATCACTGACAGGCCCTACCCCAGCATAGCTGATGACTCACTGAACCACATTATTGTGATTCCATGGCAACAGTGCTCCGCTCTCCTCCTCCCGGCAATCGTTAGCCTGGAATGTGTACTTGGAGAGGGTGGGTCACGTGAGCCTTCCCCTCCCTCCATGTGACAACGCTGAGGGGTCTCGCCTCAGGAGAGACTCTCGCAGGTAATCACAGCTGTCGTGACCCAAGAGAGCAACAGTACGGCCAACGTGAAGGAGACACGCATGTAGGAGGTTTGTGCTTTGGTCCTACGCCGACAGTACCTAGCAGGTTTAACACTTCTTGGCTTTCTGGCAGCAGTGGGGGGCGGTAGACTCTCCTAGGTGCCAGGCACAAGCCCCCTGGGTTACAGCTTCACTGCCCACGTCTTCTCTGCCTCCATCCTCCTTCCTGCTGCCTCCGTTCCCTGTCCCTGCCGTGGCTGCTCCAAGTTCAGCTGCCTCTTGCTGTTCGAGTACTGTGATGGCCCCACATGGTTACTGCTCTCTGGCCACTGCCGTCATCCCGCTGGGTGACAAAGGAGAAGAAAGGGAACACGGCGGCCAGTCAGAATGCAGAGCACCTGCGACCCTGCAATACTTACCTGGAATCGAGACAACCAAATCTCTCCCATCCCAAGGCTTAGGGAACCTCGCAGAAGGGGGGGGATTGTAAAAATCTAAAGATGGGAAAGTCCACCACTTGGGAAGACATTCCCCACTCAAGGCAGGGCTGCTGCATCCAGGAACTCACTGCAGTGAGACTGGTCCTTCCCAGACCTGCATAAAGACGCATGTTCCAACATGCCCTTATAGACAGACTAGGGAGGATCTTAGGCGAGATAATTTCATGCAGTGGAAACCTTGGGGACTAGGACTAGGATAGGTAAAGAGGAGTGCCCCCTCGGTGGGGTAGCCCGAGGAGGGGACGCTTGGTATTCCACAGAGGCCTGAACCCCCACAGGAGTAGACAAGTCAGCGGGAACCCTGGGGCCCATAGAGGCAGACAGGCAGGAGGGTAGAAGGGAGTGAGATGGATTGATGAAGGGAGGAAGGAAGAGAAGGAGAAAGGCAGGGATAAGCAGGCCCCAGGCTGCCTGGGAGCTGTACCGGTACGAGCACTGCCTGCTGCTTGTTCAACCCAGGGCCAGGTGACTCACCGTCATGGTTGGGCACAGGGGTCAACTTGACAGTTGAGGGTTTGAGCTCTGGGCACAATTGTGGAGAATTAGTAGTGAGTTAAGCCCAGAGCAAACCTGAAGGAGATTGTCTGGCTGCTGGGGAAGACCCAGCCCATGATGGGTGGGATTAGGCCCTGGATAAATCACAGAGAGCTGGTTGAGAGAGTCGGCATCCTTCTGTTCACTTGGCCAGACATGCTGGTCTGGCAAGTAAGGATTGTCCATCTCTTAGCCGTTATGTGGTGATGGTGTGGCCAGTTCCCTTGACCCTGGTGTTGGTGGACTATAACCAGACTTTCAGTAAGAAAACAAACCCCTTGTTCCCTTAAGCCATTTGATGGTTACTTATCAGCAACCATGCAGATGGACTGCAACAGAATTTGGTACCCAGGAAGTGGGGTGCTGCTGATAAATCTGGCTATGTGGCTTTTATGGATTTCAAACATTTTTGTTGGAGAAATTTGTACTTTTGTGGATTCAAAAATGTTTGAACAGGGCCTGGAGAGGTGGCTCAGGGGTTAAGCCTCTGCCTTGCAGTCGGAAGATCCTGGGTTCGGATCCTAGACCCCATGTATAGACGCCGGGCGGAAGCGGGGGGGGGGGGGGGCAGCTTGCGTTTCTGGTCCTGGGTGGGCGGAGCCTGTGAATCCTAGAGCAGAGTAAAGGAGGAGGTGGAGGCGTCCATGGTGGTTCCCGAATTCGCCTGTGGTTCTGCACACACACACACACACACACACACACACACCACACACACACAATTGAATGAATAATAATAATAAAAAAATGTTTGAACAGAGTTTTGAGGGCCATTTGGAAAACAGAGATATTGAAGAGAGTCATGGATTGTTTTGGCCCAAATTGTGATGAGAACAAGAACTTTGGTAAAGCTGAATTTAAAGGCAATAGACTAGTTTGCGTGATAGAGGAGAGCTGTGTTGGCAGTCTTGATTTGGATGAAGAAAGGGCAGGCGGCTGAACGGCTGCTGCTGCTGGAGGAATGAGCATCGTTGAAGGAAGCCTAGTGACTTGCACGGGGACAGTAGAAAACATGAGTGCCACCACATGACGAGTTTGTGGTTTGAAGGTCCAGATTTCTTCAGGAGCTGTAAGCCCAAGTTGAGGACGTTTTTTGCCCTTTGGAAGGTTGGCTGCTGAAGAGGAGGCTTTTCCAGCATCAGCACACAAAACTTGGTACAGCTGTGGCTCCAGTGGACCAAACTATGTTTCAACCTTGCTTTGAAATCTGGCAGTGTCCCCCAGGTGGCACTGGTTTTGGTGAATGAGTTGAGAGGTTCATGGAGAGCAGCACAAGCTTGGCACCAAGTGGCAGGCGTAGAGTTCCTGCAAGGAAAGGTGAAGCTTACAGCTGCAGAGGCGAACCCAGAATGGTATTTGTGATGCCGGAACCGTGAGATGTGTGCTGAGGACAGCTGCGAGTGGAAATTGAGCCTGGTTCAGAGAAACTCTGCTTTTCCAACCTCAAGCTACAAACAGGGACTGAAATGCGTAGAATCTTTGAGCTATCCTGACTACGTGATGAGTAACAGAAGACGGACGTTGAAATACAGGATGCAATAATTTACTGGACTTTAGTCTTAACTTGATGTTTTCTCATTGCTACAATGTTTTTATTTGGGATATTTAAAGAAAGACTTTCAGTTCTAACATTTTAATAAGAGAATATTTTAAATTTGTTTATAAAATGTCTTTATATTTTTAAGATAACTTTTAACACCTATGGGGATAAGGATTGAAGGTTACAGTTTAAAATGCTGTTTTTATGTCAAGTTGACAAGAGGTCGAGTGTCATGGTTAGGCACACATGTCAACTTGACAGTTGAGGGTTTGAGCTCTGGGCACAGTTGTGGAGAATTAGTAGTGAGTTAAGCCCAGAGCAAACCTGAAGAAGATTGTCTAGTCGATGGGACAGATCCAGCCCATGGTGGGTGGGACTAGGCCCTGGAATAAATCACGAAGAGCTAGTTGAGAGAGTTGGCATCCTTCTATACACTTGGCCAGACATGCTGGTCTGGCAGGTAAGGATCGTCCCTCTCTCAGCTGTTATGTGGGGATGGTGTGGCCAGTTTCCTTGGCCCTGGTGCTGGTGCGTGCTCTCCTGTCAAGCTGGACTATAGACTGTAACCAGACTATCAGTAAGAAAATTAACCCCTTGTTCCCTTAAGCCATTTGATGGTCATTTATCAGCAACTATGCAGGTGGACTGCAACACTCACAAAGTCAGGGGACAGCTTGGAAGGGGGTAACTAGCAGGTTTGCACCAACAATAGCAGACCGTATATAAGTCAAAGAATGTGTTTATACCCACCATAAAGCAGTTACTCGTGCAAATGAGAAGCTGTGGTTTCACCATGCACAGCAGCACTTTATGCAAACAAGGACTGCGTTTGCATCAGTCAAAGGCTTTCTGCTGGGCCTCCAGGGGAAGCGCTCCCCTTCTGGTCAGGGAGAGATACTACAGGTTCATCTGGAGGCCTGACCTCTGTAATGAATTAGGTCCCTGCTCTCAGGAACAGGAGCGGGCTGGGGCAGCAGGCAGGAGCAGGAGCAGTGTAGATTCCTCATGGCGGCTGTGCACGTTCAGAGCAGTTATTGGCATGAGAGTAGTCCTTTGCTGAAGGCAGCCAGGGCACCAGGGAAGGGTCCATCAGCTGTCAGGGAGTTAGACCAACCTGCTCTCAATATCTCAGCTCTTTTGGGGACGTTTACATAAAAGGCTTGTTAACACTGGCAGTGATTCAGCAGTATTTAACACAATGTTTGATGCCTGTCTGGCCCCAAGGTTCCAGGGAGGTGGATTCCTCTATTCTCAACTAAATGACCTTACAAAATGTGGAATGCTGAGTTAGAATCACCAATATTCTCATGGTGCCTAAACCTAGAGCTGCTGGCACCAGCAGCCCTCAGCCTCCCCCACAGGCTGGAGCGTGAGCCGTTCACCGCATGGTCAGAAAGAGGAAGCAGCCCGTATGCTCATCACGACTCAACAGATACGGAACAGTATTCAGCCATACCAGGATGATACCCAGGATGTACACTTCACCATGAGTGACTACTCAGCATCATGCTCAGGACCTCCACAGAAAACGATAACCTTCCTATGAAGGTCTGAGTACCATCAAGTCTGCAGAGACAGAAAGCAGATTAGAGTTGCTAAGGAGCAATGAATACCAATGAGGAGGAGAAATTAATACCAATGAGGAGGAGGAATGAGTACCAATGAGGAAGAGGAATGAGTACTAATGATGAGGAGGAATGAGCACTAATGAGGAGGGGAATGAGTACTAATGAGGAGGGGGAATGAGTACTAATGAGGAGGGGGAATGAGTACTAATGAGGAGGAGGAATGAGGACTAATGAGGAAGAGGAATGAGTACTAATGAGGAGGGGGAATGAGTACTAATGAGGAGGAGGAATGAGGACTAATGAGGAGGGGAATGAGTACTTATGAGGAGGAGGAATGAGTACTCATGAGGAGAAGGAATGAGTACTCATGAAGAAGAGGAATGAGTACTAATGAGGAGGGGAATGAGTACTAATGAGGAGGGGGAATGAGTACTAATGAAGAGGAGGAATGAGTACTAATGAAGAGGAGAAATGAGTACTAATGAGGAGGGGGAATGAGGACTAATGAGGAGGGGGAATGAGTACTAATGAGGAAGAGGAATGAGGACTAATGAGGAAGAGGAATGAGTACTCATGAGGAGGGGGAATGAGGACTAATGAAGAGGAGGAATGAGTACTAATGAGGAGGAGGAATGAGGACTAATGAGGAGGGGAATGAGTACTCATGAGGAGGGGGAATGAGTACTAATGAAGAGGAGGAATGAGTACTAATGAGGAAGAGGAATGAGTACTAATGAGGAAGAGGAATGAGGACTAATGAGGAGGGGAATGAGTACTAATGAGGAGGAGGAATGAGTACTAATGAGGAAGAGGAATGAGTACTAATGAGGAGGGGAATGAGGACTAATGAGGAGGAGGAATGAGTCTATGAGGAGGAATGAGGACTAATGAGGAAGAGGATGAGTACTAATGAGAGGAGGAAGGGTAATGAGAGTATGAATGAGTACTAATGAGGAAGAGGAATGAGGACTAATGAGGAGGGGAATGAGGACTAATGAAGAGGAGGAATGAGTACTAATGAGGAAGAGGAATGAGTACTAATGAGGAGGGGAATGAGTACTCATGAGGAGAGGGAATGAGTACTAATGAAGAGGAGGAATGAGTACTAATGAGGAAGAGGAATGAGTACTAATGAGGAGGAGGAATGAGGACTCATGAGGAGGGGGAATGAGTACTAATGAGGAGGAGGAATGAGGACTAATGAGGAGGGGAATGAGTACTCATGAAGAGGAGGAATGAGTACTAATGAGGAGGGGAATGAGTACTAATGAGGAAGAGGAATGAGTACTAATGAGGAGGAGGAATGAGGACTCATGAGGAGGGGGAATGAGTACTAATGAGGAAGAGGAATGAGTACTCATGAAGAAGAGGAATGAGTACTAATGAGGAGGGGAATGAGTACTCATGAGGAGGGGGAATGAGTACTAATGAAGAGGAGGAATGAGTACTAATGAGGAAGAGGAATGAGTACTAATGAGGAGGGGAATGAGGACTAATGAAGAGGAGGAATGAGTACTAATGAGGAAGAGGAATGAGTACTAATGAGGAGGGAATGAGTACTCAGAGGAGGAATGAGTACTAATGAAGAGGAGGAATGAGTACTAATGAGGAAGAGGAATGAGTACTAATGAGGAAGAGGAATGAGGACTATGAGGAGGGGAATGAGTACTAATGAGGAGGAGGAATGAGTACTAATGAGGAAGAGGAATGAGTACTAATGAGGAGGGGAATGAGGACTAATGAGGAGGAGGAATGAGTACTAATGAGGAGGAGGAATGAGTACTAATGAGGAAGAGGAATGAGTACTCATGAGGAGGGGAATGAGGACTAATGAAGAGGAGGAATGAGGACTAATGAGGAAGAGGAATGAGTACTCATGAGGAGGGGGAATGAGGACTAATGAAGAGGAGGAATGAGTACTAATGAGGAGGAGGAATGAGGACTAATGAGGAGGGGAATGAGTACTCATGAGGAGGGGGAATGAGTACTAATGAAGAGAGGAATGAGTACTAATGAGGAAGAGGAATGAGTACTAATGAGGAGGGGAATGAGGACTAATGAAGAGGAGGAATGAGTACTAATGAGGAAGAGGAATGAGTACTAATGAGGAGGGGAATGAGTACTCATGAGGAGAGGGAATGAGGACTAATGAGAGGAGGAATGAGTACTAATGAGGAAGAGGAATGAGTACTAATGAGGAGGAGGAATGAGTACTAATGAGGAAGAGGAATGAGTACTAATGAGGAGGGGAATGAGGACTAATGAAGAGGAGGAGTGAGTACTAATGAGGAAGAGGAATGAGTACTAATGAGGAGGGGAATGAGTACTCATGAGGAGAGGGAATGAGTACTAATGAAGAGGAGGAATGAGTACTAATGAGGAAGAGGAATGAGTACTCAATGAGGAAGAGGAATGAGGACTATGAGGAGGGGAATGAGACTAATGAGGAGGAGGAATGAGTACTAAGAGAAGAGGAATGAGTACTAATGAGGAGGGGAATGAGGACTAATGAGGAGGAGGAATGAGTACTAATGAGGAGGAGGAATGAGTACTAATGAGGAGGAGGAATGAGGACTCATGAGGAGGGGGAATGAGTACTAATGAGGAGGAGGAATGAGGACTAATGAGGAGGGGAATGAGTACTCATGAGGAGGAGGAATGAGTACTAATGAGGAGGGGAATGAGTACTAATGAGGAAGAGTAATGAGTACTAATGAGGAGGAGGAATGAGGACTCATGAGAAGGGGGAATGAGTACTCATGAGGAAGAGGAATGAGTACTCATGAAGAAGAGGAATGTAAGTACTAGATGAGGAGGGAATGAGTACTCATGAGTGAGGGGGAATGAGTACTAATGAAGGGAATGAGGAATGAGTACTAATAGGAAGAGGAATGAGTACTAATGAGAAGAGTAATGAGTACGAAGAGGAGGGGGAATGAGGACTAATGAAGAGGAGGAATGAGGTACTAATGAGGAGGAGGAATGAGGACTAATGAGGAGGGGAATGAGTACTCATGAGGAGGGGAATGAGTACTATGAAGAGGAGGAATGAGTACTAATGAGGAAGAGGAATGAGTACTAATGAAGAAGAGGAATGAGGACTAATGAGGAGGGGAATGATTACCTAATGAGGGGAGGGAATGAGTACTAATGAGGAAGAGGAATGAGTACTAATGAGGAGGGGAATGAGGACTATGAGGAGGAGGAATGAGGACTCATGAGGAGGAGGAATGAGTACTCATGAGGAGAGGAATGAGTACTAAGAGGAGGGAATGAGGACTAATGAGAGGAGTAGTGGGAGTACTAATGGGAGAGGGAATGAGTACTCATTAGGAGTGGAATGAGTACTCATGAGGAGAGGGAATGAGTACTAATGAAGAGGGAGGAATGAGTACTAATTGAGGAAGAGGATGAGTACTAATGAGGAGGAGGAATGAGGACTCATGAGGAGGGGGGAATGAGTACTATGAGGAGGAGGAATTAGGACTATGATGAGGGGATGAGTATTCATGATGAGAGGATGAGTACTATGAGGAGGGGGAATTGGGAGGTACTAATGAGGAAGAGGGAATGAGTACTATGAGGAGGGGATGAGTACTATGAGGAGAGGGAATGATACTAATGGGAGGAGGAATGAGGACTCATGAGGAGGGGGAATGAGTACTAATGAGGAAGAGGAATGAGTACTCATGAAGAAGAGGAATGAGTACTAATGAGGAGGGGAATGAGTATTCATGAGGAGGGGGAATGAGTACTCATGAGGAGGGGGAATGAGTACTAATGAAGAGGAGGAATGAGTACTAATGAGGAAGAGGAATGAGGACTCATGAGGAGGAGGAATGAGTACTCATGAGGAGAAGGAATGAGTACTAAAGAGGAGGGGAATGAGTACTAATGAGGAGGGGGAATGAGTACTAATGAAGAGGAGGAATGAGTACTAATGAGGAGGAGGAATGAGGACTAATGAGGAGGGGGAATGAGTACTAATGAGGAAGAGGAATGAGTACTAATGAGGAGGGGAATGAGGACTAATGAGGAGGAGGAATAAGTACTAACGAAGAGGAGGAATGAGTACTAATGAGGAAGAGGAATGAGTACTAATGAGGAGGGGAATGAGTACTAATGAAGAGGAGGAATGAGGACTCATGAGGAAGAGGAATGAGTACTAATGAGGAGGGGAATGAGGACTAATGTTGGGGGGAATGAGTACTAATGAAGAGGAGGAATGAGTACTCATGAGGAGGGGAATGAGTACTCATGAGGAAGAGGAATGAGTACTCATGAGGAGGGGAATGAGTACTCATGAGGAGGAGGAATGAGTACTCATGAGGAGGAGGAATGAGTACTCATGAGGAGGAGGAATGAGGACTATAGTAGTGAGTTTTTTGGGGATGGCGAGCATTATATTAGTAATAGATGCACCACTTTGTGACCCCACATCTAAAACCACTTTGTTGCGTGCTTTAAGAAGGCAAATTTCATGCCTGGAATTATCTCAAAGCTGCTATCTTTTTAAAAAAATATTTGGGGAGGACTCATTCATATCACAGCACAAAGGATAACTTTTGGAAGTCACTTTTCTTTCTCCTTCTATCATGTGGGCTTCGGGGGATTGAAGTCCAGCTGAGTAGGGATTTACTGAGCTTCCTCATCCGCCTGTTACACAGTCTTGATACAGTCTTCCCCGCCTCTCCGTGCATCTGCAGAAAGATGTTTGTGTAGTTTGCGGCTTGTTTTCATGTAGAGTACGTTATTTCTCGCTGTCCTGGTGTGGAAACACCCTAGCACTGCACCCCACTTCCACGGTGTGACACTAAAGCCTTCCCTGTAGCATTTAATAAAACGTTATGTTCCAGTGGTGTAAAAACAACTGGACACACATGCAAATGAACTCAAGCTGAATTGGAAACCTTCGGCTAAAACTATGGAATACTTTTACGCAGCCCCTCCTCCTTTCCCCATCCTCCTCTAAAAAGTGTGTATTCCCACCTGACTTTTTTTTTTTTTTTTTTTTGCCCTCCCCCCTTAAAGCTGCCAAATTCACAACTGGAAGTCATGGGAAGGTGGCACCACCTGCCTGGAATTACTCAGGAAACTGAGGTAGGGAACTGGAGAGTGGGAGGTGGTCCGGACTACCTAAGGAGACCGCTTGTGGTCACCTCCCCACACCCCAAAAAAGAAACACAAATTTTTTTTTTCTTATGGTCCATACTTTTTTAAAAATTTTTTATTTATTATTTATTCGATTGTGCGTGTATGTGCGTGTGTGTGTGTATGTGTGTATACTATGTATATGTGTGTAGAACCACGGACGAATTCGGGAACCACCATGGACGTCTCCACCTCCTTCTTGTTTCAGAAACACAAATTTTTAGAAGTTGGAAAGTCTGGAACTCTACCTCATACTAAAATTCCGGCCCACACCCCAGTACCTTCCTAAATGCTAGCTCTTAGGGTTGCCTGCTTTCCCCTTCGAGCTTTTTTTTCATTGGACGTATGTGTTTTGCCTTCTTTCTCCCTTCTTCCCAACCTCAGCCTCACTAACCAACCATATATATTGTATGCTATGTTATATTGTGTGTGTGCACAAGTGTGTGTGGATACCATGCACATGTGTGTGGAGGCCAGAGAACAACCTTAGCTGTCATCTTCAATCACTGCCCATCTTATTTGAGACAGGGCCTCCCACTGTTGCAGGGACAAGACTGTCCCAACGTTGCAGGGTTCTTGTGTTCCAGAGTCAAAGATTGAAACCAGAACGCAGTGCAGAGGATTAAGGTAGAGGTTATTATAGAGGAGAGAAAGGCTGGAATTCATGGACTCCAGATGTAGAGTGCCAAAGCTAGGATGCCCTGGAAAACTCATGGTGCCTAGGCATGGAATCCATGAAGAGCAAGGAACAAGAAACAGACTTATGGCACTAGAGTGCCATGAGGGTAGGGCACCTCCATGAGAAGCAGGCACTTGGAAAAGAAACTCATGGCACCTTGGATACCATGAGGGGCTAGGGCGCCCCCACCTGACATTTTTACATGGAATCCAAACTCAGGACTTTCTGCTTGTGAGGCAGAGGTTTAACCCCTGAGCCGTATCTCCAACCCAACTCTTATGGCAGTGTGTGTGCATGTGAGAGAAACGCCGTTTTCTATCCAAGCGTTAGCTAAATTAAGTAAACAGTATTTGGAAAAGAAGTCTCTCCCAAGTCAACAGTTCCTGGAATTAAAATTTACATTCCTTTTTACATCCCCTACAGTAAAAGGGATTTTCCTGGGGTGGCTTCTCCCGGCCACTGTCTGTACTCGAAAGTCCCTAAGTGTACCATGTCTAGCTGTCCCAGAGCTTCAGAATATGAAAGGTGAAAATAGGAACACAGAGGTGGAATAAAGAGAAAAGCTGGGTGGGAAAAGCTGGGGAAACCACCGTCTTCTAGAGAATTCACCACCCAGTCTCACCAAACTTTATTTTTAATAAGAGTGCTTGGAATCTGTATGCAAATACAGGCATGGGACTTCTGATTGGCTGGAAGGAGAGGTTGTGATAGTTTCTGGCGAGTGCTTGGTGTAACGGTTACTCTTTACTATTGCTATGAGAGAACACTCAAAGACAAGCAACTTAAGGGAGAAAGGGAGGTTTATTCAGCTTACGGTTCCAGAGGGAAGGGACAGTCTCTCAAAGCAGAGGCGGCATGGCTGGCTGGCCAAAGCTGGAGGAGGCTAAGTCACCACAGACATCTTGGAGGCTGAGAGCTGCAGACTGCTTGCTGCAAAGACAGACTTCTCCTGGAGGTAGGATGGGACTCATCCACCTCAAGTCCCACCCCTTGTGACCACCTTCCTCCAGCAAGGCTCCACCTCTCAAGGCGCCATGACCTTGCCAAACACATGAGACTGTGGGGGACACATTTCAAACCTCGACACTTGAACAGCCAGTGTGACAGCAACGAACCAAACATTTCTGGTGTTTATTGTTAGCCACAGAGAGACAGTTTAACACACAAGACTTTTCCAGCAAAGACAGAAATCCCTAAGGGTTCCGGCTGTGGCCTTATGCGAAGAGAGGCTTCAGAAAGCACCAGCAGGTTCCGTGGGAAGCTCATCCTTTACATTTCTCCTGACCATCCACCTTTTTTTTTTAAATCAAGGAACGAAATTCCTTTGTATCAGGCAGTATTCCAAACACACTTTGCACTAGTTGGCTCTCTACACTAGAGTGCTACATGGTTCTAGCAACCGTGCAGTTCTGCATGAATCAGCTACTCACATCAGCATGTGGACAAAGAAAGGTGCAGGACCCTCACATTAGGGATGAAAGCCCAGCATATGTCCTGCTGTGTGTTCTAGTTTGTTTAAACTCTTTATGGCTGTGTAATCTGCAAAAGTAAAATATGGCTTTGCTGAAATACTTTGGATTGTGTGGTCATTCTTGAGCCCCAGACTTATTCTGTGTGTGTGTATGTGTGTGTGTGTGTACATGTATCTGAGTGTGTGGTGTGTGTATGTATCTGAGTGTGTGTGTGCATGTGTGTGTGCATGTATCTGAGTGTGTGTATACATGTGTGTATCTGAGTGTGTGTACGTGTGTATGTATCTGAGTGTGTATGTGTGTTTGTGCATGTATGTATGTGTACATGTGTGTGTATCTGAGTGTGTGTGCATGTATGAGTGTGTGTACATGCGTGTGGATGTATCTGAGTGTGTGTACATGCATCTGAGTGTGTGTACATGTATCTGAGTGTGTGTACGTGCGTGTGCATGTATTTGAGTGTGTGTACATGTGTGCATGTATGTGCATGTATGAGTGCGTACGTGTGTGTACATATATCTGAGTGTTTGTGTACGTGTGTGTGTGCATGTATGTATGTGTACATGTGTGTGTATCTGAGTGTGTGTGTGCATGTATGAGTGTGTGTACATGTGTGTGGATGTATCTGAGTGTGTGTACATGCATCTGAGTGTGTGTACATGTATCTGAGTGTGTGTACATGCGTGTGCATGTATTTGAGTGTGTGTGTACATGTGTGTGCATGTATGTGCATGTATGAGTGTGTACGTGTGTATACATATATCTGAGTGTTTGTGTACGTGTGTGTGTGTGCATGTATGTATGTGTACATGTGTGTGTATCTGAGTGTGTGTGTGCATGTATGAGCGTGTGTACATGCGTGTGGATGTATCTGAGTGTGTGTACATGCATCTGAGTGTGTGTACATGTATCTGAGTGTGTGTACGTGCGTGTGCATGTATTTGAGTGTGTGTGTACATGTGTGCATGTATGTGCATGTATGAGTGCGTACGTGTGTGTACATATATCTGAGTGTTTGTGTACGTGTGTGTGTGCATGTATGTATGTGTACATGTGTGTGTATCTGAGTGTGTGTGTGCATGTATGAGTGTGTGTACATGCGTGTGGATGTATCTGAGTGTGTGTACATGCATCTGAGTGTGTGTACATGTATCTGAGTGTGTGTACGTGCGTGTGCATGTATTTGAGTGTGTGTGTACATGTGTGTGCATGTATGTGCATGTATGAGTGTGTACGTGTGTGTACATATATCTGAGTGTTTGTGTACGTGTGTGTGTGTGCATGTATGTATGTGTACATGTGTGTGTATCTGAGTGTGTGTGTGCATGTATGAGTGTGTGTACATGTGTGTGGATGTATCTGAGGGTGTGTGCATGTGTGTGCATGTACTGAGTGTGTGTACATGCATCTGAGTGTGTGTATGTGCGTGTGCATGTATTTGAGTGTGTGTGTACGTGTGTGTGTGCATGTATGAGTGTGTGCAGTGTGTGTACATATATCTGAGTGTGTGTGTACGTGTGTGTGTGTGTGTGTGCATGTATCTGAGTTTATTAAGAGTTGCCTTCCCTGAAGAGAGCAACTCGATATGCCACAGAGACCTGAACCCCCCAAGAGTAGATAAACCAGAGGGAAGCCTGGGGTCCACAGAAGCAGACAGGAAGGAAGGTGGGAGGGAGTGGGAGGGATTGAGGAAGAGAAGGGAAGACATGGGAAGGAGGAGGATGGAGGGAAGCAGGGACGAGTACTCAATGTGCTTATAAAAGTAGAAAAATAAAAAAAGTTTAAAATAAATATTAAAGAAAAAACTTCAATAACATTTTTTTCTTTTTTTTCTTTTTTTAATAACATTTTGATGTTATTGAATTTATTTTCCTATTACCTATAATGTATAATAGTAAAAATTATTCACAATGAGGTGATAATTTAGTTTTTCAAGGGCACACTTTGTATATGTCTTTGTTGCAGTCTAAGCGCTGCAACCTCGAATCCAGGGCTCCCCTCGACAAGGCGGGCAAGGCTTCAGCGAATGAGAAACAGATACACACAGAACTCTGGGCTGGGTGAATCTGAGTCCAGTTTATTGGAATATCCTAACAGCTTTTATGCTAGAAAATTTTGGGGTAGAGAATGCTGCACTTGCAGACAGACACTATCTTTCTAATCAGCAGGAATCATCCTTTAGGATAAACATTCTTTAAGAATTTAACTCATTGTTTAAGGGTGAGACATAAACAAATCCTTATCACATCTTAACAGGTTTTTCCCCACCCTATAACAGGTTTTTCCCAGCCCTCCGTCTCTCTAAATTTATCTGTCTTACAATATCTCACCAAACAGTCACAGGGTTTAAGTCTGTATGGTTGTATTTAACAAAGACTTCATTTGAGGTTTAGTTAAAATACACTGAGATTGAGCTCCTTATTAATTTGTGTTATAGTTATTATATATTTTTGTAAATGGTAAAGGTGAATCTGTTGGAGGGGGCGTATATTATACGTTACTTCTTTCTTTTTGAGGATATTAGATTCTGGCTGTTATCATATAAGTTGGCCTATATTAGGTTATAATGGTAAGAACTATATTAGAATTTATTTTATTTATTTATACTTTTTGTTAACTCATGTGCTCTATAAGAAATAGTTGTGTATTAATCTTAGGAATCATATTATTATTATTTTCTATTAACTATGTTTTATAAGAAATAGTTGTATACTAATTTTAGTGAACAGATGGCATAGTCTCATATATGTAGAATTTCTGAATTAATTTCACAAGAGTCATAATTTTAGGGAATTCTATCTATGTTTTAGGACTCTTGAAATTATTCTCTAATTTCTTTACAATTAGTGTATACATTCTGACTAACAAGCCTGTTTACTGTGTATGGTTGGACATAAAATTTCTAGTTAGAATTTTAATTTAAAGTTAAAAGCAGGCTTGGTATGTATTTAGGAAACAAAAGACTTAAGGCAAATTACCTGACATCTGTAGTTGTGGAAGCAGGAACCTAGGAGGTAATATCCTAGGTAGTTTTTTGGGAAAAAACAAAAAGGAAGCCTGGGAAAAGATAGGAGAGCTCCCAATCCACAAAAGAGGGAAGAACTCCTCTGGCAGAGATAGGAGGCACACACAATCACAAAAAGAGAGGAACTTGTCTGTCAAAGATAAGAGGCAAAACTCTAAAGGGAGTGGTCCCTAGTAACCGCTCAGGCCCTTAGCAACTGCCCATTCCACAGAGCAGGGTGTAAGCCTGACAACTCCCATATGTATCATATCTTTATTATTTATTTCAAAATAAGCCATGTCCTGTTTCCAGAAGGTACTTCCTTAAAGTTCTTCCCCAGGTTGGGACCTTGTCTACCAGCCTAGTTGGCACAGGACGTGACATGTCTTTGTCAAACCAATAGCTTATCGATAAATTTCTTGCTGTCTTTAAAATCATAAATATGTAATTTCAATAAAATATTTTGTGTTTCATTCCACTTTAAAAAGAGTTGCCCACATCGGTATGCACCTGGGCACACACTGAACGTTCCTGTGACTCTGCACTGAAGGGCTTGGTAACCTTGCAAAGAGGTGCAAAGATCTGCATCCAAGGATGGTGTCTGGATGGCAGGATGCCAAGGCCTGGGCACCACCGAGAGACGAGAGCGCCATGAGATGTCTGTGTCTCTTCAGGTCTCTGCCCTTGCTGACAGCTGCCGGGCAGTCACGGGCCTCACAGCAAGAAGTCATTCCGTGGACTAAACGCACAGGGGAGTCAGGGGACAGGGGTCCTTGTTCTTTTGGGGAGTCACAGTAGGACACATTTAAAAAATTTTTTTGAGACAGGATCTCATGTACCCAGGCTGAGCTCAAATTCGCCAAGGCTGGCCCTGAACTCCTTGGCACTCCTGCCTCTCTTTAAGCACTGGAATTACAGGTTGGCACCTCTAGACCAGATTATGATATGCCACTGTCAATGGAGGAAATCTGCCCACTCTACCAAAACGGAACTCCTTCTGACCGCTTTCTGTAATGTTTTGTACCTAAAAGCAAAGCATGCCGGTCCTGCCTTTCTAGGAAGGTACATCCTAGAATTGGCCCAAATAACAAATGCTATTTGTTCTCTACTACAATTTCATGTCAAGTTTGATCTGCTCTGAATTCTTTTTAATATTTTAATTTTTTCCTAGTTTTACAAGCATGTTGAGTGCTTATCCCTGCCCTCCTTCCCTTCATCAATCCCTCCCACTCTCCCACCCTCTTGCTTGTCCACTTCTATGGGCCCCTAGGGTTCCCTCTGGCTTGTCTCTTCTTGTGGGGGTTCAGGCCTCTGTGGCATACCAAGAGCCCCTCCTTGGCCACCTCGCTGATAGGGGCATTCCTTCACTCATCCAACCATAGTCCCCAAGATGTACACTGCATGTAATGATCTCTCCTGCGATCCTTGCTAGTCTGAATGCTCTTCTAGTCCATGGGGATAATATGATCTGTTCTGAATTCTTTTAAAAATGTTTCACTCTTTGAGAGAGAATAAGAAAGGCAGTGAGAGAGTGAGCACTTCTGTGATAGTCAGAGGACAACTTTCAGAAGTTGTTCTTCCCACCAAGGAGGCTCTAGGTATTGAACTCAGGTAAATCAGGTGTGCTCAGGCACCTTGCCACCTCTGACCTATATTCCTTTGCCATTTTCCTGAGAGTTCTTTTACAACAGTATAGAATATATCATCATTAACTGCTACTGAATAATTATTGTATTCAAGGCATGGCCCAAAATCTTTCATCCCATTAACACGTACATAGTAACTGTAAATAGTAACTGCAGCTCTATCTGATCTTCCTGGAGACACTGTGTTGTAACCGACATCGCCACCTTAGAAGTTATCTCCTTAGGCAGCTGTCTAACCCCACGTGTCTCCAGTACAACCCACAGGGATTTGCAAGTTTCTTGCCTCACTGAGTCCCCTAGGAGTCACGAGGTCCTGGGAAAATCCTTCTCCAGAAGAAAGCTATTTTATCTTTGGACAGTTTACATGAGTGTGTATTCACCGTTCAGCAGGCTTCATTCTGAACTCCCGTGTGAGCACAAGCCACGTACATCGATCATGCTCACCCCATTTCTCCCTCTTGCCCCTGTCTTCTCTCTGGTCCCTTCATCTTCCCAAGTAGTTCTGCTTCTGCTTTCTCATCTTATTTTTTAAACTCTAGCTTCTGTCCTAGAGACAATGTGTGATCTTTCTCTTTGTCAGTCTGGCTTGTTCGCTTAATCTGATGGCCACCAGCCCCATCTATTTTCCTGCACATCGTACATTTCCATTCTTTGTGGCTAAACCAGATTCCGCTCATTATCTTGCTGTTGGTGAAGTTGGGTTTGCTCCGGCAGCAACGGCAGCACCACCCGGTGGCATCAGGGTCCTCTAAGAAGAAAAAGCTTCTGCCACCTGCCCAGGCGACTTGGCTTGCTGGGTCCTTCTGCACATGATGGTTGCCGCACGCATGTGAGGGTGCTGGGTGCCATGCATGGTCATGAGGTGCTTGTGCTCATTCCACTTGAGCTCCAGACAGCTACAGAAAATGAGACGCAGACCCAGAACGTGCACGTTGGCTGGGAGCAGCAGGGGACGGGGGGTGAAGAGTATCAGGCCTGCTGTTGGAAGAAGTTCTGCTCGTGGTAGTTCCAGGCCCCTGGGGGACTTAGTTCTAGGAGCTGGACTGACAGAACCACAGCCTTACACAAAGCCCACGAGTGCATGAGTCCTTCTAGACTTTAGAAGCAAGAAGCACGGTGCTAGCTGCTCACTTTGGAGGCATGTTGCTCTGCCTGTTAAACACCACTGGCCCCCGCATTGGCAACTATTATAATCCTGTTACCAGCCCCGGCGAGCAGCAGCAGTGGACAGGGCGTGGGGCTGTTACAGCTCCAAATGGGCCTCAGGAGCTGCCATCTCTTGACAGTGACTAGACACGGCTGCAGGGTTGGGGGTGCCTGGGACCCTTGGCCCTCAAGGTCTGGCAGCACTCGGGAGCACTGAGAACAAGGCTTTCTTCAGCCTTGGCTCTCTGCTCTTTCTCCTTCTCTCTGTCCGTGGCCCAGCACCGTGTGGCCGCCGCCCTGCCACGGCCACGGCCCGGCACAGCCGCTGCTGTCTCTGCTCCTCCTCATCTGCCCCAGAAACGTTCTAGAACTCTCCATCACCTGTAAATGCTACTGCCATTGCCTCAACACTGTATCTCTACTGTGCGCTATCAGCTCTAGAAGAAGAAGAAAAGATCAGCGGGAGGGAAGCGAGAGAAGGCCTGGTGCGTCCACCGCAGGAAGCGCACAGGCAGGAGCCCCCGACTAACTTAAAGTTAGTGGAGCACCCTGCGCATGCGGCCAGAAAGAGGGTGCGGCCAGGGCTTGTAGAGCACTCCCTCCAGAAAATGATTGTGTGTGAACCAACCACAGAGCTGATGGGCCACCAGCGAAGTGCCCACCCTGCGACCCAAATAAAACTGGCTATTGAGAGCTCTCTGAGGCTTATGCAGCCACGGTCACTGTGCGACAGCGCCTTTGCACTTCTGCAACAAGCGACTCTGACTGCTCGTAGCTTCCTCGAAGCCAGCCGGCCAGATGCTGGCAGATGAAGCTCTGTACAGATCTAACAGCTGTCAAGGAGTCAAATCACACTGGGCTTCAAACATCTGAGCATTAAGAAGGGGCTTACAATAAAGGCGCATCGTCGATGCTGACAGCGCTGGACACTTTAACAGGCTCTATCATCTTGAATCGGGTCCATATGTTTCACGAGTGCAGTTGGTGTTAGACATGCCAAAAACACAAACAAACCAGCATTTGGATCCTAACAAAAACCTGGTACTGGGTTCACAGTGCCACAAAAGTAATGTATCTATTTATAGCCAAATGTTAAAGCATACAAAATAAACACAAAAATTTTTGAGGAGAAACAGACAAAAATCGCAACTGTCACAGTCTTCTTTTAACATATTTCAATCAGAAACTGACCCATAAAGCCATAGAAGATCAGCAGTGCAAAAAGTGAATAGCACAATTATCTTAATCTCAGCACTTGTATAGTGTCCAGTGAAGATGACTAGAAGTTAGGCAAAGCCTGACTACTGGAAAGGAAAGAAAGACATCACTTCTGATCTATTAACATTAGAGGAAAACCCAAGAATATCATGAATACTTGCCTGTTGATTCCATAACTTATGCGACATTTCTTAAAACACAATCATCAAAATGTATATAGTAGAGAACAAATAATACACATTCTCCACCATTTCTTTGACAAGAAACAGCAAAGGGAATACTTATGAACTCATTCCAAGAGGCCATTATTTCCTGAATACCAAAAGCAGACAGTGAAATTATAAATAACAGTGTCTCCAAATACAGAGGCAAAATTTCTCTCCATCAAAATATCAATGAATTGCATCTAACAATGGAGAAAAGAGTTCCGTGTCCACGATCAAATGGAATTCATTTTGGTGTGAAATCCAGCTTACCAGCCAACACTCAATCACAATAGGCAAGGGAGAGAGAGATATACCCATACCACATGTCACATGTCAATCACAACAGGCTAAGGGAGAGATGGATATACCATATGTCACAGGTCATATTAACAAATGCAGAAGAACAACTGACATCTGTGTATGATTTAAAAAAAAAATCTCAGGGCGCCCTACCCCCATGGCACTCAAGGTGCCATGGTTGCTTTTACTGCTGCCTACTTCTCATTGAGGCGCCCTAACCCCACATGGCCCTCGAGTGCCATGAGTCCATTTCCAGCTGCCTGTTTCTCATGAATTTTCTGGCGCCCTAGCCCCTCATGGCACTTTTTTGCCATGAGCTCTGTTTCATGTCTGCTTCTCTTGGAGGCGTCCTAGCCCCTCATGGCACTCCACGTCTGGAGTCCATGAGTTCCAACCTTTCTCTCCTCTAATAAACTCTACCTTAATCCTCTAAAAAAAAATCTCAGCAAACCAGGAGCAAAGAAGTGTTCCCTTAACCTGATAAAGGACATCTACAAAACTAGTGGGATTTATGTCAGTGGTGCAGAACCTCCCGAGTGGGCCAGGAACAAAGGAAGGATTTTCCATCTAGCAATACTCAGCCCTATAGAATAATGCACTGGAAGCCTGTGCTAATACAGTAAGACAAGAAAACAAAATAATAAAAGGCATACTAACTGTGAGGAAATAAAGCTTATTCACTGATTTGACTCTAAAAAGAATCTGAAAATCAATAAAATAAATTCATAGCTACTAAGAAGTTATAGCAAGACTGATGAGTGAATAAGTTTAATTTCCAAAAGTTACTGCCTATACACAAAAGAAATTTGAAAACTACGCAATGTCAATTTTGTTCACGGGCTCCACTAATGAAATAATTAGCTAGAAATCTAACAAAGTATTTTGAGATTGAGATGATGAAAAAGTACATTCTAGTGAATAAGATCAGAGAATTGGATAAATAGAGAGACGGACCAGCCACAGGTGCAAAGACCTTAATGTCAGAATGCTGGTTCTTGATCTGCAAACTCACTATAATGCAAGCACAGTCCAAACATATTATTCCCAGGACATATAGCCGACTGACTCTGCATCTGTAGTTGAGTCAAGGACCCAGAGGAACCAGCACAACGCTGAGGGAGGGGCTGTGAGGGAGCAGCTCCCAAGGCGAGGACAGAGCCGAGATCCCAGAGGATCCCCACCAGGTGGTGAATCCTGACAAGCTGCAGAGCAAGACAGTTTTCCCACAAATGTTTTAATAAAATATTTACTCATTTGAGGGAGAGGGGGAAGAGGTACACAGCACAGAACGCAAGTCGAGGTCAGAGAACAAGTTTCATAAGTTGATTCTCTTGGCCCAACAATTTTTTAACTTGGTACGTACATGCAAGAAATTAAAAAGAAATTTAGGTACAGATTTTAGCTCTTAAGCAAAAATGATCTCAAAGTGGAGCACAGACCTAAATGAAGACCCTGTGAACTCCTAGAAGACAAAACAGGAGAATGCAGGCGATCATGGTCATGGAGATGCCTTTTTTGACATAGCACAAAAGATCTAATCCATAAAAGAAAAAAAATGACAGGTCAGATGCCATTAAAATTAAAAATATTGCCCTAAGGGCCAGTGAGAGGGCTTAGCAGGTGAGGCGCCTGCTCGCAGATCTGGCAACCTTAGCTCAATCCCTGGAAACCCAGGCAGTGGCAGCAGCTCAAGTCCAGCTGACTACGCAGCAAGTTTGAGGTGTATCACCCTAGGTGTATCACAACCCTGTGTGACAATATGTGCACACACACACACACACACACACACACACACACACACACACACAAACCTTCCAAAAGTAAAAGGTTCTGGGGCTGGGGTACGCTCAGGGGCAGGGCCCTAGAGGAGCTAGGGTACACTCAGGGGCAGGGCCCTAGAGGAGCTGGGGTACGCTCAGGGACAGGGCCCTAGAGGAGCTGGGGTACGCTCAGAGGGCCCTAGAGGAGCTGGGATACGCTCAGGGGCAGGGCCCTAGAGGAGCTGGGGTACACTCAGAGGGCCCTAGAGGAGCTGGGGTACGCTCAGGGGCAGGGCCCTAGAGGAGCTGGGGTACGCTCAGGGGCAGGGCCCTAGAGGAGATGGGGTACGCTCAGGGGCAGGGCCCTAGAGGAGTTGGGGTACGCTCAGAGGGCCCTAGAGGAGCTGGGGTACGCTCAGAGGGCCCTAGAGGAGCTGGGGTACGCTCAGAGGGCCCTAGAGGAGTTGGGGTACGCTCAGAGGGCCCTAGAGGAGCTGGGGTACGCTCAGGGCAGGGCCCTAGAGGAGCTGGGGTACGCTCAGGGGCAGGGCCCTAGAGGAGCTGGGGTACGCTCAGAGGGCCCTAGAGGAGTTGGGGTACGCTCAGGGGCAGGGCCCTAGAGGAGTTGGGGTACGCTCAGGGCAGGGCCCTAGAAGAGTTGGGGTACGCTCAGGGGCAGGGCCCTAGAGGAGCTGGGGTACGCTCAGAGGGCCCTAGAGGAGCTGGGGTACGCTCAGGGGCAGGGCCCTAGAAGAGTTGGGGTACGCTCAGGGGCAGCGCCCTAGAGGAGTTGGGGTACACTCAGGGCAGGGCCCTAGAGGAGTTGGGGTACGCTCAGGGGCAGGGCCCTAGAGGAGTTGGGGTACGCTCAGGGGCAGGGCCCTAGAGGAGTTGGGGTACGCTCAGAGGGCCCTAGAGGAGCTGGGGTACGCTCAGGGGCAGGGCCCTAGAGGAGCTGGGGTACGCTCAGGGGCAGGGCCCTAGAGGAGCTGGGGTACACTCAGAGGGCCCTAGAGGAGCTGGGGTACGCTCAGGGGCAGGGCCCTAGAGGAGCTGGGGTACGCTCAGGGGCAGGGCCCTAGAGGAGTTGGGGTACGCTCAGGGGCAGGGCCCTAGAGGAGTTGGGGTACGCTCAGAGGGCCCTAGAGGAGCTGGGGTACGCTCAGGGGCAGGGCCCTAGAGGAGCTGGGGTACGCTCAGGGGCAGGACCCTAGAGGAGCTGGGGTACACTCAGAGGGCCCTAGAGGAGCTGGGGTACGCTCAGGGGCAGGGCCCTAGAGGAGTTGGGGTACACTCAGGGCAGGGCCCTAGAGGAGTTGGGGTACGCTCAGCGGGCCCTAGAGGAGCTGGGGTACGCTCAGGGGCAGGGCCCTAGAGGAGCTGGGGTACGCTCAGGGGCAGGGCCCTAGAGGAGCTGGGGTACACTCAGAGGGCCCTAGAGGAGCTGGGGTACGCTCAGGGGCAGGGCCCTAGAGGAGCTGGGGTACGCTCAGAGGGCCCTAGAGGAGCTGGGGTACGCTCAGGGGCAGGGCCCTAGAGGAGTTGGGGTACGCTCAGGGGCAGGGCCCTAGAGGAGTTGGGGTACGCTCAGGGCAGGGCCCTAGAGGAGTTGGGGTACGCTCAGGGGCAGGGCGCGTGGGGATGGGGTGTGTAGAATGTACAAAGTTCTTGGTTCCATTGCCAGCACTGACAAGGAATAAACAGCAAGAATAATGTAAGGTCTTAAGACACACCTCAGAAAGAAGGTGCGTGGGAACAGGTGGACTCCACATCTTCCCGGATCATGCCACTGGAAAGCAAACTGAAAGAACACACCAGTACACAGACCGACTTGTTCTGGGCAAATCCAGAACATCCGGAATTGTCAGGCACTGCCGACACCAGGGAAGTCATGCACAAGTTTTTTACAGAGCAAAACAAACTCTTCCCATCTGCGTCAGCAGCCAATCACATCCCTTGATGTCTGTCCAGAGGAATTAGAAACTTAATGTCTTCACAGCACCTTGCACTCAGGTGTTTATAGCAGCTTCCTCCTCCCGTAATTGCCTGTCAATAAGGAGAAGGTAAACCAGCTGTGGTATATCCAGACCGTAAAGTATTAACACTGAAATGTGTTACTGTTGTAATTTGTCTTCATGTTGCTGATAAACTTGTGGCTTGGTTACAGTTCTTAGTCTAGCTTGGTAGGAGAGTTCATACCAACACCAGAACCCAAGGGGAACTGGCTACACTATATTCACAGAAATTACTGAGAGAGGGGCCACCTCACTTGTCAGACATCAATGAGATACGCCCTACAGGCCTGCTTAGAGCTAACTACTGATTCTTCACAGATGTGCCCAGAACTAGCTTCAATTGTCAAGTTGACACCTATATATCTAACTAGCATAGTTATTAATCTATGAAAAGAAATACAGAAACTTTAAAAATGTATTTATTTACTTTAGCATGTGTCCCTGTGGAGGACCAAGAGTGACTTCCAGAGTCATCCTGAATTGCTTCTACGTCCTTTTTGCTTTGTTCTGAGATTTCCCAGGCTCTGACTTCCAGAGCCACCACCATTCCTGCCTGTCGTTTTCTGAAGTTAGGACCTTCTGCTTGGGAGGCAGAGATTTAACTCCTGAGCCATCTCTCCAGTCCAAAATACAGGAACTTTCAATGTACACTGCTAAGTGAAAGAAATGGGACTGAAAGGGGACATATCATGTAAATATACTATGTGATGTTCTGGAACAGAAAAAATTGCAAGAGAGCAGCAAGGTCAGTTTGGGTGGAGGCTGGAGGAAGAAGAGCAGAAGCTCACAGAGGAGTGGGCGCTGAGAAGCAATTCTGTGTGCTACGGCAAGGGCATCGCATCCCAACATCTAGCTAGCTCCACAAACCAAGGCACACACAGAGCGAGCTCAGATGAAAAATGTCATCTGCACCTGTCGATGCAGGCGATGAGCTGGACAAACAGACCACTATTGTGGTAGACGTCGCTACGGAGGAGGCCATGCATACAGGAAGCAGTGTTTACTCATGTTTGCTCATTGAGATCTCTGAGTCTCCTCTTAATTTTTTCTATGGACTTAAAACTGCTCAAAAATAATACTGAAAATATTTATACTTACCATGTGTAAAATCCTATGTCCAATTAGTAAAGAGTGTTACGGCTTCAAGACTCACAAAGATAAAAATTGACTACAAACTATGCCACCAAAGAAAGGCACAGAGCTTAGAAGATGGAACTTGAGCAGTATGTCAGGTGAAAGTGTAATCTTAAGTAAACTTAAAAATTAAAACGAATTGATGCTCATTCCATGAGGTACAAGAATAAAAATGGAATAAATCTAGACTAGAAAGTAAGGCATGAGTAGACTCGAATATGAAGTTTGTGTGTGAGTGGACACGTGTGCACCAGCAGTGTATATGCTTGCAGAAATCCAAGTGTGCTGTGTGTGTGCATATGAAGACAGTCACTCAGAAATATGATGGGATAGCCTCGGCACCTGTCTCTAGGCAAGCTCTTGGACGCATCATTGCATAATGTGTCATTCAAGAGATTTATGGTGCAATTAATGCTTTAATTAAAGCGATCCTCTCGACTTAGTTAAGAAGCCTGTAAAACCATGTGCAAGAACAAGGGACTCTCAGACCAAAGAAGAGGTGAGTTGATATTCAACGTTTGCCGGGACAAGTAAAGAAAGTCCCACAGAAGAAAAGCAACACGCATCATATTCAGGCGGATGACTTATCCGTAGCACAAGACCAAGTGCAGCACTGGGCAGAACTATGGTCACACACAGCTCTGCCCTCGTGGAGGCTGGAGTTCAGCATCAGTAGTCTGCAGACCTCTGGTCAAATTCACTTAGAGCAAACATTCCCATTGCTCTCGGCTGAGACAGCAACGTCACCAGAGCAGGACGCCCACCCCGTGGGCCAGGATGGGCTTAGATCCTACAGCATGTGCGGCATGATGTGTGCTGAGTGCCTGCTGTTGCATGTAAACTATGTTCTGTATGCTGTGCTGTCCATCTGTGTTGTGTGTGAATTATGCCATGCATATATGCTATGTTCTGTATTTTGAATGGAGTATGCATATTGTGTTATGCCTATGAATGTGCCTAGTGCATTGTGCTGTATTCATATGATATATTGTGTATACAGTATTGTACATATGAAGTTTTGCAAGTGTTATGCTGTGCATCATGCCTATATTGAATTTGGTGTGTCCTGGCTCTGTATGCCATATGTATTTTGTATATTGTGCATGTGCATGTTGTGCAGTGTATCATATGCCTGTCGTATGTTGACTCGTGCAGAGCATGTAATTCTCGTGTGTGGTTCTTATGAGCTGTTGTCTCTTTCCGGGGTGCTGTGGATGCTGGAGACTTCTCCATGCACTGTGGGGCATCTGTAATGAACACATGCCTGCCTCAGGACTACTATGATGTGACCCAGCCTGGTCTTGGGGGGTCTTCAGATTGAGTTCCTGAGAGGAAGTCTAGTTCCAGGAATATGCTCTTTCCATTATTAATTGTGCTGCCCAGGCATGTATGTGGGGAATTGGTGAGGACTTCCTATTATGAACTTGTATTTTGGTGTCAGTCATAGGGTACTTTTGAGAAAAAAACATCTTGGAAAAGTAAGTCTCTCTGGACCCAGAATCCTTCCTATGGCCTATGTGCATCTCGGGCCTTGTGGAACTAAAAGTGGCCACTTCTGATGGCAGGGTATTCTCTTTTTTAAATCCCCTCATCTTTAAACCTTGTTAAATGAAACTCATTGAAAGGAAACAGTGAAGACAGTACACACTATGCTTTTAGCCTGCAGGAGACAAGGTCTGTAAAGGAGCTCAGGTAAGGTAAGCTGCAGGATGGCTCAGTATCTGAGGCCTCACGGAAGCCTCCTTCCCTGCTAGAAGCCCCATGCTGCTCTGCCAAATAAAGCTGCTCAGAAACTGCAGGGAAAGTGCTACTCTGCACACATTGGACCTGCAGGACCTGAGGTCAAGGTAGAGTGCAGGGCCTCCCAGGGAACCAACCCTGCCAGTCCCGCGGCCCGGAGGAAGCTCCCCAGTCCCGAGGTCCAGAGGAGGCCCGGAGGAAGCTCGGTGGGCCACTCGCACAGACGTGAAAGTGGCACCGAGAGGAAGAGGTGGTTTGCGGTGGGAGGAGGGAGATGGAACTGGTAAAGCAGAGTCAACTTCATTGAATTCATATATGAACCATGAAGAGTAAAAATTTTACAAATGAATTCACAGCCAGCTTGTGCTATTGTACACAGGATTTGAGCTACTGTGGGCTATTTAGTGAACCTGTCTAAGGCTCCCACCTTTTCTTCCAAATCCAAAGAGGCCTTCGTTTCTCCTTCAATTTTGTAAAGTTGTTGGGGAATCTGATTGGCAACTTTTTTGCCTTTTGAATCTGTTGTTTCTCCTGTTTCTAACAAGAAATCAGTTGTTCTGGAGGAGCGCGCAGTCTCTCTTGTGGCTGTTTATGACTTAGAAACTTCACTAGGGTGTACCTCAGTGCCATGTAAAGTTTATCTAGCTTACAGTTCCTTGAGTGAATGTATGAAAATTTCCACCAGGGGACTGGAGAGACGGCTCAGGGGTTAAAACTGCCTCACAAGCAGAAGATCCTAAGTTCAGACCCCAGGTCCCATGTAGAAATGGCAGGCGGAAACGGGCAGCGGTCTGCATTTCTGGCCCTGGTAAACGGAGCCTGGAAAAATCCCAGAGCGAAGCAAAAAGGAGGTAGAAGCAATCCAGGATGATTCTGGTCAACTTTGATCCTCCACAGGGACACACACACACACACACACACACACACACACACACACACACAGTGCATAAAACCATTTTCATCATTTTGATTTTTGTGTGTGTGTAGCTGGATAAAATGGCCTTGTGCTGGTGATATCACTTTGGAAACCAGAGATGACTGACAGAATTAAAGATGCAGAATAAAATAAAAAGGAATGAGAAGTATGTGCTACTTCGACATCTTTTTTTAAAAAAATTTATTCAATTGTGCATGTGTGTGTATGTATGTGGGTGCACGCGTGTGTGTGTGTGTCTGTGTGTGTGTAGAAGCACGGATGAATTCGGAAACCATCATGGACCACCTCTACCTCCTTGTTTACTCTGCCCCGGGATTCACAGGCTCTGCTCTACCAAGACCAGAAGCGCAGGCTGCCCCCGCTTCCGCCTGGCGTCTATACGTGGGATCTGGGATCCGAACTCAGGACCTTCCACCTGCAAGGCAGAGGCTTAACCCCTGAGCCACCTCTCCAGCCCTACTTCGACATCTTAAGCGTGGCTAGAAGTCTGAGAAGAGTCTCTGAGAAACACCAGAGAGCAGTGGGCTGGGCTGCGGGCGAGTGCCTCCCCCGCAAGGTGGCCTCAGTTCACTTCCCCAAAAGGAATGCAAACAGGGCACTCCGAGAGGAGAGGTCAGAGCTCCTTGGTGTGAGACACACACAAAACGGAGCACCTGAGAGGTGCGGCAGGTGGATTGTTAAGTTGGAGGACAGTGGGCCACTCAGGGAGTAGACACACAGTCAAGGTCCAGTGCAGGCACCAAAGGAATAACAAAACAAACCGTAGCGAGTGCTAAGTGGACTGACTGGACAGTGCTTGCCCACGTCCACCCTGACCTTGAGGATCAAGTTAGAGCATTTCCATCTGAGCAACTTGTCCCATGGCGTCTCAGTCACCTGCTCAGAAGAGCTGCTGGCACCACCCAGAGTCTAGGAAGCTACACAAAAGGGAACCAGAGGGGAGCCAACTCATGTGACATGCGGGAATCCACTGACAGCAAATCACGTGGTACAATAGATGGCCTCTCCAAATTAACTGCCCCCACACTAAAATTTTCATTTCAAAAAAACAAACATGAAACAAATTACAAGTGAGCTAACAAATGTTTTATTGAATAAATACATGCACTGTCATGTAAAACTAGTTAAGCAAAAAGGACATTCTATGATTAAAAAAAAAACAATTCTCTGAAGGCCTCCCTTGCAGTGGTAATCCACCTGGGGCCAGTCACCATGGCAACCAGAAAATACACTTGGAGATTTGCACTCTGCATCTACCAGGTGTTCTTGAACCGAACCCAGGCTCTCTGGAGAACCGATCTCTGCCCAAGGACTCTGTATAAGACTCTAGAGTGCAGAATACGAACCGTGTCAAACAGCTACAAGACTGCCTCTGCTCATGTGAAGCTCAAAACAACACCTTTGTATTTTAAGGCACAGGGTTCACAACCACAGGTGCAAACGAGCTGAGCTGCACTTCAAATTCACCTAACTCTGTCAGCTTAAAGTTCTCTGTTCCTAGATAGAGTCTTTCATGGGTCTGCGTAATGCGCATTTGCATGTGTGGGTTCACGTGTGTGGGTGCCTGAGAGACACACGTGCATGTGTGTGTAAGCGGACATGGGCAATCATCTTTCCATCTTACTCTTTTGGGGTTGGTCTCTAGTTAAGCCTAAAGCTGACAGGGCTACAGCAAAACCTCTTTCTCTGAGGATTCTCAGCCCCATCTGCTATTAGAATTCAGGGATTTCATTAGCTCACAATTCCAGGTTGCAGTCCTCACTGTGGAGGCTGGAATGCTACTAGTGGGCTGCCACACTACACAGATCTGTGGATTCACACTCTGGTTCTTTTGGGTGTAGTGAGTGCTTTGGTGGCTGAGCCTTCGTCCCTGCAGTAGAAGTCGATTATGAAAACTCCAGGTATCGTCCATCACCGGGGCTCGAGCACGTGGCTCCCCGCCCCGCACAGAACACAATCCGACGTGCCCGGGAGGTCGCTGGCCTGCAGATCTTCCTTTTCTTAAGAGGCCTCAGATGCGGCAGTGGGGGACCCTGAGTCCACACTCCTTGGTGCGGCTCTCACGGTCTCATCAGCAGAAACACCCCACGGAGGTAACGCCTGGAGCTGTCTCAGTGCTGAGCTACGCTCAGGAGCCCAAGTCCTTAGGAAAGTCACCCCCTTCCCCAGAAGACTCACAGCACAGACTAAGCAGTGGGTACAGCCCAGATGGATGTTTAGGTTGTTGGTAGGAAATCCTGATATGATAAACTTTCAATGAGTAATTCTTCTCTTTTATAGACGATGATAGAAGTCCTTCTATGGGCCTAATTTTTAAAAAGTTGAAAAACAAATCCAATATCATAGATAAACAATTAAATTCAGTAGGACATTATCTGTTTTTCTCCTACTACTAAAATGTGAGATTTAAATGTTTTGTGTACATGTGTTCATGTGTTTTCACATATGTGACATACCAGCTTCCGAGACCAACTGTATAACTGATGGCTTCAGAAGAACATGTCAGTCAAGACTGAGATTATATTGGTCTTAACGACTGGGGCTGGCCGTGCAGCCACTGAATCCAGTACAGACCCACCCCTGGTAGTCTGCACACCAAATACACTTTAATCTGCTGGACGAGAAGAGTGTGAGAGAGCAGCACTCGGGGCTCACCACACACACTTCAGTGTATCTGGCCACAAGAACCTCCCACAGGCTGTTTAGCCCCAGAAAGCACATGAAGGGACAGTTCCAATTCTATTACAAAGCTGTATGTCTTAGTGTGCACGCATAGCTCTGACCGACCTCAGTAGCTAAGGAAGCCCTTCTCACCCCAGCGCTTATAATGCGCCCTGGAATCTTTCTGTGACTCTGCATACATCGTTTCCAGACATACACAGCTCAGACACTGTTGTATAGCCTTTTCTTACAAATGTCTTGGGGATAGTTAAGTATGTAAAACATGCTTTTCATAACCTCAAAAGAAAATGAAATTCCAAAAAAAATGTATATCAAGATCCTGGTATCAGGGTCTGACATGGCACAAAACAAATGAACCCAGAAAATGGCAGAGCCGACAGTGCTGTGCGGCTCTGGCAGGATCCCTCTGTGCTAGTGTCTGAAGTGCAGCGAGCTCCACTCAGAGCCACGTGTCCTGCGTGTGACATACCCACAGCACGTGAGTAGTTCTCAGGTTTCAGCACGGTATTCTGCCTGCTTATGCAACCTGCTTGGAAATAAAGAACACTAAGCAGATTCAGAGTCAACCAGCACAACACAATAACCTAACCCTGGAGGTTTATTCTTGTGCTTTGAGTAAAGAATAAAGTTTGCTATTTTCTGTTTAATGGGGTCTTGGTGGGTGGTCTAAGCTGGCCTAATACTTGTCCTTCCTGCCTTGGCCTCACCGTCCTGGGATCGCCATGTGAGTAGCACACCTGGCAGGTGCATCTCCACAATACTTAGTGAGCCAGCTTCAAAGAGCAATTGAAAACAAGCAACATGTTTTATTATGTAATAAATCTCAGACCAGGATATTGTCACCATGTCCCTTGGAAATTCTCTTGCACTTTCTATTAATTATGCTGTTTTTCTATGTCATTCGCTTACCAATACAGCTTTGTGGCATTTGTGGTAAGGTTAGTATTTTGAACATTTTCTTTTATCATTCACAGGCAAAACATCCTAATATTTCGTAATCTTCCAATGTCCCTTTAAAAAGACACATCACAAAACAGATCTGTGAGAACATTTTGTTGAAAAGATGAAAATGATTATTGTCACAGAATTTAATAACTTTTAGAAGAAAATATGTTTTCCTTGACCCATTTTCCTGAATCCAAACTAGCACATAGATATTATAAAAATAGAGTCTGTGTGCATGGTAGCTGCTCTCGACAGGACAAGGCAGTGTAAAGCGGCGCAGGGTCTGCGTCCCAGCAGGGGCAGCTGGCGGCGTTCTGCACACGCAGGAACAAACCCCGATCCTGATGCAAACCACAGTGCCTGGCGAAGCACTAGAGGAAACTCAACGTAAGAATTTAACAGTAATATTGGCCACAATTTCCTAAAATGCCAATAGGTTTATAAAATTATTAAGGTATGTATAACTCAATCCTTAAAATTATAAAAATAGCATTGGTACATTTGCGAGACGGTGCGCTCCAAGGTGAGGTGGAGAGAGATCCAGGGAGATGCCTGACATGCACGTGGCTACGTCATCGCCTGTGGCCTTGTTCCGTCCTCGGTCAGGTCATACCTGGGGAGGCACAGAAGAGCATGACAGTCACCATCAGGCTGGGTGTGCTGCTGGGCACATGTCAGGCTTCCCTGGGCACTGCTGCAGCCTGGGGCAAGGACACTCACCACTGGGTCCAGCCCTTGGCGAGTTCTTCAGATGCCAAAGCAACCAGCACCTGTGTCAAGATAAGGGAATGTGAAGTCACTGAGCGATCAGATCTTTCCCCATCAACCTTGAGTCTCCTGTTATAACTCGACGGAACTCATTTAAAAGAAAACACAAACCTTTCAACCCTCTCGTGACTGACTGTACCTAAGAGAGCCTCCTTGTGTCCAAAGTCTTAAGGTTATCATGAAACACAGGCAACTGACTATGAGACGCAGGCAAATAGGCCACTAATGGCAGCGTGATGGGTTGGATTTGAACTGACTCTCAAGTGCTGAAAGCTTGTCTGACAGTTGACGTACTTTGGGAGGAACTGGACCATGAGTGCTTGGACCTGTTCCATGGATGAGTCCCTGAGGGATTAAATGACAGCTACTGTGACATGCTGGAAGAAGGGGCAGGGCCTCTGGAGGAAGCAAGCCCTCTGTAGCATGCTTTGGAAAGCCTCACCTCTGTTTCCTGCCTCTCTCTGTTTCCTGACCACAAGGTTAGCAGCTAAGTTCAGCCTCACAACTGGCCCAGAAACACTGGAGCCAAGTGCCAAAGGACTGAAACCAGGAGGCAAAAAGAAGTATTTCCTCCTCCTTCACAGTGAGAAGAAAGTCAAGTACAGGTGACCAAGAGAACTGATGTGGATTTTCATCACTGCTGCTGATGGAGTGGCACCTACAACTTAAAATTCTCTTCCCTACACTACGCCTTTGTACACTTGCTAAGAATACACAACCCCCGGCATCAGGCTAAGCAGCAACAGACACCTGCCACACACATCACGGCACATGTCCACTGTGTGCACACACACACACTAAAATAAAGTATTTTACAAAAAAGAGTAAGTATAAATAGCCCTCTGGCGGAATCAAATAAGATGAACACAGGCAAGAATTCACTGTGCTCTGCTAGAGAACAGTGATGACTCAGAAGGGGGTTTTCTTCAGCGGGCTAGGAACAAACGTTTAAAACTTAAAAACAACAACAACAAACCCCCCTTTCCTGAGTCCCTGTCGGTTGTGTGATTACTCAGCCGATGGTATGAATGCAGAAGAACCGTGCACTGACATGGAGCACAGCATGTCATTTCCTTCCCTTACACTTAGACAGCACGCAGGGCTCTATTTAGTTTTACAATGCGCAGGAAACAGGGTTTTAATTTACTTTGCCAAGAAGCCCTTTGTCTTTGGACAGGAAGCCACCGCTGTTCTTCACAGCCACATCCAGCGTTCTCCTCTGTACCTCAGGTAGCGAGACACTGAAATCAAAGCTGAAACAGGAACAGAACATCTCGTGTAAGTTCTCCTGTAATCCTACTGTGCATTCTTGTAGCTGAAATTGGCATTTTGCTTCTAAGGTTGTCATGGTTAGGCATGGGTGTCAACTTGACAGTTGAGGTTTGAGCTCTGGGCACATGTGTGGATAATTAGTAGTTGAATTAAGCCCAGAGCGAACAGGAAGGAGATGGTCTAGTTGAGGCAGATCCAGCCCATGGTGGGTGGGACTAGGCCCTGAATAGGTGAATAAAATACAGAGAACAGGTTGAGGAAGTTGGCATCCTTTCGTATACTTGGCCAGACATGGTCTGGCAAATAAGGATCGTCCCTCTCTCAGCCACTACGTAGAGATGGTGTGGCCAATTCCCTCGGCTTTGGTGTTGGTGTGAGTTTTTCTGTCAAGCTGGACTGAGAAATGTAATCAGATAATCATAAGAGACAATAAATCCCTTGTTCCCTTAAGCCATTTGATGATCATTTATCAGCAACCATGCAGGTGAACTGCAACAGAGATCATTCTAAACATTCTGTTTTTTCTTATAAATTTGGGCTCTGTGGCTCTAACCTGTGAGGAAGGCAGTGCGGGAGAGCCTTGAAAGTCAAGACAGAACTGAACCATCAGATCCCAGCCCCACCCAGCTGGCTGGCTTTCAAATGCCAGCAGATGCTATGCAGCAGAGGACTGTGAGGGGAGGCTGCACTTGGACTTGACGTGCTGATCAACTGATGCAGTGACCATGCAGCGGTGCACTAGGTCCACAAGCCTTGTTGCTCACAGGCATTTCTTGGTCCCATCCCAACCTGTCCTTCAGCCAGGCAGCCTCTGCAAGCCCAATGGCGTGTCCACTGTACCTCTGATCAAACACGGGGTTTAGCGTCTTCTTGGACACGTGTGTTTTCCTCCTTCCTGACCTCCTTTTGTCTGGCAGCAAATACATGCGGACATATGGATCAGAGCCATCTTCCGCGAAGGCAATAAGGTTTCTCATAACACGAACCAGAGAAGAGCAGATATTAGAATTTGGGAAGACGAGAATACCGTTCTGTCTGAATTACTTATCAAGCTCTGATTTATTTGACCTCCCCTTCCCCAACCTTGGGGCATGTTTCCCAGAGTCTTACAGATATGCCAAGCACAGTGCGCCGTGCCAAACACACCTTTTGAGGAAAGAGGAGTCAGCTCCCAGGAGGCCACAAATCAGCCCCCTGAGAGCCACACAGGTGCCTCTGCAGTGCTTGCCTAGTCTCCACCCACAAGACCCTGTGAAGGGTCTGCCTCCCCCCCAAGGCTGGTCCTGACCTTTTTCCAGGGTGACTGGTACGAACCAGACACAGATGACTATTTAATGACCTACACTAGCCTCACCATTCTTATCTATTAAGTGACCCGGAAGCCAGCGAGGTGGGTGCTATCAGCCAGTAGGGCAGACACTGAAGCTCCCCCCTCACTCGTCAGCTTTGCAGCCAGAACACAATGCTGTGCAATCATGCACTGAGCAGGACGCTATGTTTGCAGAATTTGGGTTTCTGTATGTTACCAGTTGTCTTTTCCTGTTTTGAAAAGATTTTATGAGCTTTGAACTTCGTATTTTAAAGTGCTACCAGAACTGACGAAAGCACGCAGCAGCAAGAACCGCCACGGCAGTGGAGGCTGCCTTACCTGCAGGCGTGCACCACCACGATGAGCTTGTTTCTCTGCGGGCTGTGTCGGACGGTCAGCTGGATCTGCCCCAGCGGGGACTGTCCCAGCGCGGTCCCACTACAGAAGGAGAGCAGAGTCAACTGCGGAGCCCCAACTTCCACAGGTGTGTCACAGTGGTACCGTGTGCACAATAACACAACTGCCATTTGTGCAAACAAAAAGAAGCCATATTATCCATGAACTTTGAATTTAAAAATCAAGTTGAAGTCACATTTCATACCAGGGCTCACTATCATAACTGCTCAAAACGTAGCTTCCCCGTGAGCACCTACAACACACACAGACCTGAGCTTCCGGTGAGCACCTACAACACACAGACCTGAGCTTCCCATGAGCACCTACAACACACAGACCTGAGCTTCCGGTGAGCACCTACGGCACACACAGACCTGAGCTTCCCATGAGCACCTACAACACACAGACCTGAGCTTCCCGTGAGCACCTACCACCACACAGACCTGAGCTTCCCGTGAGCTACAACACACCACCAGACCTCCAGACAGAGCTTCCTGTGAGACCTACAACACACAGACCTGAGCTCCCATGAGCACCTACAACACACAGACCTGAGCTTCCCTGAGCACCTACAACACACACAGACCTGAGCTTCCCATGAGCACCTACACACACAGACCTGAGCTTCCCATGAGCACCTACAACACACAGACCTGAGCTTCCCATGAGCACCTACAACACACAGACCTGACAGAGCTTCCCATGAGCACCTACAACACACACAGACCTGAGCTTCCCGTACCTACACAACCACAGACTGAGCTTCTTCCCATGAGCACCTACGGCACACACAGACCTGAGCTTCCCATGAGCACCTACAACACACAGACCTGACAGAGCTTCCCATGAGCACCTACAACACACAGACCGAGACTTCCCGTGAGCACCTACAACCACAGACCTGAGCTTCCCGTGAGCACCTACAACACACAGACCTGAGCTTCCCGTGAGCACCTACGGCACACACAGACCTGAGCTTCCCGTGAGCACCTACAACACACACAGACCTGAGCTTCCCATGAGCACCTACAACACACACAGACCTGAGCTTCCCGTGAGCACCTACAACACACAGACCTGAGCTTCCCGTGAGCACCTACAACACACAGACCTGACAGAGCTTCCTGTGAGTACCTACAACACACACAGACCTGAGCTTCCCGTGAGCACCTACAACACACAGACCTGAGCTTCCCATGAGCACCTACAACACACACAGACCTGAGCTTCCCATGAGCACCTACAACACACAGACCTGAGCTTCCCGTGAGCACCTACAACACACAGACCTGAGCTTCCCGTGAGCACCTACAACACACACAGACCTGACAGAGCTTCCCGTGAGCACCTACAACACACAGACCTGAGCTTCCCATGAGCACCTACAACACACACAGACCTGAGCTTCCCATGAGCACCTACAACACACAGACCTGAGCTTCCCGTGAGCACCTACAACACACAGACCTGACAGAGCTTCCTGTGAGTACCTACAACACACACAGACCTGACAGAGCTTCCCGTGAGCACCTACAACACACAGACCTGAGCTTCCCATGAGCACCTACAACACACACAGACCTGACAGAGCTTCCCATGAGCACCTACAACACACAGACCTGAGCTTCCCATGAGCACCTACAACACACAGACCTGAGCTTCCCGTGAGCACCTACAACACACAGACCTGAGCTTCCCGTGAGCACCTACAACACACAGACCTGAGCTTCCCGTGAGCACTTACAACACACAGACCTGAGCTTCCGGTGAGCACCTACGGCACACAGACCTGAGCTTCCCGTGAGCACCTACAACACACACAGACCTGACAGAGCTTCCTGTGAGTACCTACAACACACAGACCTAGAGTCTTTCCCACCACAAAGAGACCTGCAGCCCCGCCTTGAAAACAACTGTGTGCTTCGCTCAGCCCATCGGGGCTCTTCCACTGCACCACATTCCCAAATCGTGGGTGGGAGAAAGGATGAAGCCAGTGGTGAGCAGGGCCCTAGCCTGAGGCCCGGTGTGCTCACACAGCCACTACGGAGCTGGCGGGTTCCCGCCCCTTGACTGGACACACTCATAACCATCAGGAAGAGCGGTCTCAAAGGTCAGTTGTCATTCACCACAAGAAATGTACGTTCTGAAGCGTAACTACTTTTCCTTCCCCATTCAAAGAAACCGTCCGTGCGCCTATGGATCGTTAGACTAAGGAGGAATCAACACCAAATGCCCAGAGAAAGTCACGGGTGAGGCGGCGGAAGAAAGAGGCTTTGTCTGCACAGGCAGAGCAGCCTGCACATCGCGGGCAGTGGCAGCGGTCAGGGTCCTTGCCAGGAGCCAGGTGGACTCTGGCTGTACGGCTCTGAGCTCCTGCCTTTCACAGCCCGGGAAACCTCAGATTTACATGAAATCCTATGAAACAGCCAGGGTTCTTTTGAAAATCAAAGACTGAGCAAATGAATATGGCCCCATATGCTTCTAACTAACTAAAGATTCTCTCGCTGCCCGTGGCGCACGGTCGAAGTTCTGACAGCAGAACGGCTACGGCAAACACTGACGTGAGCATTAGTTACTTTTCAAGCTGCCGCAGCCTTTGCCGTAGCTCCTGGGTGGCGATGGGCAGTGATATATCCGAGGCGATGCTTGGCGTGGGTTCCTTGGCTGAGACGTGGCCCGGGGAGGCCAAGAGACTGGAGGAGCTCCTGTCCAGAGCACGCTGCCCCACAGGGCTGGGCTCAGGGGGCTGGGTCTGCTCTTCAGTACCAGGCTGATCACTACCACCTACGACTGGCGTGGATGGAGCCGTGTTGCTACCACCGGTGCCCAGAGATGGCGACATCTGAGATTTGACCGATATTTTCCTCCCTTCTTTGGAGACAGAGGGCCGCTTCACTTGAGCTGAATGCTGGTAGTCTGGAGGTCGCGCTTGCCTTTCGAGATGGAGGACCTAGAGTGGGAATAAACACTGGAACTAGTGGCTTTAGAGTCATTCATTTAAGTATAGCTTCAAAATTTACCTCAAAAGTGTCCTGTAAGGGAGGGGAGTGAAAGGAAGGGGGAAGGGGGCAGAGTGCAAGGGGAGATGACTGGGGAAGGGGAGGAGGAAGGAGGACTAGGGAACCTATTGAGCTTGTATAATTAGAAAAGAATTAAATGTGGGAGAAAAAAAAACCTTTTCAAAGAAAAAAAATTGTCCTTTAAAAAATATAATCGTAACGTTCAGTTTTTCAAGCACCATGTTAGAAAACCAAGTGTCCTCCAGTCTAAATACCTCACGTCACACAAACACCGCCCTGTGTCTTCCTCTAGCTCACTCCATTTGCACTGGTCCCTCAGCTTTCCCCCCCGGGGCCACATGTTCTTGGGAGAGCTGAACTTCACCAATCTTACAGGTAGCACTTGTACCACGAACTCCTGAGGAAGGAAGAACTACCCGCCACTCAGCGAAATCACCCCAAACCACCAAGTGTGGTGGTTTGGCAACAGAGGGGCACCCGCAACCCTGCTTCCAACACGCAGGCTCCGCAAAGTGCGCGGGTGTGGGGCCGCCCCCTCGCTCTGTCCAGCAAACTCCTTCATCTTCATGGACCCTCCCACTGTCATCATTACAAAAGTCAGATTTCAGGTAACGGACCCTGGAGTGGATGGGTGGGGAAGCTACGGCCCCTTCTCTCCAGAAGGAGCGCCGGTGTCAACAGGTGCAAGCACATTTCCACTCTGCACAGATTAAATCTGTGCGAAGTAAGAAGCTCATTCTTAGGGCTGGAGCATAGCCTGGCACGTGCTGAAACTCCGGGTTCAATCCTTGGCACCGGAAAAAAATGTTGCCTCCACACTTGTCTATTTCCGCTAATGATATTTTCCTATATGCTCAACCATCTTACTTTAATATGTTCCCAGGTACTTATAGAGAAAGTTTCCATGTCAGTTGTCTTCTTAGGTTGCTCATCAAATTCTCTCCCAAACACTCATCCACAACTCAACCGGAAGCTGCAGCACAGGTATTGTGTTCCGGCCACTCGGCCAAGCCAGCAAGCCGGAAATGCTTGGGCTTCAGGCCAAGCTGAGCTCCTGCTGTTTCCTGACTCGTGCCCTGGCACTGCCTGCCACGCTGGCTGTCACATGGCAGCAGCTGCTCTCTTCCGGTCACGACTAAAACCTGAGAAGGGCGCACGTACCCGGAGGGCAATCTTCATCTTCAGGGTGCTGTTTGGCCCCGAGTTGCTCAGCTGGAACCGCTGGTTTATGGTCATGTCATCGCTGGCCAGCAGCTGGCCAAGCGGGATCCTCAGGCTCCCCAGGGAACACTGATGCTGCTCATCCCTCACCTGCGGGGCACAGGAGTAAGAGCCGAGTGAGCCACGGGGAGTAAGAGCCGAGTGAGCCACGGGGAGTAAGAGCCGAGTGAGCCACGGGGAGTAAGAGCCGAGTGAGCCACGGGGAGTAAGAGCCGAGTGAGCCACGGGAGTAAGAGCCGAGTGAGCCACGGGGAGTAAGAGCCGAGCCACGGGAGTAAGAGCCGAGTGAGCCACGGGAGTAAGAGCCAAGTGAGCCACGGGAGTAAGAGCCGAGTGAGCCACGGGAGTAAGAGCCGAGTGAGCCACGGGAGTAAGAACCGAGTGAGCCACGGGAGTAAGAACCGAGTGAGCCACGGGGAGTAAGAGCCGAGCCACGGGAGTAAGAGCCGAGTGAGCCACGGGGAGTAAGAGCCGAGCCACGGGAGTAAGAGCCGAGTGAGCCACGGGAGTAAGAGCCGAGTGAGCCACGGGGAGTAAGAGCCGAGCCACGGGAGTAAGAGCCGAGTGAGCCACGGGAGTAAGAGCCGAGCCACGGGGAGTAAGAGCCGAGCCACGGGAGTAAGAGCCGAGTGAGCCACGGGAGTAAGAGCCGAGCCACGGGGAGTAAGAGCCGAGTGAGCCACGGGGAGTAAGAGCCGAGCCACGGGAGTAAGAGCCGAGCCACGGGGCCGGGCGCGGGGAGCAGAGCCAACTGCAGGGGCGGCCTGGCGTGCAGGAGACCGGAGCCAACCTTGGAAACAGACATTGTTAAGTTGCATTCTAAGAGGGCAGGAAGCCTGTCTTCATCTCAACACAGTCAGACCAAAGCTCAACAGGAAACAGTCTACTCTAATCTAAAGGTTACAAAACAGTGTCTTTCAAAGTCTGCAAAAAGAACGCTCAGGACATGCTGACAATGATACAAGGTTGCTGCTGGCGACAGCTGTGCAGGGAGTGATGCACGTGGGAGTGGCTTTAAGGCTTCCCTGAGTCAGTCAACATGTTTTCTTCTGGAAATTTAGTGTTTGCTGTAAATACATGGGCATTTCTCCAGTCTAAAAACCCTGAGCATTACCATGACATGGCTACACAGAAGAGTTTGACCAAAGACGCAAGAAACCTGAAGGCTTCCCAGCTGCATGAAAAGGGCCACACCCCCTCGGGAACATAAAAGCCCCACTGCCTGCTGCTCCTAAAACCAGAACCTCCAGCAGTCTGTCTGAGGACTGCAGCAAGGTTCTCAGATAAAACTGGACTGGTGATACAGCTCACTGGCCAGTACTTGCTTGACTTCCCCACATAAAGCATGGCCAACGTGTCACACACACAAACACACTGCAAAAACGACAGGGCACTGGGTTGGGTAACAGCAGCAGGAGCAGCCACAGCAGTACAGCAAGCCGGACCCAAGCGTGACCATGGAGCAAAGACTTTGGGGACGCCTGTCATGAGCCTACACTTTTGAGACCTGGCTGCCACCTCAATCTTTTTAATGCTGCTTTCAATGATGAGAGTGTGTCCAGACACTATCGGTGGGCAGATCTGCTGTGCTCACCAACATTCAGAGATGTGCCCACAAGGCACATCTTGCCCACCATCCTGTATTCGCCTGACCGTGATGTGAGCAGGGCTGAGGGGAGGTTATATCTCCGCACACAGCGCGACCACCACACGCTGCTGAGGATGTCAAACTGGTGACTGACACAGCTGAGCACCTGCCGTGCTGCTCGCACACACCTTCCTGGCAGCATGGAGTCCTGTGTCCACGCGCAGATGGACAGCGAACACCTGGGGAAGAGCCATCTGTAGGAAGTCTGACAGGAAAGAACCCAGCCTTTCACTCTTCTTACGGACAGGCGACTGATTAGCTACCTGTGGAACACCCGGCCCACAGAACACTACTTGGCAACGAACAAAGACGTGTTCCACAAGTCTAAACAGCACCAGACTTCGAAGTAACTACATGAAATAATGCAGTCTAACAGACCATCAGCTGCATAATTCTGAAAAACATCGAACTTTACACAAGTCACACGGAGATTCGAGCTCACACAGGTCTTGTTCCGTTTGTCCTTGCTGCAGCAAACACATGACCCAAACAATTAGGGGCAACAACAGGTTTTCCCCCCAGCTTAGGTTTTCAGGTTCCATGCTGGTATGACCACATCAACAGCAGGGGCAGAGAGCAGCCAGGACCAACACAGCAGGCTAGTCTGCCAGCTTGCCAAAATGCCAAACGGCTCTCCATCGTCCCTCTCCCCATCTTGTCCATCTGCTCAGGGAGCACCCACTGAGAGCTGGGTCCTCCAGTCAGTCAGCAAACAAGACAACCTCCTCCAGGCCTGCCGTCACTAGACCGTTTCTCATGGATGTCCAGTCCAAAGGCGTAGTTCTGAAGTGTCAGGCTGACAGCTCACGCTGTCACATGCAGGAAGGGTGTGTGGTAAGGTTGTGCGTTACGAGAACTGGGGAATTTCTTTATTTTTGACTGTAGCGATGGGTCTCTACATGTGCTCCAGCATTTCAAAATATCGGTTATAAAATGTAAATAAAATACCTCAACTTCAAGGTCCTGGCGCTTGGGGTTGTGAATGAAGAAGGTGAAGTTTTCCTCCCACACGGGTTCACTGGTTTTATATCGAATCTGCAAGGAAACAATCCAGCATCAGTTCTACTGCAAAGCACGGCCCTATGAGCTCCGTGCAGCGCAGACAGGCGCTGTGTGACAGGGCCATCCGGGCGGCAGGCTTTTTCCTGCTTCCCGAATGCTCAAGAAGGCAGCTGACACTGAGACCCGTCTCCGGGCTGCCTGCTCCTTAAAGTGTTCAAATCAAAAGTCAACTGCGGCTGAACTCTGGGAATTCCTTAATGTTTTCTCTTTGATTGGAATAGTAGGACATACCATAACAACAGCAATACTTCATTTCAATTCTTGAACCTAACTATATTGGCTGAAGTCTAGGTAACTATATTATTTATAAATTACATATTGATAGAGTGCTCGGGGAACTTGGAAAATCATTGTATATATCCCTCCACCTCCATGAAATCAGGCAGAAAGCATATTTGTTGGGATTTTTAAAAAGCCAGTACACTTGTTAAATTAAGTAGCTGACTATAAAATGACTATTTCAAGGGAAATACATATAAAGCAATCATCTGAATTAAGGTTCTCAATCCCCTGAATATCATCTAATGGCAGGAAACAAACAATAATGAACCCTTACCTTACTCTCTTGAGCCTTGTGACCGACTGACATTTGGACAAGAGGATTTGGATTGCTGTTAATTTTCTTCCCTGACTATGCAAAAAAAGAAAAAAGAAAAAAGAAAGAAAGAAAAAGGAAACAAAAATGAATAGACACATTTGGAAATGGGTCCTACTAAAAATAAAATTATTGGCTGGTATCAGGAGTCATTTCTACTTATTTCTGATACTTCAGATATAGGGAATATCTAGGAAATTTAAAATGGAAAAAATGGCTCTGTATACACCAGCCCTCCATGTGCTGATGGCCTGGTTAGTTTCTAATTCCTTGATGTAGTGACTTTCCCACTTAAGTCTCCCATAACTGACCACAGGCATAAGCCACTGAGGCTGGCTGCATGCAGTTACAAAATGTAAGTTTCTTATTCTTAAAGTAAGCTACTTTGGGAAATTCAATCTTTAAAATCTTTAATATTAACTAAAATCCTAAAACTTATTTAACAGCATTACGAAAGCGTAGCATGTGCATGAATGGAAATCAAAACATGACAGCAGACGAACAGCAAGGAAGCGTCGTCAGCACGCTCCTCCGGTGCGGAGGGCACAGCATCTCAGGGCTCTTCCCTGCTCACCACTCTTCCGTCCCAGTGAACACAGACATCACACACTGACTCTTGCTTACCAGCTGCAATGTTGCCCTGGCAACATAATAATTACGACCGGAAGAAATGTCAGCTTAGAATTGCAGGAAACCGAGCAAACATAGATATGATTTTAGAAATTCAGAAGACAAAATTGGCAAGAAGCATACCTCAGAGACAACTGAGAGAAAACATAGTAGAAGCACAACAGATACGTGACATGAGGTTTATTTATAACTCAGCCCCACAAGAAGATGTAGTTAAATAAGTTAAGGTAATTAGAGTGTCACAAAATGTTTTTCAGTTAAATAATTTTTGAGTCAAACCTCAATACAGTAGCCATGACAGGAATAGATGTAAAAACCATTTGACTATTCAAAAAACATGACCAGCTCAAACCTCTGTGATAATCTATTTTCTGGTTCATCTTTTTATGTGAATGAATTCTGCAAAATGGAATAGACACTGTTTTTTAAAAAATCCCAGGCCGTGGACAATCGTGGCAGAGAACAGTGATTTTCCTCTAAACTCTCCTTCCTCCCTCCCAAGTCTGAGCGGAGCAGGAGTCCTCTGAATATAGCCCACCCCCTGCCTCCCTCCTGGCTAGGGAAGCCCCTGAGGCTTGGAGGCGCATCTCTCCCCATTCCAGTGAAGAGCACCTATGGCCACAGGCTGCGAACCTATCCTGTGAAGCCGCTGCTATTTTGGATCTCAGACATAGAAGTGGAGACTGTTTCTTAACTAATATTACTATTTCACCTCCAAAAACATGCCAATCATTTAGAGATGTAATGAACCTACAATTTTAAAAGACTATTAACTTTGTAACACTTCTAAAAGCAGAATGAAATTTATAATTGGTAACTGTACAGATCTACTTTGGGTAGTTTACAGTTGTCATATGACATTAACCAATTTATTGTACAAATATTACCCTTTTACATACACCTATGAAATGTCAGTTAAGTATAAAATAAATGAAAAACAAATAGCTGGTATTTTTATAATCTTAGTGGGATATAAAATAACCTTAACATGGATAAAATTTTGGATTGTGTGAAGCAGGCTTTAAATTCTTAAGTTTTCCACTGTGATATAATATCTAAGTTGCAGCAGTGTGAGCATAAACTGAAGTGAAAGTACGACCTTTCAGGTCACATTGTCCCGACTTAAATCTCAGCTCTTCAATGCCCAACTACCGGAGCTGGTGAGACAGCTCCTATTTCATGGGCCTGACCCTCAGTTTCCAAACCTACACAATGAGCATTTCTAGAACTTGCTGGGCCTAAGTGAACTAAGGTGTAGCATTGGTCCGCCTTATACTGCATGTTTATATGCGACATTTTAATGTTCTCAGTCATAGCATGGGGAGGACACGGCTGTCAGCGGGTCCAAAGAGGTTGCCCAGGCTCGCTGCTCGGAGACCTCAAAGCACTTGCCAGACACAGGAACTTCAGGATGTGACTCCTGACAACACCACTTCTCTCCCCAGTACAGGTCACAGTTGGGTGTCAGAAAACTGTCATTGCTGATATGGAAATTTAGCTTATTTTGGTAGATGAAAACTGGTCAAAAAACTCCTACTGAAAATGACATGTCTTTCCCCCACCTGCCCATTTAAGTCTAAGAAGTTCAGGGACATTACAAAAACATTCGAAGTAATAGAAAACTTTTACAATTTAGACAGAAGACATAGGCTATTGCCATAGTCTAGAAAGTGGAGCTTAGTTTTCAATATACCTCATCTGATGAAATTTAAACCTTCTGGAAAGATCTATCACCCAAACCCGCAGCACCAAAGCCATTAGGGTGTTGACGCAGAGAGGCCCTGCCCAACATACTGGAAGAGGTGGTTTTTAGTGACTAAGGGGCAGCTTTGTTCATAATATAAAGATTTAGTCAAGATTTTAAATATAATTTTAGATCACCATTTCCACAAATTAAAATCCAAGCAAAATACCGAATTTTAACTGTTTTAGAGAAACCTAATTTATCATACTAGAACTTTGTAAATTTACCTTTGGTTGATATAATTTCTTTGAAAAACCAATTCTTTGATAGTAAGAGAAGGGTGTCTCCCACTAGACAATCAGTTTACTCAGGCAGGAGAAAATGTGCCCGCATAAGAGCATTCAAAGCACCATCTCTTTCAATATGTCTTGATTCACACCTGGGCCTCAAGGGACACTTGGTTTACCTTTAAAGCTCTCTGAACTGCAGACTTCTTCAAGACACCGGGGTTAAATTCTAATGGATTACTCTTTCAGGTCAGAAGAAAACGAATACACCAAGGGTTAATAAAACATGCAATGAGGATTTATATGTAAGGTTAATGACACAAAAATTCATGAGAATAAACAAATATTTAAACCAGACCAAGAATTACACAAAATGCCAATTTGCCTCTATGCCTGAGATTTCACCTAGCAGTGAACTAAAAATATGAAGACACATTTCATTATCCTTGACACCCCTAAATCCTCCACCTGCCCTCTAGAATTTCAGGAACTCAGGAGTGGGATGTGAGGAAAGACCGGCCTGCTATCCTTTGCTGAACCTTCTGGCTTTATCTGGAGCACTGCAGCCCCTCTGCCGGCACCTCTGTGATTCGCTGAGGCCTTCTGCGTCGGCACGGACAAGGAGCCGCCTCCTGACCCCTCATCTCCGCCTGGTCAACAAGGTCATCTCCAGAGTTTCTCTTGGCTTTAAAATACTTCCTACTGTGTCTTGTGCACTGAGTTTTTTTCAGTTAATTATTTTCTCACTCTCAAATGGGTCAGACTGAGCTGTTTTAGAAGCTCCTTCCAATACATTTAAAGCGAGAGATTTTATCATATTAGTTGCAATTATCATAACTGACAAATTGAACTTAATTCTTGATTTTTTACTTCAATTTTCTCAATGTTTCATTAAGTGGCAAATGTGGTGAAACAAACAGAAAAGCAGCTTTCCACTCTCCCATGACCAAAGGCACGTGAGAAGGTGGGCACCTGGGCAGTCAGGAGTCTGTGTCATGCTAAGTGGGCTCCTTCCACACACGTACTGCGAGACCTCCCAAGACCAGAAGCCGCCATGTCTGTGTGCTGGTGGAGCCCAGGCGTCCCAGCAGATTCCAGTGACGGCTCAGGGTTCAGAGCAAACCCGACTGACATTCCAGAGCACACAAAAACCTTCCCTGGAGTTTACACTACAGACTCGGCTCACCCGAGTATGTTGTGATCCTCACAAGCTTCAACACCGGGAAATGAGGAGAACAGTGAACGAGGTCACGCAAAGTATCACGGTCTGGGGTGAGACAGATCGATCATGAACTACTTGGAGCAGGTTCTAGAACTGAGGCTTGGAAGTGGGTCACCATGTGCTCCTGGGTTTCCGCCACCATGGAGGGCACCTGCACTGTTTTGCTTCATCAAGAGCCGTGGGCGGAGGATGTAGCTTAGAGGATTGGTTCTTGCCTACCATGCAAAAGGCTCTGGGTTTGATTCCCAGCACATCATACACTGGGAGGTGGTGCATGCCTGTAATCCTCGCACTCTGGAGAGGAGGCAGAAAAGTCAGAAGTTCCAGGATCATTCTCCATTACATAGCAAATGCCAGGCCAGTCTGGGACACATGTGATCTGCATCAAGCAAAGCAAAACAAAGGCCGTTCCCTGAAGTAGGCACAATGTAAAAACCACTCCTCTCAGATAATCTTCATGTGCAGAATTAGGGGTTCATAACCCTGATACAGTGACCAGGCCTTGCTCTCTAGTCAGCTACTTATGACTTTGTGTTGTCTTACTCTCCTAATCTGCACAGGTAGATGGCGTACAGCCTGCTTGACTGCTGCAAAGTGCTCAGGAAGCACAAGTTACCAAGTAAGCCCAAAATAGTACAGGTGCAGTCACAGAACAGGTTCAGGCTGAAGGCAAATGGAAGGAAAAGTTCCAAGGCTGCACACTGAAAAGAGGTCATTTCTACACAAGGAGGATCCTTGCAAACTGAAGATGCTTTCCAACAGGTGGGACTAAGAAGGTGAATAAAGCTTTCCACACACGCCATGGTCGTGGCTTATAGGGAGAGACTGAGAAACTGGCCCAACATCTCCCTGGAGAGCAGAGCCCACCCTGCACTCAGAACACTCCATGCAGCACACACCATCATAAAGCATCATGTGACTTTGGCAACAAGGGAGAGAATTAATTTTGAGAACCCAGCAATGTTATAGACTTAGAGAATTTAAGGATTTGACCCTAAAATTTCCTTTCTACAATAGGAATTTATTACAGATTAGTAAACGAGTCCTACAAAAGTAATTGGAGAGAGACTGGCAGAATTTACAGAGCAGAGTGACCTTGTCATTTACACTAGCTTATGATGCCATTTCCCTAAAAGACGCAGAAAATAAATTTCTAAAATGTGACAGTATGTGTTGTCATTATCGCCAGTGTTCTCCTTTTGAATTGTTTTGCTTTGTTTTCTTTTGGAAAAAGTGTCTCAAGACTAGACAGAAAATGCTCCTTCCTTTACCTTCAGAGTGCAAGGACTACAAGAAGGCATGCCCACACCCAACTGCCTTTAGGTTTTAACAAAGGCTTCATTCAAGCTGATGTGAGGGTAGAGTTGGGGTATCACTTATTACTACTGGTGGGACTTGCCTACCCTTCAGGGTACTTATTTTTCTTGTCTGTAAAATCAGGACAAAAACATATTTTTAAGCATGGCCCTCTGATAAGAATAAACTTTGGGTACATATGGAAAGTTTCTGAAAATAGAAAGTTACAAAAATGAACAGTCACTATTACATTCAATGGGTAAGAAACCTTTAGGAATCTCACTAATTGTGGTATAAATCTGAAGAGTAACTTTCTATATTAATGATTAAGGCTGAGTGGTTCTCTACAGCCCCAGAAACTTCCAGAGCACAAATCAACACCAGACAGGCCATGGGTGCAGATGCGAGGAGATCAACACAAAGTGCTGAATTATCTACTGCAGGAGATTTGTAAGCTCCTAGAGCAAAGCTGACCTGGGATAGCTTCTTTTGCCCTCTCGGCGCTCTGGCTAGAAAGGGTGGTAGAAGGCAGACTCTCACGGACATGGGGGATTCCGGGCTTCAGGTGACAGGCCTGGGGACGGAGTGTGCTGGAAAGAGCCCAGGTGCAGAAGGGAAAGCCAATGTGGGAAAGTTAGCGAAGTAATGTTTATGTCTCTTGTTGAGTTGAGCTGTAAGAGCACTTTAACACTGTGGCTTCTTTTCTCTCTCAAAGGACTTACTGTGTCTCTGCGGGCCAACAGCTCAGGTTAGCCCATCTCACACGAGATACATAGCACAGCGGCGCCACATTTTAAAAACTAGCACAGAGTGAACACGTGGGGACTGAATTCATGCAGAAAGTGAAACAGCATGCACGTCATTCCCATGAGCAGACGGTACGGAACTTCCAGGCCACACTCGGCAGTGTCCACTGAACAGAAAAGAAGGAGCTGGAGGACTCACACATAGTGCTCTATAGACTGAGGTAGTATTCTCACAAAACACTAGTCCCGACGCTCGCCTCTCTTTTAAGTAGCCACACCCAAAGTTTCCCTCGTAGACACTCTTAGGAAAGTGGAGACAGGAAGAGAAAGCAAAGAACGGTGGATTGTGGTCAGTGGCGTACAACAGAAGCACAAATAAACAGGAGTGCAGAGAATCCAAGGACCCAGGGCCCGCGGACGCAGCCAAAGGCTGTGGATGAGCGCTGCCGGCAGCAGCGGCTCTGTGGGCAGCAGCGGCTCTGTGGGCAGCAGCGGCTCTGTGGGCAGCAGCGGCTCTGTGGGCCCGTTGTCTCTCATCAGCCACAGCACAGCCCATGCAAGGAGCCCTCGGAGCAGAAGAGCAGCCCACGCGCTGTCTGCAGTGCGTGTGTGAGAAACACACAGCTCCGCGGAGAAGCCTTGTTCTCTCATCACTGAACAGTTCCCCTCATCACACATGCTCTGTTCTAAAAGGATGTGATGAGCTCTCTTCTTCAGGCATTTTAAAACATTGCAACAATTCAAAACAAACACTTGTGGCCAAAAGCAGAAAGCTCTCCTGCCTAAACAATTCTATTAAAAAATTAAATAAAAATGAAGTAGTTTTTTTCAAGTTGAAGTCTTAACATAAAGTCATAAGACTTAAACTGAAAAACTGGTCAAAAAGTTAAGGTAAACTCTGTAGGAAAAATGGAATTAAAAGTCAGGCAAGAATGTTCATTGAGAGAAAGAGTACAATCACACAGGAACAGAGGAAGAGACAATCAGAGGCTCCTGCTGCGAGGTAATACTGTTACCTTGCGATACAATCATGAGTCCACAAAGTAAATTTACTTCAATCTTTTTTAGCAAAGCCTGAGTAAAGGCACAATTTTCAAAAATTGAAAGGGGCAAAAATGAACAGATTTTACATGTTGCACTGCAACGAAGTATTCTTTCCTGCATGAAGTCCAATGGAAAAGGGTGAAAGGGGCAAGTGAAATGCTTCTTTGCTTTTGGTCTGAGGTATTTATTCTTGAGTACACCCATGCGACTGGGCGATGCTATGTAGGAAAAGTTACACAATGGAAAATCCTGTGGCAAAACTGCGGAACTGATATCAGTACTCTTTCTTTCAACAAAACTTATGGTTGGTACGACGAAAAAGGAACAAACCCCTGGTGAAGAGCGCAGAGAAAAATTACCAGACAACGAGACAGTTATGATGACCTCACCCCAACTAGCAGAATCGCAGCAGTGGAGATCACATGACCCCAAAGCAGTGGAAACAAGTAGAGGCACCTGCCCTCAGGCTGCAGCGCGACCTGTTTGGACACAGCATCTGTCTCCCATATGCTGACAGTGTCCAGGTACTTTAAGGGCCCATCCCCCACCTTGAGCCCTGTGACGCCTCGCTCAGAAGGTTAGGGCCAGGATGTGTTAGAGCGGAGACAATTTCCACCCTTGGGCAACCAGATTCTAAAGATCAAAGCTGCATATAGAAAGCTAGCGCTGAACCAAACTGTAGCTTCTAAGCAAGATCTATTGCAGGATCCCCACGAGTTAGCATTGTACTACCTACCGGAAGGTTCCTTGCCGAATCCAAATACAAGATCAGCAGGGCAGATGAAAGACCATCATTGGCTTGGCCTTTGTCAGCTCTGATGTCTGCCAGCACCTACAGAGAGGGAAATGCCTCAGCTGCTGTGTGCCCACAAAGCAAATTCTGGTTCTATCTGACAGTGCTATGGAAAATAACAAATGTAAAAATAAACTCTCCCATGTATGCAGCAGACCAAAAAGCAAAACAATGTCTTTTGAAAACTGCAGGCTGGTGAGATAGCTCAGGGGTTAAGAGTTTGCCTTACAATCTGAAGGTCCTGAGTTCGGATCCCAGGTCCCACATAAAAACACCAGGCATTTCCAGCCCTGGTGGACAGAGCCTGGGAAATCCCAGAGTAAAGCAAAAAGGAGGTAGAAGCAATCCAGGATGATTCCTGAAGTCACCCTTGGTCCTCCACAGGGACACAGAGTGTTTTCTGATCACACACACACACACACACACACACACACACACACACACACTAAATAAGTAAATAAAGTTAAAAAAAAAACTGCCCTGTAGGAACCTATTAAAATGAAGTCCTCAGGTGATGCGTGGCTCTCCAAATCCCCGAAATGTGGCAAGCACATCTGAAGATCTCACAGAACAGAAATGACCTGCAAGTTCCGTTCTTCGCAATTTTTCCTGATATTACTGCAGTCAATCATAGCACTATAATCAAAAGTTCTGGCGTAAGGTTTTAAACAAACGCCAACACATGGAAGAAATTGGTCCTTGTTATTAGGAGCGGGTGATCTCAGGGCGGACACCACACAGCACCTTGTCCAGGTGTGACGCATCAGGCATCAGTGTGAGCCACTCTAGCTTCAAGTGCAGCTTTCCTTTGGGAACCTCGTCCAGAGTGAACCACTAAAGAAAAAGTATTCAGCAAAAAGTTAAGCAAAGTACCCCTAAATCAAAAATTCCAACTAACCCAGTCCGTGGAAGTCTTAAGTTACCACTGAGCGCTTGGTACCAACCTCTGCACATGCCATTTAGTTAGCTCATGCTCCAACAAGGTGATGGCGAGAGGCAGGACCAGGGTCAGCGCTAGCCGAGACCATGCTCAACAGTGACGTGCCTGACAAAGCCCCAGGGAAGTGGTGAGCACTCCCACAGCACAGTGCTCCAGCACTGTCCGCACTGACAAAGCTTCTGTGTACGGACTCATGGAATTTAGAAGCCAACTGACTATGGCACTATCCCCAAATTCTGAATGGAAGGACCAAATAAGTTAAAGTATTTGTTTTGCTTAATCACTATCTACTAATTAATAAAACAATACAGAGATGTTTAAAAGTTACCAATCAATGATCCTCAAACATTCAGTACTATAAAGGGATTACTATAAAGGATTACCTCAAGGCAGGATTCTATCTATTCCTTCCAAAACTGTTCTGGGTGCCTGATACTTAACACAGGCACAGGAAATTTTCTGAAATGGATGACAAGTTGTCATGGAAAAGAAAATGCAAAGTCTCAATTTTCTGGTTGTTTAGTTAGGTTTTACAAACAAAGTCTCACCCATCTTTTGGAAAGCACTACATACATTTCCTTTATATGCTGTTTTTATGGCATATTCCTGCTTGAAGTAGTGTCTTCTCACTATAAATTGCTATAGCATTTACAGGTATTTTTACATTATGATAGCACTGTGCATCTCTGCTAGTCACTGTAACTAAATTTTCATCACTGTGGGCTTCATACACACCTCCACCCTAACTCCAGTAAGGTATCACATGTATTTATTTACCTGTGATAAAGTCAGTTTCACATTTTGCACTCATGTTCACACATTTGTTTTCTGTGGTGCTGGGAGTCAGACCCAGTGCCTTCCACGTGTTCGGCAAGCACACACCAGCACCGATCCACTCCTTGGAGTCCACGTGTTCAGCAAACACACACCAGCACCGATCCACTCCTTGGAGTCCACGTGTTCAGCAAACACACAGCAGCACCGATCCACTCCTTGGAGTCCACGTGTTCAGCAAACACACCAGCACCGATCCACTCCTTAGAGTCCACGTGTTCAGCAAACACACAGCAGCACCGATCCACTCCTTAGAGTCCACGTGTTCAGCAAACACACACCAGCACCGATCCACTCCTTAGAGTCCACGTGTTCAGCAAACACACCAGCACCGATCCACTCCTTGGAGTCCACGTGTTCAGCAAACACACACCAGCACCGATCCACTCCTTGGAGTCCACGTGTTCAGCAAACACACACCAGCACCGATCCACTCCTTGGAGTCCACGTGTTCAGCAAACACACACCAGCACCGATCCACTCCTTGGAGTCCACGTGTTCAGCAAACACACACCAGCACCGATCCACTCTTCATATTCTTGATAGCTGTGAAGCAAACATTCTCATTGCAATAGTCAGGACCCCCCCCCAGCGAGCAAAGGCAGGCACACTCAGGAGGACTCAGTCACACGCTTGTAGACTGGACAAAGTCAGACAGCACTTACTTCATCTAGAAGGCGTTCCTTCTCAACTTCAGTTAGATCAATCATGAGACTGCAGGAACAACATAAAAGACTTTAGTGCGCAGAAGCATACTTCTTACATATAATGTAAGCATTCGTCTATGAAAAGACACTCCAAAAATGCAACAGCAAGCTACGTAATTTATCTGTCCTCAAAGCTTCCTTTAGCTCATACCCAAAATGTCAAGAAAGCAAGAACAAGAGTTCTTGAATTAGAGTATTAAGCCACATGGTTTCTTTTTACTTTTTAATTTTTACATACGTGTGTGTCTACGCACACAGGTGCATGTGTACATGTGGCACGCATGCACGTGGAGGCATAAGGTTTCAGGGATTCTGAACTCGAGGGGTGACACTAAGAATGATGCATACTATAACGTAGTCTAACTCCATCTTTTTGCTGTAATAAATTCAGTTAAATGACACAATTAGATGCAAATGAACTGTTCTGTGTGTGCATGTGTTACATGTGCGGAAGCACGCATGCGGGTGCCGGAGGACATCCCTGGTGCTCTTCCTAAGAATGTCCATGTTGTTTTTTGAAGACAGGGTCTCTCACCCCACAGGCAAAGCTGGCAGCCAGGGGCTCCAGAAAGTGCTTGCCTCACAGTGCTGGGGTTACAAGCGTACACCACCAGGCTCTGGTTTTGTTTTTTTTAATTAGAGTTCTGTGAATTTAACTCAAGTCCTAATGCTGCAAAAAAGCACTTTACCAACTGACCTACCTATTCAGCATTAAAAGTGCATTTTTTAATGCTCTTTTTCTACCAGCTACATTAGCTCTTCAATTGAAGCAAATAAGCTAATATTTACTATCCCAGTAAGTGGCATAATGTAAGTGACTATATTCTAATGAACTAAGAAAGTTCAAAATTAAACCATTTACAGTCTGGAAGATAACACCCACAAATGGATCCCCCTTCCAGGGATCGCTCTCTGTAAGCAGTCATTGACCCCTCTAGCTTGCTTAATTCTGACTTCTTGAAGGTAGCCCTGAGGGGAGGATAACTGTGATGAACAACAGGATTGTATTAGGAATAGAAATGCTATGAACTACAAATCAGATCAAATACCACATCTAAAATCGATTTACAAACATACGTATGTAAATAAGGTTTGAAAGCTTGCATCAGCGTAACTGAAAGAGAGCCTCGGGCTCCTTCACCTTCCTAAGAAGTCATCCTTGTCGGGGTCTTCATCGAAGAGCTCAATTTCCAATTCTTGTCCTGGGTGTTCATAGACCAAAGCCTAGAATGAATGGTTAGCAGTTACTGCATTTTACCACCACATTCACCTTCTGAGGATGATAATTACACCAGAACCACCATGTCTCTTCTCGGCGGAAAGCAGTTTTTGTAGCACTACTTCTTACTGTTGGACCACACATAGTTATGATGACTGGGCTATTTTAAAACACTTACCTAGAGAGGAACAGTTTGCTTGGCCTGTTTCTGACTATCCAAATTACATCTTGGGTCAAGCACAATCCCCTAATAGAAGGGCTTCTGAGACCTGGGGCAGAAAGAAGATGTGCCCAGGCTCAGAAGAGAATGAGCAGATGCTACCATTGAAAACTCAGAGCATAAGGAGCTAGAAGGATGAGGGACGACAAAGGGCGAGAGGTGGGAGAGGAATAAACTGCACTCCTGTTCGGAAGAACAACCTGTCCTTTAAAATCTGCAACTTCCATAATTTTTCTTTGAGGAATTGCACATGGGGACAAGTGAGCCAGTGAGGGAGCGCGTGGATAATAAACTCGCGCAGCGTGCCTTGAGAGGGTGCCAGGTCCTGTCCGCTCGGGGAAACAGCTGCTGGAAGTACGTAAACCTAGCCGAGTACGGGGCTGGATACCTGCAACCTAGCGAGGCAGGAGAACCCTGAGTTCCAGGCAACGAGCTTCAGGGAAGCCGGACAAAACCTCTCATGTACATCTAACACATCCAGATCAAAACTGAAGTATATTCTCATTTGTATGTGTTTAAAACGCATTTAACATTTTTAATTAGAAAGAGCTATTCACATTAAAAAATACGTCGCCAATATTCAAGGTGGCTATTTTAAACCTCCCCTGTGTTTGTATGACAAGACTACTGGATGGTAGAGATTAAGGCACAACATTGCTTTTAAAAGATGGGAAATTAAAGCACAGGAAAAAATAACTGATTAGCCTTAGTCCTAAGTGACAGGCCTGGAGCCAAACCTCAAGCACACTCACTCGGGGTTCAATGACCATGCCTCAAATACAGTGGGACTCCCCACTTACCTCATACACCTCATTCCACTTGGGACTCAGGTTCTCTTTGATGACCTTGCTTTGGAAGATCTGGTTGCCCACTCGAACAATTCCATAGGGGTCTGACTTTCCCTTGACGAGGCCTTTAAGGTAAGTGTCTTTTCCTTGGAGATCTTGCGCTTCGATGAAGTGTATCCTTAGAACACCCTGCAACGAAGAGCAGGCTACTCAGATCAAATGCAGGCTCATTATGAGGAAGGGCAGACAGCCACGCGCCTGTCCTGAGGAGAACAAAGCTCTCTTCTTATGCAATGTGGCCTCAGCAGGGTCTGTGACAGAACACGTGTTGAGAAGAGGACAGTGCCATCCTGCAAGCTAATGCTATTGGCAGCCTAAGCCACAAAGACACCTGCAGAGTTCCTGGTGTGGTGGCATGCTCTCCCATGCAACCAATGACAGGTCCTGAGGTGCACCAAAGAAACCAAATAGCTGGTGACAGGTCTCGTCTCCTTCCCTATGGGACTCGAGAGAAGTAACTAGCATGCTTGGCTGTGCAGACCTGCTGCTAAGCACTTCAGACGCAGTTATCATGCCGTTTAATTGTAGAGCAACCCTATGAAATGCTGCCACTGAGTCTACTTTATAGAGGATGAAACAAACATTGAAACATAATAAACACAGTTCTCAAAAGTTGTTTTACTAATAAAAGAAAAACCATCACTCATTTCTTTCAAGGTAAGCAAAAGGAGCATGGTTGTGTGAAGTAGTATTCTGCCTCCAAATGTTTTAACAACTACAGGGTCATATTCCCAACCTGACTAGTGCAAGACAAGCATTTCCTCAGACAAACACACTGCAGAAAATATAAGAAAGCTCTTGTCTATATTTTCGTATGGCTACCGCTGAAGTGAGCTGGCCTTATGTTGCAGTCTGCCTGCATAGTTGCTGATAAATGACCAGAACACAGCTTAAGGGAACAAGGAGTTTATTTTCTTACGATAGTCTGGTTACAGTTCATAGTCCAGCTTGACGGGAGAGCACACACCAACACCAGGGCCAAGGGAACTGGCCACACCATAACGGCTGAGAGATGGACAATCCTTACTTGCCAGACCAGCATGTCTGGCCAAGTATACAGAAGGATGCCAACTCTCTCAACCAGCTCTCTGTGATTTATCCAGGGCCTGATCCCACCCATCATGGGCTGGGTATTCCCCACCAGCTAGACAATCTCCTACAGGTTTGCTCTGGGCTTAACTCAACCATCAACTCTCCACAACTGTGCCCAGAGCCCAAACCCTCAAGAGTCAAGTTGACACCTGTGCTTAACTATGACACCTTACTTCCCCGAAACGGTTAAGCCTGGGGTTAGGGGTAGCAATTCAGACTCATGCCAGTGCTCACCTACATTTGGTGCAAAAGGGATTTTTGCATTTTTAAAAACATTTTTTTCCATTTTTTGAGTATGTATATATAATGTCTTTATATGTTTGTATATGTGTAGGTACATTATGTGTGTGTGTGCGTGTGTGTGTACACAGTGTACATGCATGTGCAAACCCAAAACTGGTGTCAGAAACTCTTCTTTAATATTCTTCCACATTATTCTTCTCAGTAGGGGTCATAAATCAAACTCAGAGCTGGCTGACAGATTTAGTCTCATTTGCCAGAATGTTCTGAAGATTTTTAGTGTTGGCTGGAATTACAGGCTGGCTGCCATGCCCACAATGCACTTTATATGGGATTTGGGAAAGGTCCTTTTGCTTATGTGGCAAGTGCATTAATGGATGAGAGACAACGCCCCAGTCCTGATGCTGCATCTTAAGGGAAAGATGTGGGTTTAAGTCCCAGCACCACAAGAGGGAAGAGGGTGTGTGTGTGTGTGTGTGTGTGTGTGTGTGTGTGTGTGTGTGTGTGTGACGAGAGAGAGAGAGAGAGAGAGAGAGCGAGCGATCTCATGGACAAATGCATGCATGGTTGTGGATTTCAGTATTGTACTAAGTGAAAGGCTTCGTGGCAATACTAGTTCTGCTTCAGGAAACAGCTGAAGAAACAGTGCACTGAACATCACCAGCTACCTTCTGCTTCAGGAAAACTAAATCATCTAGTATACATCAGTAATACTTCCTGCAGGCAACCATGGCAACGCTGCTTCCTTAGCCTCTGGGGATGTGCCGGCTTCCTCTCTGGAGAAAGAGCTTTTTGACTTTGACTACAAGCCTCACCATTTTTGCATGCAGTTCTTTCAAATGAAAGTGACTCCATTGGCTGTTGCCCAACTACATGTCACACGCCATCCACCTTTACAGATGCTGAAACTGAAGTCTAGTCACCGCAGCCGCAAGACACAACACCATCTAGTTCAAGAGCTCTGTTCTTCCCATCTGTTAGATCAGCGACCCTTGACACTAACTCCAGATGCAGTTATGTTCCAGTCCCATCTCACCCGATGCTGAGAACAGTGAAAAATAGTCAATGAAAAATATACCCTATGCTTTCTGAGATGAAGGAGGCGTATGCTGCTTGTAGCTGTCATTTACCCTTGGGGTAACGTCTGTAGAACTGGAACTCGAAAAGACGCAACTGAGCCACATGAATCATCTGAAGTCTCTGGGGAGCTGGGGTCAGTCACCCAGTACACCTCCGGGGGAGTACAGGGCAGCCAAACCCCACCTTGCATGGCACGGTGGGAAGAAAGATGTTCGGGTCCTGGAAAATGTGACCACACACTTGCTTACCTTTGGTACAGGAAACCGCAACTGAGCTATCTGCACTTCACTGACAAGAGGGACAGTGATTCGATTGGGAAGCACCAGATGGTTTGATATTATGTCCAAGATGATAGTGTCAGATAAACCACTATTGAAAGGAAAGAACAGCCAATCAGATCATCAGCACTCATGGTTGTGTCTATCAATAAGCCTGCCACAGTCATGCTATCACGGCTATAGGCAGGGTGCAAGGCCTCAAATCGCCTATGTGGTATTTCCAGGCATAAGGCTGCTGTAACGGTGAGGTAGAATTTAATTTTGGAAGACAAGGTCAAATTCTACTACATTTTGTGAATTCCTAAATAGTCTTTCAATATTACTATATAATGACATCATATATATATATTGAGTAAGATACATTTCATTAAATTTCTTTTTTAGCAAAAGAGTTTCAAACAAAAATAAAAGTAAACATTCACAACACATCCTGCTGGTTATACACATATTCAAGTCTCTCTAGTGTTCTAAATTGTTTCCAATGAAGTAAAAATATTTAGTTTGTTCTTTTTTTTTTAAGTATTTTTTATTTATTCAATTGTGCATGTGTGCGCGTGTGTGAGCATGCGTGCATGCGTGCGTGCGTGTGTGTGTGTGTGTGTGTGTGTGTGTGTGTGTGTAGAATCACAGATGAATTCAGGAACCATCATGGACCGCCTCCACCTGCTCCTTGTTTACTCTGCCCTGGATTCACAGGCTCCGCCCTACCAAGACCAGAAACTCAGGCCGCCCCCGCTTCCGCTCGGCGTCTATACATGGGGTCTAGGATCCGAACTCAGGACCTTCCACCTGCAATGCAGAGGCTTAACCCCTGAGCCACCTCTCCAATCCCTGTTTTTTTAAATTAAACAATTTTTCCTTCTCTTTTTTAAAATGTTGCATTCATGAATACAGTGAATTTATGATTATTTCACCCCTTAGTCCCCAATCTCACACATAATCCTAATTACAGAGCTTATTTCTTCTTCCTCAATGGGGAAGAGACACAGGAAAGTAAGCCTAATCCTGTTGCTGTGTCGGGCTAACATCTAGCACCCCTACGTCCAGTGAACTGAACGTTCTCCCTTTTGGGGAGACACCATTTGTGAGATTTGCCAAGTCTCCTCCAAGAGCACACGAGCCCCAGACCTGATCACACAACCACAGGTTGCAGACAGCTGGACTCCTGGCAACCCCACCCTGCTGGGCAGGGAGGCTGCTGTCACTTTTTTAGTGGTCGTTTCAGAGGCATAAATGAGCATACAGAGACAGAAGAAAGGTAATCTGAAATCAGTCTCAGAATTTAAGTTGCAAATTACTTTAGGAGAAAAAAAATCCAGAGATTAACAAAACACCTACTAGAAACAAATGAAACTTTAATAAGTCAGGAATTTGACTTTCAAATAAACAGTGAGACCAGGAAATTGAATTTGGAAGGCTGCCATTTCAAAACTTCTTGTGTGGTAGTAAGTGACATTCGAACTGTCCCTAGCCGCCCAGTCAGATGCATGACTCTGCTGCCTCTCCCAGGGGGCGGTGATGAACTGGGACAGGATGGAGGAGGACAGACACTTCACCTGCTCCTCTCTCTCAAGGAGGGTCAGGTGGCAAAAGTCAGCAGGGGACAGGGAAGCAACAGCCTGGAGAGACCCAGAGAGGATTAGCTATGAAACGGATTTATTTCCCAAGTTCTCTCTCCTGTTTTCAGGAAAGTATTAAGAATTAATTTAAAAAGTCGATGCACAGAACGCTGGACAGCTGCTACTTTGTCAAATGCCACAGCCAGGAAGATGCCTGGGAAGGAGCCGGATCACCGAGGCGCCATCTGCTCGGCTCTACTGGTCACTCGAGCGCAGCGCCAAGCGCTGAGAACTCAGCTGCCACACTCCGTGGTCGCTCTGAGCCGTCGGGAGGCACATCTGGCACACGTGGGTCTCAACCGTCATCACACTACTTTTATGACAATAAAGGACAAGAGTTCATCAGGCCGAATCCAGCAGGACCTGGCATACTTACTTCAATCCAGGGATGTCCAAAAGATTAGTCAGTCCTGTCCAGTTAATCTCTAAGAGCTGTTTTAAAAAGAAAAACAATATTAACACCCAAGCCATCCCCATCGTTATTCACATGCACTCAGGCTGCTGCTTTTTTTTTTTCCCAGTCATAGAATGTTTTATTTTAAACCTGCTGCTCAAATTTTCAATAACAACACACGTGGCAAAAATAACACAGAACATCTGTCACAATTCTATCTGTGAACTTCAGGCTTCTTCAAAAAGGAAATGAGGTAATACAGAAAAGTCCCACCTCCTTGTTGTCCTCCACTAATACCTAAGAGGACAGCTTTTCCTGGTGTACATGGTAACCTCTCTCTCTCACTTCCTGATACGAGTTTCTCTAGTAAAGTCACACAGCTTCTAGGCCCTTCCACCACACATGGACACCTAGAGTGCCTACCACTGCAAGTCACAATTTCACCCGCGTACGTGCATAGGCAGACTACCTTTCACAAGATGAACCTGACGCTAAAGGTTCTTATTTTCTTGCTAATAGACAGCGTCTACTGACCTCCCAAAATACCCAGTTACATTCCCAGCAGAGCAGGAGAGAAAGCCTTTCTTCACGGCTTCACCAAAACCAGGATTAAAAAACAGCTATGTGGTAGTTGAAGTGCATTTTACCATGAATGGAACATCTGTCTAGTCTGGACATCTGTATTCATTTATCTCAGAATAACTCCATTGAGTGGATATGGGCGGTTAAGGTAACTGGTTGCTTTTCCTGTCAATGTGTGCAGGTGGAGTGCTCCTCTGGATCAGGTAACTAAACTAAGGAGGATGTTGTGTCACAGCTTGTCCGCTGGGGAGGGGGCAGTGCGAAGGAGACCCTAGAGCTGTGGAGAAGTTGGGCAGAGGCCTGCGAAGAGCCCAGATTTGGAGAAGACCCTCCTAGCAAGTCGTTCGGTAGAAAGCTCCGAAGGTCTAGCTTCTGTGGGTCTCTGTGCTGGGGGACGTGTTCTGTGATGTCTTTGACTCATCCCTGCTCCTGCCCGTAACTCTATCCCCACTTGTAAGTACTCCGATAATCTTGCTTGTCAAGTAGAACCTTGGTATGTTCATTACTTGGCTCTGTGTTGACTCCTAGCTGGGGTAGAAAGATGGTTGGATGTGTCTCCAGAAAAAGTGTTCACACAACTGAAGGAAGTGCTAGGTGATAGTGAAGGATCTCAGTTACTACAGAGCTTGTGGGGGTCTTTGGAAGGATCCCCTACCTTGGAATGACCAGGGGGGTACAAAGTCACACCAAAACCAGCACATAATAAAGGAGACTTATTGTCAAGCAAGCAGGAGAACAAAACAGGCAAGTAGCATGCAGCATGGCTGTTTCAGAAAGACAGAGAACAGAGAGGCAGAGAGCAGAGAGAGAATGAGAATGTAGTTCCGGGTCTCTTACTGGACGGGGTCATGTGACTGGGAGGAGAGGGGTCAGGAGTGTGACATAGGCCAAGGGCATGTAATTAAAAAAGTACTGGGATGGGACGTGGGCTTACCCTAGGGTGGGTAAGACTCCTTGGGGGCTGCAGACAAGCTGGTGGCCATGAAATTGTCATTGGGAGAGTGGAGTTGCCTTATTTACGTAGAGTGGAAACTGTGGATTCTTTGTCTCAACACACACATCTGAAGAGGGGGTCTTGAGCCATTTTGTGTTTAACATGTCTAATGTCTAACAGCTAAGAACAAACCTTTCTGTAAGTCAGTGGTTAGTCACAAATGAGAAGAGTTCTGACTTCCAGAAGTTGGTCTCTGACCTCTACAGATGGACGGCTTGCATGTGCTCACTTACTGTAGTGCTCTCTCTCCCTCGCCTGGGGGGGACTAGAGTAGATCAAAGCTAAAGAAGCCTGTTCTCTGGAGAATGACACATTAGCATCTGAACTGGGCTGTCCTTAGGGACTCCTTCCCTTGGAAGTTGAGTTTGCCTCTTGTCTGCAAGACCATGGCAGGCCTAACTCCTTCCCTTGGAAGTTGAGTTTACCTCCTGTCTGTTCTTGGATCGCTTTTTTTCAGGAGGCTGGGCTGCTACCTTCCCCTACAGTTCCTTCCTATTAGCATATTTGAGATATGCTAATGCACAGACCAAGTAACTCTGCCTGTTTTCTCTACTTGGAGATACTATGTGTGGTCCCACAGCAAATAGGTATCACTCCTGCCTTTTCTTTGTTAACTGGCATGTATACGCTTTACATAATTCTGCAAAGAATTTGGTCCTGCTCTTCTTTGATGTTTTCCTGAATTTGGCCCCGCTCCTTGACTGTTTTCCTATAAATACTCATGTATGCTGCAATAAAATTGGCTTGGATGATGGAGGACATCCTAGGCTCCCTCTAACCCGATGCCTGCTGAATTCCTGCTGCTCCCACTTCTGTTTCCTGCATGTAAATCTGGGTTTATGCTGGTTCGTGGGCCCGGACAACGACAACATTTTTGATGTGAGATAAGAAACCGGAAAGGAAAGAGTGTGCCTCCAATGTGATGCAGACTACAGGTGAGCCTGGAAGCATCTGTGGCCTCCTGGTGGACCTCAGGCAGCTCTGCGTCACAGCACACACGTCAAATCTCTCACTATGGTTCCACAAGGAGCAAGGCAACAACAAACCGCCCAGCAGAATCGAGGGCAGAGAAGGCCTTTGGCAGCCAGTCATGTTTTCAGTAGCACTGACAACATTGTAATCATCAGGGGTCTAAGGCAGCGTGAAAACTGTGCTTTCCGAGTCACCTGAGCGATGGATGTAGAGGCGCCCCAGTATTCCAAGCCACCTGAGCAGATGTAGAGGTGTGACTTAGGCAGGAAGGCCTGAGCTTTGGATGTCGACTTGATAACTACACACTGAACCTTCGAGTGCATCTGTGAAGCATCACTTAAGCCAGCCTCTGAGCAAGCCTGCAGGAGGTTATCTAATTGACGGTGACTTGGAGAAACAGTGGGTAGGACCACTTCCTGGAGGGGGGGAGCGGGGAGCGTGTAGTCTGACGATGGAGCGCTGGGAAGTACCCCTCTCCCAGCTCTGCCCGTGGACGGCCGTGACTGCTGCTCTTGGCTCCTGGTGCTGGCAACCGTAACCTGGAGCTGGAGCGTGATAAGCCCTCGCTCTTCAACCGTCTGGGCTGCACTTTTACGGCAATGGAGATTAAACCAAGACAGTTTCTTTCTCGATCACAGACCTTTAGGAACAACGAACCAAGCAAGTGGCACAGAATGTTTGCACCCAACTCCAGCTCGGACGCAAGTGCCTCATGTATGGTCTTGCCAGGTGATGCCTAGTCATGACTCCACTTTTTCTGCAATGATATGAGAAAGGGAAGCCATAGACTCTACAAAGGGAGAATTTAGTGACTAGTTTCCCCCCTGTAAAAGGCCGGTAAAGACCAATATAGGTAAGAAAACACTAAAGGGAATGAAATCCAAAGATGCTATTAAATAAATCTTTTTTCTTAAAAATACTTTTTGTTCCAAGTATTTTAGTAATATTTTACATGCCACTAACTTATCTCCTTAGAAAACATCCTCAGCACAGTCTTAATTACATTAAGATAGAACAATCTTATCCTGAAAGTTTTGAGAAAACAGAATTAATAATTTTTTAAAGATACTTGTTAATATCATATTTCAAGACAACACTGAATACTTGAGATTTTTGCTATAGTCTTAAGTAGCTATGTGTCATTTCTGGATTAGCTAAATTCTTAGGTGAGACAAAGACTTCAGAAAAATTGTGGTAAGCTAATTTTAGATGGTCTTTGGGTCTGCTAAAACATGCAGATGAAAACTAGGACTGGATTTAGTTGAAAAAGACTCAACTGCCACTTAAATTGTGCCACAGACAAAACAAATAGGAACAACTAAAATGAAAAAAATGACACAGACATGAACACACAGACACACACAGACAGACAGGGAGACACACACACAGACACACACATGACCCAGTTGTAAAAACAAATCAGGTAGGAAGTGACTGAAGGTGCAGAGTCCTGACAAGTCCCCACACTGGGCTTCCCTCCATGAAACAATGTGATCGGTTCCTGCTGCTTCCTTGACTGTAGCCCCGAACAAAAGAGCCCGCTGCGGAACACAGCCCTCCCAGATGCAGTCTGCAAGGCTGGTGAAGTGTGTCAGCCTGCCACAGTCAGCGTAAGCAGTCTACAAGTCCAGAGTCTGGTCCCTTATTTTGTAGGTGTGGCTGCCCAAGGGCAATTCCAGGAATCATCCTGCATTGCTTTACCTCCTTATTTACTTTGCTCTGAGGTTTCCCAGGCTTCCCCTTCTAGGGCTAGAAGTACAGGCCACCGCCACTTCTATTCGGCATTTTTATGTGGGATCTGGGAATCTGAACTCAGGTCCTTTTGCTTGTGAGACAAAGATTTTTAGTTCCTGAGCCATCTCCCTAGCCTCAAGCTCCTCTATCCTAAAAGAGTATTGACCTCCACTTGTTTTGTTTAAAAAAGTAGGAGCGTGATTCAATGACAGACCATGTGTGAAGTCTGAGGTTAGACCAGTAGCAACAAGAAGGGTGCTCTGCCAGGGAAGGCAGCACACACGTGGGAAGCTGAAGACAGCTTTGACTTCAAGGGAAGTCTGGACTATTTTGTCAACTTGCAATCAGCTTGGCTAGATAGCAGGACCTGTCTTCCCGTGCCACCTTAAAAAAGTGTACTTGTTTGAGCAACGCATATAACGTTTACCAGCTGACAGGTGGATTACTATTATTCAAAGCTTTTGGAGGCCTCACGTGGCATGCTGCTAAATGACTAAACAGCTGGAAGGCTAAAGCTCTTTCTTCACAAGAAAAATTCAACCTAGATCTGTGAGATGCTCAGGAGTTACTGAGTTCTGACCCCAGGTCCCACATAAAAGTGTTAGGACAGGCAGGGTCTGTACTTCAACCCTCCGAGCCAGAGCCTGGGAAACCCCAAAGCAAAGCACAAGGAAAAGCAATCCAGGGTGATTCCAATGCTGCCCTTGGCTTTCCACAAGCACACACACCCAGGGGCTCTCTTGTCCACGTGCCCACACAAAGAAAATTTAACCTAGATGGTATGATTTTGTCTGAACTTTACAGTTAGACTACAGAACAACCAAATGAAACTTCCACCTTTTGCTTGATCCACATGAGAAGTGCTTGGCTGTGAAATGACTCTGTTTGTAGTTACCCGCTCCCCTGTCTTTGGTATAGCTCACCTCCCTTGCCCCTAAGATCAGGATATCCCCAGCAGGCATTGCTCCTAAGCCTTGTTGACCTTAAACTGGATAATATTTGCAAAGATGTGTGAAGCAGAACGTCACTTTCCCATGAAAAGACTGGGACATAACCACGTGCTGATCAAATCCAGAGAAACAGTCGACAGGAAGACGGCAGGGCTGTGGGAGCAGCACTGAAGCGGCTTGGAAATGAGCTCTGACGCAAAAAAGAACTAGGCCAAAGTGTTTCCAAAGTCAAAGCACTGAAACAAGTGTGTGAGAAAACGAATGTTAAAAAACGAGTTTGTGTGTAAAACAAGACTAAGTATGATGGAAGGAGACAGAGAAAGTACAAGTGTGCATGAGGAGAAGTGGATAAGAGAGTTGTGTGAAAGGAAAATTGTCCATGAGGGAAAGATCCAGCGTGCAGCAAGAATGCCACAGTGCAAGTGAGAGAAAATGGGCGGCTAGACAAGGAACCGCGTGGAGAGTAGTGTAGGCCCGCGGGCGACTGTGGAAGGGAGAGAGAGAGAAAGAGAGAGGGAACGAACCACCGATGGGAAGGAGGGACGAGCCACCGATGGGAAGGAGGGACGAGCCACCGATGGGAAGGAGGGACGAGCCACCGATGGGTGGAGGAGGGACGAGCCACCGATGGGTGGAGGAGGGACGAGCCACCGATGGGTGGAGGAGGGACGAGCCACCGATGGGTGGAGGAGGGACGAGCCACCGATGGGTGGAGGAGGGACGAGCCACCGATGGTGGAGGAGGGACGAGCCACCGATGGGAAGGAGGGACGAACCACCGATGGGAAGGAGGGACGAACCACCGATGGGTGGAGGGACGAACCACCGATGGGAAGGAGGGACGAACCACCGATGGGAAGGAGGGACGAACCACCGATGGGAAGGAGGGACGAACCACCGATGGGAAGGAGGGACGAACCACCGATGGGAAGGAGGGACGAACCACCGATGGGAAGGAGGGACGAACCACCGATGGGAAGGAGGGACGAACCACCGATGGGTGGAGGAGGGACGAACCACCGATGGGTGGAGGGACGAACCACCGATGGGTGGAGGAGGGACGAGCCACCGATGGGAAGGAGGGACGAACCACCGATGGGTGGAGGGACGAACCACCGATGGGTGGAGGAGGGACGAGCCACCGATGGGAAGGAGGGACGAACCACCGATGGGTGGAGGGACGAACCACCGATGGGTAGGAGGGACGAACCACCGATGGGTGGAGGAGGGACGAACCACCGATGGTGGAGGGACGAACCACCGATGGGTGGAGGAGGGACGAGCCACCGATGGGTGAGGAGGGACGAACCACCGATGGGTGGAGGGACGAGCCACCGATGGGAGGAGGACGAACCACCGATGGGATAGGAGGGGGACGACCACCGATGGGTGAGGAGGGACGAGCCACCGATGGGAGGAGGGACGAGCCACCGATGGGAAGGAGGGACGAGCCACCGATGGGTAGGAGGGACGAGCCACCGATGGGAAGGAGGGACGAGCCACCGATGGGAGGAGGGACGAGCCACCGATGGGAAGGAGGGACGAGCCACCGATGGGAAGGAGGGACGAGCCACCGATGGGAAGGAGGGACGAACCACCGATGGGTAGGAGGGACGAACCACCGATGGGTGGAGGGACGAACACCGATGGGTGAGGAGGGACGACCACCGATGGGAGAGGGACGAACCACCGATGGGAAGGAGGGACGAACCACCGATGGGTAAGGAGGGACGAGCCACCGATGGGAAGGAGGGACGAACCACCGATGGGAAGGAGGGACGAACCACCGATGGGAGGAGGGACGAACCACCGATGGGTGGAGGGACGAACCACCGATGGGAAGGAGGGACGAACCACCGATGGGTGGAGGGACGAGCCACCGATGGGTGGAGGGACGAACCACCCATGGGAAGGAGGGACGAACCACCCATGGGAAGGAGGGACGAACCACCGATGGGTGGAGGGACGAGCCACCGATGGGTGGAGGGACGAGCCACCGATGGGTGGAGGGACGAACCACCGATGGGAAGGAGGGACGAACCACCGATGGGTGGAGGAGGGACGAACCACCGATGGGTGGAGGGACGAACCACCGATGGGAAGGAGAGACGAACCACCGATGGGAAGTGGCCATCTAACCTGGACACCCAGTAAACAGCTGAATGATTGGTGGCCGCACCTGATTGGACCTGACCCTATGTGAGCCCAAACACTTCCTGAGTAAAGTGGAGTCTCGCCTGACTCCCGGGGTCTGGGTGGTGACCTCGTCGCCGGGGCCCCACGTTTCCCCTCTTCCCCCCGGCTGGCCCGGCGGGGGATTCGGCCACAACCTCACACCTGTAGCGCGTGGCGGTCAGACAACGCAGGGCAGATCCCAAAGGAACTGGTCAGGCCGGGAACAGCTGCTCCCGAAGAATGCATGTAGTCCTGTCCTTTCTCCACTCGAAGGCAGAGTGTGAAGACCCACTCGGGAGGAAAGTGCGCGCGAGAAGACCCACTGGGCTGAAGAAGAGGTTCCTTGGGTGTGGCAGGACAGTCACAAGCTTAGTCTAACCTACGTAAGACCACCACAGACATGGGGACGACCCGTAGACAGACAGCTCTGCCTTGAGATTCAGGACAGACAAAATCACCAAGGGAGGGCAAGACCACAGCAGTAACAAAAAGCATCAAATTGCAGGTCCAAAAAGTTCAAAGAAAATGTAGCATAAATACTCCTGAGCTACCAAAGGAGCGCCGCAGCCTTGTGAGCGAGGCTGTGGGAATGGAAGGCTTGAAACACTCCAGCTCTCCCACCCAGCCCTGTCCGTTCAGGCGAAAGGGCCAAGAGTCACAAAGGAGGAAGAATACTGTCATACTTTCCAGCACGTGTTCTCTCAGAGGGAAAGACAAACAGTCATCATTCATCCGCCACATTGCACCCCCTTCCTGTGGCCCTATGTCACTCAGTTCAAATTCCTGGTTCCAGTTAGAACCAGTTCTTTCCTTCCACCGTGTGGGTTTCTGGGCGCCCAGGTTTGCAGTACATGCCTCGTCCACTGAGCTATTATCACTGACGCCACACTTAGCTCCTTTATGAGGGTGTCAGGGATTGGAACTCAGGTCTTCACGTTTACATGGCAGGTGCTTTTCTGCTGAACCATCTCTCCAGCCCATGTTCTGGTTATTTTCAGAACTCTTTTCAACTTCTGGGAATCAAACCTGGTACATGTTAGGCTCTACCACTGAGCTACACCCCAATCCTGTTCATGATACACTTTTCTCTTCACCCTAGAATCACCCCAGTGTTAGAGCCTTGCTGGAATGATCAACCTGATTATCTAATTTCTTAAAAGGCTTACTATGTGCCCATCATTCTCTCTTTACATGTAATTGTTAGGCATTGCTGACACTACTGTTACAGACGAGGAAACAGGCTTAGGAAAATGAACAGGTTGTTCAAAGCACACATCAAAAAGGAAGAGGAGTAGAAACCTTGCAGCACAAAGTAGTTAGGCTACACTGCCATCCTGGCCTCCACAGTGACTCCTTATGGGCCCCAAACTGAGTCACATCATCAGGAGCCTTTAGGGTTCTCTTAGCAACAAGTACCATAATTGTTGAGACGAACCTAACGAGTCACCAAGCAGGAAAACGTGAAGGTTTTATGCAAGTCACTGGAACTACACTTCTGAACTGGGGGTGGGGAGATGGGGGATTCTTTCTTTAAACTTTTTATTTTAAAAAGGGTCAGGAAGAATTATTTGGCAGCTAGCAGTAAATGTGTTCTCATATTTTCCAGTTGAAAGTAACTGAAAAAATTCCCTTCCCAAGCATGTTTGGTAGCTAAACTCACCATATAAGGATGAAGGCGATTCTGAACATTTCACTCTTACCACTCCCTTCCAGCATGAAAATGTCCTTAGGAAGTTATTACACATTGCTGCTTTAAAAGTAAACTCATCTATGCAACATTCAAACTAGATTGACGATTGCTTAGTTCTGAGGAAGGCTGAAAGATTTGAATTTTGTTCTCTCGAGAGGACACGTTCTTTAATAGTTAAGAATGTTCCAAAGATAGATAAATTATTAAAACAGCAATTTGTTTAGGTTAGTTTTGTATTCATTAATGAAGTCAGTTCTTATACAAACCTGCTTTTAGGTAGGAGAAAAAGATGCATTTTAAATCTTTTATGGATTTCCAAGAATTTTAGTGAAGTACAAATGAACAGATTCCCTGACAGCTTTTAAAATTTTACTGTATTGATGTATTCGAGTGCACTCAAAATAGGCCCATTCATCGAATCAGTGAGAGATGAAGACCACAGTGCTGCTGGTGACAGCCCTGGGGACAGGCACAGGTCAGGCTCTCAGGCAGACAAGCACCTCTGGAACCGGCCTGGGTAAATTTACATTTTAGAATTAAATGGTACTTTTTCATCAACTTCTGGGCCAAATGACACAAATTAACAATCCTATTTAAATGGGAGTACATCATGGGGAAGACAGAAATATGAAGAAGTAACAAAGGGACCGAAGACAGCGCTCTGGAAAAACTGAACAGAAAACTGTTAATGCAGTGCTCAAGAGCTAGAGCTATCATGTACCGTGGCTGGAGCTTGGGATGTTCAGTGGAGTGGCCGTGGGCAGTGTGACCCGGAGAGTGAAGGTCGGGGGGAGGGCAGCTCAGCCCAGAGTGCTGCATGCCCAAGACTCAGTTCCCATATGAGAACGTGCCCACAACATCACAAACTTGCCTGTCACATAGCTCAGAGGTTCCGTTTACGCTGGGGAAGAATGTGCCACCCTCTGCGTCACTCAAATAGCACCAATCACAGGCTGCTGAAGTCCAGCTAAGGAGGAAGGAGCCTGCCTGGTAGGAACAGGGAGTAATTTTGTTATACTTTTAAATTTTTATTTAGTGTATATGTGTGTATCAGAAGGCACCTGGGAATTATCCTAGGTTGCTCTATCTCCTTTTTGCTTCAAGCTGGGATTTTCCAGGTTCTACCTTCCAGAGTCAGTATTAGTCAGTATTATTACGACCATTTCCACCTGGCATTTTTACATGGGAACCAGGATCCAAACTCAGGACTTCTGCTTGCGAGGCAGTCTTAACCCCTGAACTGTCTCTCCAAGTCCCAGTTTTGTTATTTTTTTGTTTGTGTGTGTTATGTGTACTGACTCTAACAATGTCAATAAAAAAATGCACATCCATGTGAAACAATAGCTTTATACTTATCTAAGCATTAGAAGGCTAATTAAGAGTCTTTAGGATGTCTGAAGGCACCCTAGCACAGCCACGGGAGCATGACCACAGAAGGGCCCAGGACATGTCTGAAGGCACCCTAGCACAGCCACGGGAGCATGACCACAGAAGGACACGCCTGAAGGCACCCTAGCACAGCCACGGGAGCACGACCGCAGAAGGACAAAGGACACGTCTGAAGGCACCCTAGCACAGCCACGGGAGCACGACCGCAGAAGGACAAAGGACACGTCTGAAGGCACCCTAGCACAGCCACGGGAGCACGACCGCAGAAGGACAAAGGACACGTCTGAAGGCACTCTAGCACAGCCACGGGAGCACGACCGCAGAAGGACAAAGGACACGTCTGAAGGCACCCTAGCACAGCCACAGGAGCATGACCGCAGAAGGACAAAGGACACGTCTGAAGGCACCCTAGCACAGCCACGGGAGCATGACCACAGAAGGGCCCAGGACACGTCTGAAGGCACCCTAGCACAGCCACGGGAGCACGACCGCAGAAGGACAAAGGACACGTCTGAAGGCACCCTAGCACAGCCATGGCAGCACGACCACAGAAGGACAAAGGACACGTCTGAAAGATCACAGCCCTCATCCCATGGGGAGACAAGGCAGATTTCCAGGTATGACATATTCCAAAGTGTTAGAAACATAAATTTTGAATCATACTAATCTGGGGATATGTGAACACTGTGATGTTACAGGTCGTGTAATTTCCTGGTTGATAAAAGGGAACAATATGCTGTAGAAGCATAACTTTCTACTTTATCTTACTACTTTTTAAAATGGTGTGTGTGTGTGTGTGTGTGTATCAGAGGGCACTATGTGCCCCTGTGGAGGACCAAGGGTGACTTGGGAGGCATCCTGGATTGCTTATATGTCTTTTTTGCTTAACGCTGGGATTTTCCAGGTTCTACCCTCCAGGACCAAGAAATGTAGACCACCACCATTCCACCTGGCATTTTTACATGGGATTTGGGATCTGAACTCAGGTCCTTCTGCTTGTGAGGCAGAATCTCAACCCCTGAGCCACCTTTCCAGCACAAAGTATGAAAATTAGATAAGCAAGTATCAAAAATCATACTCAGCAATAAGCAAAATTTTCAGTTATTTTTTCAAACTTTCCACAGCAATTTTTTTAAATTTAGTGTGTGTGTGTGTGTGTGTATCAGAAGGCACTGTGTGTCCCTGTAAAGGACCGAGAGTGACTTTGGGAATCGTCCTGGATTGCTTCTACCCACTTTTTGCACACTCTGAATTTCTCAGGCTCCGCCTGCAGCTATTGTTGAGACACAAATGTGGACTTACTGGCTTCCTGAGGAAGAAGATGGACAGAGCTCCAACCAAAGGCATGTCTCCAATCAGTGGCTCCAAGATCACCCGCATTGTCCCATGGATCTGAATCCAGACAGGAAACCACATATCAGACCATAGTTCTTCAGGACCTTCCTGACTTCATGCTTCACTCAACTATAGCTACAAATACAAACTTACTTCAAAAGCCTTTCTAACTAATGCAAACTTCAATTTTCTTTCTAAAGAAATTTTAAATGAAAATCTGGAAAACTTACCTGAATACTTTTCACTCCAGCTCTACAAAAATATCGTTTGATCTCCAAGTCAATCTCACAATTTCCTACAAAACTAGCATAGAAAAAGTTCAGCATTACATAGAGTGAGTGGAACTATTTTTTGCTCACATATTATGAGTAGGAACTGCAAAATACGAAATCTGAATGAAAATGACAGTGAAGAGCTGGGGAAGAAGTTCAAGGGTTAAAACCTCTGACTCACAAGCAAAAGGACCCGAGTTTGGATTTCCAGATCCCATGAAAAAATGATGGGCAAATATGGCAGCAACCTGTAATTCCAGTCTCGGAAGACAGAGCCTGGAGAACCCTACAGCAAAGCAAATAAGGAAGTAGAACAATTCAGATGACTCCTGATATCATCCTTGGGTCTCCACAGGTATACACACACTTAAGTGAACTCTTGTGTACACACACACACACACACACACACATACACACGCACACCATTTTCACATAAAACATGTAAAAGGAAAAGGCGGCAGTAAAGCAACCCAAACCAGATTATTGCGGATGTGAAAACTGTGGCCCATACACATACTGGTACCAGATTCAACACTGCTATAAACACCTGTAAAGGTTTTTACACATACACTTGGCATCCCTGTACACAAAAGTCTTAATTAAATTTAAATATCCAGAACTTAGGAAGGCTGAAGCTGGAGGAACATGAACTTAAGATCACTCTGGAATATACAGGAAGTGGAGGTTGGTCTGACTATTAGTACGTAAAGTAAGGGACCTGGAAAGGTGACTCGATTGGTAAAGTGCTTACCAGCATCTCGTAAACAAGGTGTAGTGGCCCAGGGCCGTAATCTTTTATTTTTTTTTAATTTTTTTTTATTATTAATTCAACTGTGTGCATATGCGTGTGTATGTGCCCGCGCGTGTGTGTGTCTGTGCCCGTGTATGTGTAGAACCACGGACGAATTCGCGAACCACCATGGACGCCTCCACCTCCTTCTGCCCCAGGATTCACAGGCTCCGCCCTACCAGGACCAGAAGCGCAGGCCGCCCCCGCTTCTGCCTGGCATCTATATGTGGGGTCTAGGATCCGAACTCAGGATCTTCCGCCTGGAAGGCGGAGGCTTAACCCCTGAGCCACCTCTCCAGCCAGGGCAGTAATCTTAGCAATCACCTTGCAGAAGGAGAAGGAGAAGGAGTACAAAGTCACTTCCTGCTACACGGTTTAGGCCAACTCATAACTACATGCAAAGAACAAAACAAACGAAATACATGTCCAGTTTCAAAAGCCAATCTAAAAAGCAATGTACAATTTATGAAGCACTCCTTTGATGGAAGGCAGTCTTCAATTTAACAATTTTTTTGTTTAAAACATAAAAAGGGGGACTGGAGAGGTGGCTCAGGGGTTAAGCCTCTGCCTTGCAGATGGAAGGTCCTGAGTTCGGATCCTAAACTCCACATATAGATGCCGGGTGGAAGCGGGGGCACCCGGTGTTTCTGGTCCTGGTAGGGCGGAACCTGTGAATCCCGGGGCAGAGTAAACAAGGAGGAGGTGGAAGCGTGCGCACATGCACAATTGAATAAAAAAAAAAATTTAAAAAACATAAAAAGGTTGGATTTCATTTTATCAACAGATTTCACGGCTTTTCTCCTAGTCATGACAAACAATGCTTGAAAGGACTCTGAGACATACATGATTAGAAACAAGTTTGTTAGAGCATTGTCATGGTTGAAAGGGAGCTGTCCGCCAAAGACTAGTATGTTCGCATCCTTAGCTTGTTTGGTGTGGACTTTACTCACTGATTAAGGCATTTCAAAAATAAATATGAAACAAGCTTACTTTATTATGGGACTGACAAGTTGGCACTTATTTCAATTAAACATAAAATGATAAAATACACTTTCATGGGACAGTGTGGGATTTGACCCTTGTCCCTGTTTGCTGCTTAGGCACTTCTGAACTATGAGTGCTGACCAGGGAGCACATGAGGAAAATGTTAATAAAAGGGACCAGGGATGAAATTCTCCCAGGACAAACTGTATGTGGTCTTCACATTGAGAATTATTCTCAACCTAGTTGATGAACTCACAATAATCTGTTGTAAAACCATTGTAACCTTCCCCTTTTGTCTCCCAGCACTGTCACTTCATTTCCTAATTCTTTACATTTCTCTTCCATTTTACTGCACATAAGCACAGCTGGAACATACAAGGAAGACTGCATGTACCACTGCAACTCTCTCTTCAAACAGACAGCCTGAGGTGACAGTCAGTCAGTGCACGTGTGGCACACGCAGTGCGAAGAGTGGAGGAGAGTACAAGGCTCCTCCTCGCCTTCAGCCCCCGACACAGCCTAAGACAAAGAAGGGCCACCACGAGTTTGCCAGCAGCTGTGCCTAGCACAGGACCCCAGTGTAGCTCCTTTTTCATTCCGCTAATGACAATGGTACTTGGAGAAGTGTCAAATATCTGAAAGATGCAGATTTTTCTATATTAAAGACATTTCATGTTCCTTTCTGAAATAAAGGCTTTCATTATCAAACTCTGTCCAATTACTGTATTAATACTGTACTGTGGAAACTCACAGATGACAGAAAATGATCCCAGTCCAGATGTGAGGAGAAGCCCAACGTGCACTACGCACTACTGACAACCAGCTGACCCGCAGCAGCAGCAATCAGTGCTTCACTAGCTAGTCTGGACTGGATTTGTCCCCCAAGGTCCACATACTCATCACCACTGAGAGGTGGCAGAGTGGCAGAGCCTTTGAAAAACCGGACCTACTTAAAGGAAGGGTGAGCTTTGAGGGGTGACTGAGAACATCAATCCCTACTCTTTTCTTTTGTTTCCTCACGACCACGAGACAGTCAGCCCTGTCCTACCATGTCTCACATGTTTTGAAGACAAGGCCAGGTAGTCATGGACTGAAACTATGAGACAAAAGAAATTCTGTAAACTGTCTCTCTGAACTGTTTGTCTGTAGTAATGGAAAGCTGACTAACACAGCCATCGTTTCTCATCCTGACCACTCCAAAGGCCTGGGTGGTAACACACACGCATAATGCTCCACCTAGAGGCGCTCTCGGCCTGCATCCGTTTCTCCTCACATCCTGTGTCCACCATTCCAGGTTCTGTCTCCCTGAGTGTGATTACACCAGGGGACTCCTGTAAACAGAATCACATGGTCGCCGTCCTCAAATGCACACAAGCTACACCGTGTGATAAGGGCCCCTTCTTTGTTAAGGCTGACTAATACATGCCTGGGCTGTTTTTCCACTTACCCGTTCAGCTTTCCATGAACACTTGTAAATTAAGTTGTGTGTTGTTAACAGGTATAAGTTTTAAGATAATTGCTAGATAATTAAAAAGTACATAGAATGTACTCCTCAAAACCCTGTGATCACTATATGCAGTCCATCACCGACCAAAATGTAACACTTTACTCTGATGATACCAAGAACATGAATGTACCAGTATTGGCTCGCTTTCCTGTAATTCTTTTAGGAACACACACACACACACACACACACACACACACACACACACACACACACACAGTTTGAATGTGTCTTCCAAAGTCCATGTATTGGACAGAACCTTAATTTATCACTGGGGCCTGTGAGAAGTCTTTGAGCTGTAAAGATGAGTTGGAGCCTTTCTTGAAGGAGTTCTTGTTCTCAGAGGGAGTGACTCCTGAGTCTTAGGAGGCAAGTCTCCCATTTTCTCGCTTCTCTGACAAGCATGGACTAATCCTCCCACTTTCTGCTATAAGCTGTCACAGCATGAGGTTCCATGCAGCCTCACATGGCAGTTAGCCAGAATACCCATGCGTCCCTTCTGTCATCAGTCTCAGACATTCTGCTGCAATAAGAAAAAATAGCCTAAGACAAACAGCACAACTTGATTATCTGCTTATCTAATTTTAAAGATTTTTGAGACTGCCAAAATGTTTTCCAAGGCAATGGAACCATTTTACATTCCTAACAGTACACAAGGTTCTGATTTCATCATATCCTCATCAACGCTTAATAACTTCGTTGATGATGATCCTAAAGTGTGGTTTTAGTTCAATGACTAAGATGTTGGGTATCCATTTATTTATCTTGTTAAGAACTTTTAACATTAATATTAAAGTTTATAAGGGACATTTATTAAAGTAGTTTTCTTACTTAGTACATTTTATAAACAATGATTACTTGATACTAGGAATTCAGAACCAGGAGGTGAATAACATTCAGATCAAGAAGAATTTAGTCAAATACCAGTACCAGTGAACAGCAGGCAGGCATACACGCTTCCTAATGGTCGACACTTTCTGGATGTCAGTAACCATGACACAAGCGTAACAGAAACAAGAACTTACCTAATCTGAAGGTCCAGGATGATCTGCCTTTTATCTACATTTTCAGTATACACCTTAACACCATTGACCCTAAGGGGCTGAAATAAGAAACAGCTTAATTTAAAATGGAAAGAAGTTAACAAACAAGCAAACAAACTTTGAAATATGGCATAGATAGGACAAAAGTAGCTTTAGTGTCAGATTGACAACACTGTAGCTATTTAACCTGTGTCCCCTCATGTGTATGACACAAATAGTTAACAACATACATGTTGTAGAACTAACTGTGAGGTTAGGGGACACAGTGAATTTAAGAGCAGAGCACGCCATCTGGAACATAGTTCATGCTCAATAAACACTGGGTATTACCGTGGGTGTAAAAAATACACACACACACACACACACACACACACACACACACACATATATATATATATTATATTTTCTTTTATTTTCAAGCTCCTAACCTCCGACATCTCTTCCAAGTTAACTTGATCCTTTCACTCTATTCCATTCTCATTACACTGTTTGAAATATAGGTTCCCTTTATTTTCATGTCCTAGAAGATTTGAAATTTTTCACAAAAATGGCTTTTGTGTCAATCAAAGAGACAGACTGTAGCAGAATATGGCGGTATGGGCCTCGGCACGGGGACCTAAAATTTAATTCTGAGCCAGTGTGGCTACAGTGAGACCACCTCAAAACGAACACTTAACATAAACATTTCACATAAAACTCAGGTAACCATGAAAGTCATTACAGCACGGGTTGTGTTTCAAGGGCCAGTTGTAGCATTATTTTCAAAACCTTTTCCCATGTGTTCGCATGGGACCTCCTGAGAAGACTGTGGACTCTCCTCACGAGCATTAGTCCCAGCGTGAAGGCAGCGCCCTTTCGGTACAGCTGCTCATCCAGCACGCGCACATTACGCTCTCCTGCAAGGGCCCTAATGTTCTTGCTGGCCGTGGAAGACTGAATGACCACCAGAGACACAAGCAGCCCCCTGAGGAAGAAGCAGGGCACTGCTTTAGGCGCTGCTTTAGCAAACACATTTCCCTCCTCACCCAAGTGCCACCTTGGATGAAGAGCACCAGCAAGACTAGTCCCAGCCAGACGGTGCTGCCCCTGGACCCGCGAGCTCCTGCGGGTGCTGCCCCTGGACCCGCGAGCTCGCGCGGGTGCTGCCCCTGGACACGCGAGCTCCTGCGGGTGCTGCCCCTGGACCCGCGAGCTCACGCGGGTGCTGCCCCTGGACCCGCGAGCTCGCGCGGGTGCTGCCCCACCCCCTGACACTCCACAAGCCATAAGCAGGGGTCTATCAATCCCATGCGGTTCTTCAAGGGTCTTTTTATTTTGTCGGTATCAAACCAGTGTCATAGTTGGGCACAGGTGTCAACTTGACAGCTGAGCTCTGGGCACATTTGTGGAGAATTAATGGTTGGGTTAAGCCCAGAACAAACCTGCAGGAGATTGTCTAGCTGAGGGGAAAGGCCTAGCCCATGGTAGGTGGGACTAGGCCCTGGAATAAAATACAGAGAGCTGGTTGGGAAAGTTGGCCTTCTTGTGTACACTTGGCCAGACATGCTGGTCTGGCAAGTAAGGATCGTCCCTCTCTCAGCCACTACGTAGAGATGGTGTGGCCAGTTCCCTGGGCCCTGATACTGGTGTGAGCTCTGCCGTCAAGCTGGACTGGGAGCTGTAACCAGACAATCCTAAGAGAAAATAAACCCCTTATTTCCTTGAGCCATTTGATGGTGATTTATCAGCAACTCTGGAGGCAGACTGCAACACCGACCATGAGTGGGCATCATAAACTCCCCCGGTGAGCCTAGTCAGGGTTAGAAATGCCTTCTTCATGGCATTCACTTTGGAATATTTCTGTTGTGGGAGGTACGTGACATTACCTTGCTCGTGTGTCTCATTGGGTATCCTGAGAGAGCACTTGTCCTCTGAATAGGATGGCCACAACTCAAGCATAACAGCTTCCTGAGTTTGGAGACCTTGAAGCTAGGGGAGACAGTGGGCACACACAGGAAGAGTCGTGGGAGCCAAGAAAGGGACAGAACGACGTCCACAGGCCTAAGACCAGCCTTGAGCAGAAGTCACGATGAACACAGGCAGAGTCAGCAGTGATACAGTCACCTCGCAGAGGGACACCAGCACTATTTGTGCCAATGAAATGTGTGAACTGTGCCTTTTCTTTCAGGCATACGAAACAATGCTACCTTCTCAAAAAAGCTGAAAAATACAACAGCAGCACGTGCAGTGGTGTCTGCCTCTAACCCAGCATGTGGGAGGAGCAGCAAGCGCACCACAGGCAAAGCTGTTCTGGGCTGCGCAGTGAGAGCCTTTCTCAAGAAGTCAAAGCCAGCAACACAAGGAAACGTAGCAAGTAATTTAAGTATCCTGGAGACTGCCATTGGAAGCGACGCTGGCAACGCACAGTTCTGGTCCCACTTGAACCAGTGACAGATTCTATCCTTCCCCTTGTCAAAGCAATGAGTATGATCCTATGATCCAGAGTGTGCGTACTAACATACGAACAGGATGGACTTTGGTGTGAATTCACATCTCAGATCCTTTGATTGTATGGACTGTACTCCTGAGCTCTAAAGCAAACCTTAAAGAAGGCTGAAATGGCCAAAGCAATAAAGTACAAGAGCAGCAACACGCTGACTTTCCAAAAAGCAGAAAGCCAGGATGGGTCTTCGGCTGCAGACCCTGAAGGAATGACAGACACGACTGCAGAACACCCTGCAGAACTCCTGGAGTGCTTTGCAACACTGGACTTTCAAAGCACTCCCAAGGACTGAAGGACAACTGACCTGCTGCCCCATGTCCACCTTTGTGAAGCTGAAGGTGCTGAGGTGAGCATTTGCTCCCCGTACGGCTGGTTCTATGGTTTCTCGAAAGAGTTTCTCTATGAATTGGCAAATAAAGGGCCACATATGCTTTACAGTCTGGAAGAAAAAAAGAACTCATGTTAAACATCTGTAACAATATGTTTTCACTAGAGTTACTAAGATAAATTGTATAAACCTGTAGTCTATGAGAATCCAGCTTTAATAAACAAAAAAAGATAAATTATGTTCTTGTTATTCGAAATTAGCCCTGTGAAGCTAAATTTAAACTGCATTAAAATAGCCTGGGGCTGGGTAGATGCTTGTGGTCGAGCAAGAGGATATAGATTTTGAATCCCCAGACCCCACCTAAAATGCCGAGTGGTATAGTGTCCTGCTTAATGCCAGCCTCGAAGCTCCCACAGCAAGCTGGCTGGCCAGGCCTGCCAGTGGCCAACTCCAAGTTTGATTTGGAGACCCTGTGCTAAAAGAATAACGTGGCGACACATGATACCAACCTCAGGCTCCACATATATGCTCACATTGTGTGTGTGTGCAAATACATTCATGCACATAAAATGGAAAAAAGGAAATAATAAACTATCCACTAACCAATATATTGCAAAAGTTTATTCATTTAGTTAAATATTCTATTTAAATGGCTTCGACTGGTTGAGGGGACCTTCAACTATATAGACCTTGGGCTGGGGATGAGACTCAGTGGCAGGATTCTTGCCTCATATGCACAGCCTGGGTTTGGTCTCCAGCACTACAGCAAAACAAAACAGTGCATGGAGCTCATAAATGCCAGTGGATTTCATGGTGAAGGCTAAACTGCAGTTCTGTGGGACAACTGCTCCCCACTTCAGTGTCACCATGTTGCCCTAGAGAGGCTCAGAGTGCAAGGGAAGAAAGCCTACTAAGCCAAAACCCATCTTGAAAGAAATATTATAAATCCTAAGTTTCCTGGAAGGTATTTCTCTCTCCACAACAGTGCTTGCAGAATTCCTGCCTGCAGTTCCTGCACGACAGACACACAAGCACCCTCCATGGAGGAAGGTGGACGCCAGGCCAGAGCGCAGTATCACAGGAGCAGCGTCTGCTCAAGAGGCTCCACAGAAGGGAAAGTCGCAGACTGTTTCCAGCGGCTCTCTGGGAGCAGAAGCCAGCTCACTGCCATCTCAAGAATGCTAATGCTGCGACACCGAGATTCCCAAATACGGTAAGATGGTCTCTTACTCTCAAATCCCTACTGAATACTTGGAATATTCTTATCTTACCTTATTTAGCCATTCTGCTCTTTCAGTATCTGGAAAATGAACCTAAAAGAAAAAACACACACATGACTTCCTGGCTTCCGACAATAAAAAATAAAGTGTCCTTGGAGTACTTCATGATCTCTCCCGTGCATAATTACCTCTTCAAAACTACCTGCTCTGACACTCTGAAACGAGTCGCACCCAACTTATGACATCCTCAGGAACTGGAGCACAGAGACTGAGTACCAGATGCCAAGAGAACCTCATGGTTTCCCATGCCCAGGGCTCTTCTGTGGCATCGGACAAACAGCCTTCTCCCTTTACACAGACCTCGCACTGCTACCCTCTCCTGGAAACTAGAGTCACGGCCTTCAAAACCCTCTTTCCCTTTCGCCCTCCTCCTTCGGCCCAGCCAGACCTCAGCGTCAGATCCTCTCCCCTGCCTGTTCTCTCCCAAATGCACACCGTGATTGCTAAGGGAGCAAAAAGGCAAAAAATAAACCTTTTAGAAAAAAGGTTTAAAAATTCTATTACTGGAGACAAAACAGCCTCGCAAAGTTAGGCTAGTGCCATTTTTGGTCACAAGTAGGGAACTTTTGGAGGAAGAACACAAAGGTCAATCTAATTGTACAGAAACGTTTCTGACCTGGAGGAAGAGGACCACAGAGTGGTCTGTACTGGTGGCTGTTAAGACACTCCGGTGTAGTTTTTCTGGTTGACAAGGGATGCAAAAGCCAACCAACAGCCCCTCTCTGATGCAGGGAAGGTGGACCAGGCAACTGTCCATGGCTGTGCGGGGCAGTGTCAGGAGGTGGGGCAAGGGGTGCTCAAGAAAAAGGTTTTTCTGGGATTCGAAGCCACTTCTCCTGATGGACCATGAGAACACACAGCAGAAAATGAGATCTGGCAGGAAGTAACCATGGCCACAGAGCAACCACTGTGAGGATTTAATCACTGCCACATCAGCTTTTGCAAGGTCTCCCTGGGCCTCCACAGAACGGTAAGCCGTGCTGTGGCACTGGTAGAGTAGGGATTTAAGAAAGGACCATGCCCAGTAACAGAAGAGATATCAACCAACAGAATGTAATTAATAATAGGGATCATGTAGTTTTCAAGCACTGTTTGCATATACATATATAAAGTATTTTATCTGCATATGTCTAAGTGCCCAAGAGAATGCAAGACTATCCAGCAAACCCTAATAAAGAAAATGAGTCTTGGGCTGGAGAGATGGCTCAGGGGTTAAGACTCTGTCTCACAAGCAGAAGGTCCTGAGTTTGGATCCCAGATCCCATGTAAAAAATGCCAGGCAGAAATGTCTGGGGCCTGCACTTCTGGTCCTGGTGGGCAGAGCCTGGGAAATCCCAGAGCAAAGCAAGGAGGAAGAAGCAACCCAGGATGATTCCTGAAGTCACCCTTGGTCCTCCACAGAGACACACAGTGCTCTCTGACACACACGCACGCACACACACACACACACACACACAAACAAATAAATAAAATATAAAAAAAGAAGAGTCTTGACTTTCACTTTTCCCAATTATTACACTTTCAATGTTCTGTGAGAATCACTCATTTCCTAATCACTATGGTAACTTAAAGGAAAGGGTTCGTGGTGAGCACTTATGCCCAGGCCTGAGACTCCAGCCCTCCACAAGCAACAAGAGACTAGGCCATGACGGGAAGAGACACAGTCAAGAAGGAAGGAAGCAGGTGTTCAGAGCGAAGATGACAACGAAAATATTCTTTTACATGGAAGTGCTATTTATAAAATAATCAAAAATGTATACAAATGGGCTTTTTCTTATAGAGTGTTAGTAATCAACCACAAATGTGATTTAAAGAAAGGTTGGTACAGTGCTTCGAGTGCTCAAGGGGACACTATCCTCTCCAGCACTGGCTTCAGGGGTCTGTCAGGGGCAGTGAATGACTGCTCCATCATAAAGGCCAGTGACACTGTCAGATGGCTCCACCAGGGCCAGGGATCCGGGCAACCACGCTCCGCAGCAGGAAAGCTGCTCTGCTCATAGTCTTGTGCCAGAACAAAAAACAACCACTGATACCTGTGGCCCTGACTAGTCATAGTGTTTTTCTTTTCTATCAACAAAAAGAGAAAATTCTAAGTCACGTGCAAGTCCCTGAACTATAGAGGTGAGGCTATGGGTAAGCTGGACGTGCACTCCACTGCAGTTGCCAAGCAGGGCTGTGACATCTATGCATTTGGTGAAGCAATGTGTGAAGTCAGGAGGAAGAGCGGCTCTGCAGTGTCCATTTTCTGGAAGTACCAGAACCACCTACATGCAAACTCCTAGAGTGACATTTATTGGAGATGGCGGGCATATCACACCACCTGCTTTAGTCGGATATATCCCAAAGCATTCGGCACTTCTGAGGTTTCTGAGTACATAAAATTTAAAGTAAATCTGCTATCAAATTTCAAATTCTGTTCACCAGCTAAAAAATCTGCATCTAATCAATGCATATTCACAAACATTTGCTTATGTTTTGTAAAATGGAATTTAAAACACACAAAAAAAAAAAAAATCAGAAAAAAGGCGAAGATACAGGAATAGAAAACATGGTCCCAAGTCTTACAAAATGCACAAACACATAACATTTAGTTTCAGATTGGATCCTCTAAGTGAAAAGTGAAAAAAAAAAAAAAGAAGTCATTCAAATCCATTTTTTTTAAAGTTCCAATTATAAAACAACTTTTATCTCTGTGGACTAGAAACAATCATTTAAGATCTGTTTCTATTATATTTAAGACTTGACACTACCCCCCAAAAGTCTTTTAATTTAATCTTTAAAATAACAAAAGGTTATTTTAGATTTTAATATGCTATTGATATTGCCAAGTTGTTTTATGCAGAAAACTAAATCAAATATACAAAACCTAACAAGTTTATTGTAGCAGGAACTCTACACAAAATACAATGTTTAGTACTCTCCGGAACCCTTTGAAAGACCAGTGGTTTTGACTGATAACAAATGGGGAACAAGAAAAGAAATCCCACCTGCGGGCTCTGAAGCCCTTCCTGTTACACCCAGCTAAAGGTAAAACATGTTTATAAAAAGGTCAAAACTTTTCTAATTAAATATTTTTCCATCTGAGTACAACTCAGAGTAACACTTAAAATGGAAATAGAAGGAGCAACTTTGCTCACACGCTCCCTTGAAAACCAGCATTATGCGAGAAGGCAGAAGACAGGTCCCAGTACACAAGCAGCTGTCGCGGCCCACCGCAGCATGGCAGCGGCCCCTAGGAAGGCAGGCGCGCTGCAAAAACTCACTGGAGTAAGTAGTACAAGCACGCGCTACAGTAAATCCCGCGGACCCACTGCTTTCAGAAAAACTACCTTTATTCGTTTTGTGTGTGGAGGTCGGAGCTGGTCCCCCACCCATGTGGCTCCCAGATCAACTCAGAACATCAGGTTTGTGGCAAAAGCCTTCACTGCTGCGCCATCTCACTAGTGTGACTCACTGTTTGGAAAAAAAAAAAAAAAAAAACTAAATTAAGTTTACTTGGGAATGTCTGGGAAATTCGAAGACTGATATGCTGTTTAATTCTAATACAGCTGAAATACTACTGACTCAATGTCTTCAAGTAACTGAAAAGATAAATAGATACAATTAACATGTGAGTAGCCAAATACTATTAAACATCAAATGGCAAACTTGTTGGGGCAAATGCCTTCCCCAAATTGAGAGATTAACACTGCTTAAGGGCGATAGAGAGGAAGTTATTCCATTTTACACTAAGGGAGTGGAGGGAGAGCAAAGGTCTCAAAAGACTCCAGTCTTGATTCTAGGGTTACTGTTTGCTTTAGACCTTCAGTAAGATAAGTGAGATGGCGAGGTAAGTAGGTTTTACAAGATCTATTTCTCCGCATCTACATACAGCAGGCGTCAGTGTTTCTGCAGCTGCGAAGAGCTCAACTATAACTCTGGCTCTGCAAGCCCTCCCTGCATCTCCTGGGGAGCAGCAGTGGAAATGCGAACCTCTCCTGCTTCTGACTCACTCATTCACATTCTCCCTCTTTGCAGAAAGATTTCAGCTCTGTAGAGAGCCAACTGGTAGAGAGTGGTGCTCAGGGTCGCCACTTGCTAGAAAAGGAAATCTCATTCCCTGACATTTAAAAAAAAAAAGCATGGAAGGCTGGAGGAGATAAATTGAGTTTTCCATGGAAAGAGAACTACAGAAACCACTGGCCTCTAATCCGCTGGTGCTTTCTGGAGCCCCCCAAGGAATAAGGCTATAACCTGAGACCTGAGGAACTTGTGTTTATAGTGGAAGTCTCTGTCCCACACTAGATATCAGGAATGTTGAGTCTCCCGGGCTGGCCTTCCAAGCACACAGTGTCATGGTTTGAAATGTGTCCCCCACAGTCTCATGTGTTTGGCAAGGTCATGGCACCTTGAGAGGTGGAGCCTTGCTGGAGGAAGGAAGTCACAAAGGGTGGGCCTTGAGGTGGATGAGTCCCACCCTACCTCCAGGAGAAGTCTGCCTTTGCAGCAAGCAGTCTGCAGCTCTCAGCTTCCAAGATGTCTGCGGTGACTTAGCCTCCTCCAGCTTTGGCCAGCCAGCCATGCCGCCTCTGCTTTGAGAGACTGTACCTTCCCTCTGGAACTGTAAGCTGAATAAACCTCCCCTTCTCCCTTAAGTTGATCGACTTTGAGTATTCTCTCACAGCAATAATTAAGAGCAACTATTACAGAAATTGGTACCGAGTAGTGGGGTATTGCTGTGAGATTAAAAACAGCTGGTACCACAACGTGAAATTGTTTGTGAAGCTGAGAGAAGTTGGTACCCAAAAGTATGGCCAATGCTGTGATGTGGCTAGTGTGCCTTTGGAACTGTTTGTTGGGAGAAATGTGGAGAACTTTGGGACTTTGTGCTGGGAAAGTCTCTGCATCTGAGCAAGGGGGCCAAATGGGCCTTTCTTGTGAGAGAGCTCAGAGGAGAGCAATGCTGTGAGAGACGCAGCAGTGGAAGCCCAGCTTGTGATGGTCCAGAGGGGAACAGAGACTGTTTGCAACTGGACGAGTGACACATAGAGCCATGTGTTGGCCAAGAGTTTAGTGAAGTTTTGCCCTCGTCCTGAAAGTTTGCCTGAAATTAAGTTGGAGTGCTTGGCGGAGGAAATTTCAAAGCAATGTAGTCTTGACAATGTGATATGGCTACTTTCTAGTGGTCTTCAGAGTTATGAAAAAGAGCAAAGAATCAGGCAGGAAGAAGCAAAACCTGTTAAGATCCAAAGATGAAAAATACAATGGCAAACTTAAAAGAGTTGAACCAGGAAGAAGCAGAGAACAAAATGGCTGTTGAAGAGATTAGCTCTCCATTTGTAAATCAAAGCCTGCTCTTAATTTGAATAATAGGAGAGGCCCTAGCTTGAGGGCAAAATTCTCAGGGAAGGCTCCTACTCATAAGAATGCAAATCCTTTCAGAAGACTGGAGCTAAAAGGTGGAGTTCCAAAGCAAGAGTTGGTTTCTCTTACCAAGCAACTGCCCAGGAGTGAAAGAGATGGTCAACATGGAGAAGCAGAATCAGCTGTGATTCAAGGGGGCCAGTCTTGGCAAAGTCGTCCACGTGGTTCTGGTTTTAGAGGCATCAGTGATGCAAGAGGGAGGAGATCACGGAGTCCTCCTCCAAGATTTCAAAAATTGGCAGAATCCAGGCATCATGAGGCAAGAAGCCTGCAGTTTAGAGGCCCAAGAAGGGCAGTTTGTGCTGTGGAGTTAAAGCCTGGTTTGCCATTGAAAAGTAAAGATGTTAGAGATGCCAGAGACAACGTGGGACACCTGCCAAGGAGAGCTGTATACCTGGGAGGAGTCAGCTCAAGAGACCTACGTATTCTATGGACAGCTGCATTGGAGGGATGGAACCAAAGCCCTTTAGAACTGAGATGATTTCAACAAGAGGCTCATCTGTTAGACTGAGAGCTACAAGATTTGGAGTTTGTCCTGCTGGTTTTCGGTCTTGTTATGGACCGATCTTTCCTGGATATTCCCCCATTCCTTCCTTTTGGAATGGGAATGTTTATTCTATGCCATTGTATGTTGGAAGTATGTAACTTGGCTTTGGATTTTGGACTTTTGGATTGTTGGGACTACTGATGTAGTCTATGAAGACTTTTAAAGTTGGACTGAGTATGGTTTATATAATGAGATGGCAATGAGCCTGTGGAGGCCAGGGGTGGAATGTCATGGTTTGAAATGTGTCCCCCACAGTCTCATGTGTTTGGCAAGGTCATGGCACCTTGAGAGGTGGAGCCTTGCTGGAGGAAGGCAGTCACAAGGGGTGGGACTTGAGGTGGAGGAGTCCCACCCTACCTCCAGGAGAAGTCTGTCTTTGCAGCAAGCAGTCTGCAGCTCTCAGCCTCCAAGATGTCTGTGGTGACTTAGCCTCCTCCAGCTTTGGCCAGCCAGCCATGCCGCCTCTGCTTTGAGAGACTGTCCCTTCCCTCTGGAACCGTAAGCTGAATAAACCTCCCTTTCTGCCTTAAGTTGATCAACTTTGAGTATTCTCTCACAGCAATAATTAAGAGCAACTATTACACACAGGGAAACTATGCTTCCTTATACCCCATCTGCTTCCAAACAATCAGAAGCCCCACACCCTGATTTGCCTACAGATTCCCAACCTCCTGATTATTAAAAAACAAAACAGAAAAAGCCTGGCAGGACTGGGTAGTGGATTTTCACCAGTCCACCTGTGGGAGAACAGTGGACTTTCCCACCTGTTTCTGTCTGTTTCTTTCCTGTGTGTCTTTTTTCCCCTCAGCCCCAGGACAGCTTCAGAATCACCACCCCTGGATATGATGCACTTAGAGAATTTTTAAAGAGAGAGAACGGCTGGGAGAGCTTTTCCCCAAAACCTTTTAAAAAGGTTTCTCAATTCTGAATAACGGTGGACACCAGAAGCCTAGACAGCAGGTGGGGGGACGTGAACATCTAGCACAGGCAGGGCTGGGGGCGCCCTGCGCAGTGTGTCTGAGAGCATGCGGGAGGCTCGAGCCATCTTAAATGAAAGAGGGAAGCAAGGAGTTTTGTTTCCTTGTCTAAACAGCACAGTCTCAAACAGGAGAGCAGTCAAACTAGCACAACAAAATCATGAGTCTAGGAAATTCTTTCATGATACCTCTAGGCACCAAGCGGCACAGCTGTGACTTCAGAACACTTCTCTTCACTAGGCATACTGCAGACATCTGTTGAAAAGCACATACCCTTCGGGATGGCCTGCATACAGAGCGTTGTTCTTGGTAGATGCTAAGTAGAGACTTTAAATATTTAAAATAATGTAATATAAATCAACCTTAAATTCTATGTAAAAGGAAAAAAAGACTTGAAGAAAGTAAAAATTGCTCTGAAAACATTGGTCCACATACAAAGCAACCAAAGAAGTGGGTTTAGTGGCTCGTACCTGTAATCCCAGCACTGGGGGGGTGGAGGCACGAGGGTGTCTGCAAGCCCAAGGCCTGCCTGGCTGCACCGAGTCTGACGCCTTCCTGGACTACAGAAGCAGCCATGTCTCAAAACAAAACCCCAAAGACTCACCAAAGGGAGCCCAGCCTCCAAGACACACAGACCACTGTCGTTCCAGGAGACTGTTGTTAAGTCAGAGGTCAGGATACCAACGCAGGAGACCTGAGAAAGCCTTTCACTGCTTTCCCACCCACCACGCCCAAGTAAGCGGCATCTGCAGTTACATTCCAGTATTTTCCAGGTGATGGCGGACACAGGAAGACATGGGAGGAGGGTGGGAGCAGCAGTGTGGGGCCAGCTTGCCGCCCAAGAGGGTGGGAGTGGCTGGGGCCTCGAGGGAACAATGAACATCCAATCACATTGCAGAACCATGAAGAAAACAAGTGTTAGGACCAGCATTAAAAACTGGTGGACAGGGGTGGAGAGGTGGCTCAGGGGTTCAGCCTCTGCCTTGCAGGCAGAAGGTCCTGAGTTCGGATCCTAGACCCCACGTATAGACTCCGGGCGGAAGCGGGGGCGGCCTGCACTTCTGGTCCTGGTAAGGCGGAGCCTGTGAATCCAGGGGCAGAGTAAACAAGGAGGAGGTGGAGATGGTCCATGGTGGTTCCCGAATTCGCCAGTGGTTCTACATACACACATGCACAATTGAATAAATAAAATAAAAAAATTAAAAAAAAAACTGGTGGACAACTTATCTGTGAATGTGTGTGAGAAAGAAAAAAGAGGAAAGGAAAGAGAGGGAGTGATGGGGTAAGAGATAAACAGATAAGGTCCTTCATTCTCATCTGTCCCTCTCATCTTGTCAGAGACCTGGGTCACATTCATGGTTATTAGAGAAACAGAGACCAGAAACCCTGAGTGCTACTTCTGTACAGAAACAGACTCGGGGCCAGGGAGAGGCCCAGTGCATCAGGGCCTGCTACAGAGCATGAAACCTGAGTGTGGACCCCAAATACGCAGGTAATTCAGGTGCTAAAGGATGGGGAGGGCAGACACAGGTGAACCTGTGGAGTCACTGGCCAGCCAAGCCAGCCAGTGAGCTTCACGTGCAGTGAAAGGCCCGGTCTGGCACACACAATGCATCCATCTGGTTTTTAAATAAATGAACAAATAAAAGGGTAGAGAGTAGTAGAGTAAGGTATTTGGCGCGCACACACACGCACGCGCACACGCACGCGCACACACACCTGGACAACTTACCCGTGCCCAAACATGCACACACCAATAGGAGTGCCGTGAAGGCGGCAGTTCTGAAGCTCTGCCCCGCAGCTTCCTCACAGCCCAGCTGTGTTCACGTCTCTCCACCACAAGAAAGGCCACAGAGAGCTGCTTTTCATCTATTTCTACTCTCCACACAGGGCAGGCAGGCACGGGCTGCACACAGCTCAACAAGGCATTTGCGTGCACACAGGCCCTACGGTCCCTGACAACGCAAAAAGGAGCAGGCCATCGATTAACTTGCACGGAAGATAAAGCAACTCATCGCTTAAAAAATCCACAAGCCATAATTTTCCAAGTGGCTCCATCAAGGTTACAGGGACCTTGGCACAGCAATCACGTGGCAGTGGAGCTTGGAAAACACTTCTAAGGGGCTTCAAAATCTCCTGGGTGCTGAGGGGGAATTTCTCTAGGAATGTGGAGCAGCACTGCTACCCCTCAAATCTTTCTTAGGCCCCAGGTAGGGCCTCAATCATCCTTTACACTCACACCACAAACAGGAAGGCCTCCCAGAGCTAGGGCAAAATGGTGGCTTCCTGCGTCACTGCAAACGCTTGACAGTTGAATTACGGCTGGCTGCTGAAGAAGAGAGGCCTGAGCTGGGGAGGGTGGGACAGTATGTATCAGGGTCTGTAAAAACCTCATTTAAGGGGCAGTGTCTTTGATAATTTCCTTGTTATACAAATGACCAATTTCTATTTCAAGGAAACAGAATATAAGAGAAGATTTAAAACTAGGTCAATCTTCTATTTGAGTATTTGAAAAAAAAGTTATATATATTTTGGCACAAGGAATTCCCATTACACAGCCCAGGCTGATCTCGAATTTGTGATCCTGTCTTAGTCGCCCAAGTAATGAGATTGTAAGTGTGTACAACATGCTTGGCTAAAAACCAATTTGTATTTCCAAATCACTCACAGAATGTACAATGAATTTCATATACATGCCTGGCACACACAACACATATATCTAATGAGAGAGGGAGGGAGGAAAGAGAGGGAGAGAGAGAAGAAGGAAAGTACAACTCAAGCAGGAGTGTCTGTGGATGTCAGAGGTCAACTTCTTAGGTTGATTCTCTCTTTTTACCATGTGTGCTCCGAGGATTGGACTCAGGTCACCGGTTTGTACACAAATGTCTTTACCCACTGAGCCACATAGCTGCCCCATCTGTTCATTTTTGATATGAGCTTTAAGTTTTATCATATGTATGGCATGGCAGCAAAACCTAAGAAAGGCCAGATATTCAATGGCAGAATCACAATAGAGACACCTTGTAGCTTACAGCCAAGGGTGCACTAGGATCTGAACAGGAGGGACACCTTGTAGCTGACAGCCACAGTACACTAGGATCTGAACAGGGACACCTCACAGCTTACAGACAAGGGTGCACTAGGATCTGAACAGGGACACCTCACAGCTTACAGACAAGGGTGCACTAGGATCTGAACAGGGACACCTCACAGCTTACAGCTAAGGGTACACTAGGATCTGAACAGGAATATCTCACAGCTTACAGACAAGGGTACACTAGGATCTGAACAGGAATATCTCACACCTTACAGCTAAGGGTACACTAGGATGTGAACAGACACCTTGTAGCTTACAGCCAACGACCTGAACAGGGACACCTCACAGTTTACAGCCAGCGGCACACTAGGATTTAAAGCAACTTAAAGCTTATAGTCAATGATACACTAAAGCAGTTGTCGAGTGATTTAATGTTGCACACATAAACACAAATGACATTTTTCTTAAAAAGCTGATGCACATTTTAGCAAAATCTCAAGTTCCTTAGACATCCTTCTGCCACTACTAACAGTCTTGGCTTAAACTGAGTTTTTGGCATAAACTACATCAATCTCACAAACTAAAGTATGTCCAAAAGTAGGCAGCGTGTCTTCAACACATAAGACAATCTGGTGGCTTTGATTTTAAGCCCAATCTGAAACTGCTATTCGAATGGACATGCCTCTGACACGAACGAGTGAGAAGCTGAGCAGGCGGCTACAGCGCCAGAAGAGCTGCACGTGTTGCACTGGGATGAATTCACCTAGTTCTAATGCACACACAGTTTATGCAGTGTGTGTAAGACCATGACGCTCACACTAAAGACTCTTGAGGAGCAGAAGCGCCAGGAAAGCCTGACCCTATACAGCCTCAGAGGCCGCTCAGGTCAGCTCTCATTGAGGAGGTTTAACCGGGCGCAGTGGCTCACACCTGTAATGCCAGCACTCAGAAGGCGAGGAAGGAAGAGCACCAGTTTGAGACCAGCCTGGGCTACACTGTGAGATCCTGCCTCAGAAGAAAAAGAAGAAAAGGGAAAGGAGAGTTATGTATTACCTTGGGGCTTAACTTTACTCTCTCACATGGACAGTAAAAATCTCATGAGCTGGGAGAATGAAATCAGAAATTTGCTACCCTAAAACGTGTTTCCAGTGCTTTCTTTTTTCCCCATGTGTGGGTGTGTCTATACAAGAGGGCAAATTGCTTTGCTCTGGGCATTACCAGGCTCCACCTTCCAGGGCCAGAAGTGCAGACCTATGCCATTTCTACTCAGCATTTTTATGTGGATCTAGGATCCAAACTCAGGTCCTTTGATTTCTGAGACAAAGACTTTAATCCTGAGCCATTTCTCCAGCTCCAGTTTCTAACACTTTAAATCCTTTATTGTATAAAGCGGAGAAACGGTAAATAGTGAAACTCATAAAACACTAGGATGTTCCTCATGAAAATCATCACCTTTACAGCATGGAATCCATGAGAGACAAGGAGCCGGAAACAAACTCACGACTCCACATATGAAGTGCCGCGAGGATATCACAATGTCAACAGTTGTGTCCCAGTATGATTGCCTGTTGGACTGTTCCCATCAATTGTGACATTGCTATGGAACTATGGTTTGAGCATTGTAGCAGAACACAGAGAAAACCGGCACATTTACTGTTTCTTGTCTCCATATAAGATACTAAACAAGGAACCTTGGGGGGAAAACTTAACAAAGTCTCTGTATTTCTTTTTTTTCTCCCACCCCCGGGCCTTTCCCCTTCCTCCAAAAGTCTCTGTATTTCTTAATCAGATTCTTGACTCTTGTGAATTTTTCCTAGAAAACTCAGTAATTTGTTATGAATGTACAACTACACACAGAAAAAATTGTTAATTCAGTTGCAAAAACAGTCTCCCAAATGTTACAAACGTGAGAAACAAGGAGATAAGTCCTAGTCCAACTGTTTACCAAGCTCTTGTAACCACCACCAGAACAGACACAGACTGTCCAAATGCCATGAGGGCCCTGGCTGCTCTCACACCGACATTCCCTTCCTTTTGTCCTCTACTACCCTGGTACCAGCTCACCTGCAAGACTGACATCTTGAGAACATCCCGTAGAGGAAACAATCCCACTAGCCACCAGTACCAGCAGCCTGCTCTGCTAGGAGGGGCCACGGACTACTTAAGAAATGGCATTTTGGTTGTTCAGTTTTCCTGGGTGTTTTTCTGTTATAGATGGTCACCATTTGTGTATTTATTTCCCTGGAGTAAAGTGTGACCATTGAATCCTATGAGGACATGTTTACTTTATCACAAAACTAGTGTCTGCACAAGCTCAAGTCCCTTTCACCAGTGCTGAGAAATAGCTCATTGGTATTTTTTCTAAAATTTAGCTATAATATTAAATAGTTAAATAGAAGTGCTTTTAGAAATAAAATTGTGACAAAGTATGCCTAAAAACGATTAATTTTTGCCATTTTAAGTAGCTTAGGTGGCATTCAACACATTCTTACTGTTGTTCAATTCTACTGTGGTCCATCTCTCTGTCTTTTTGATCTTGCCTCCTTTCATTTATTTTAATCTGGCATTTCTCCAAACATAATATAACCAAGTAAGTTCTGTCAGAAGCCTAGAAGTAAATTATCAGTCTAATTCACTGCTTACTAGCAGATCAGATAATACAGACACGGAACTCTTTCACTGTGGACCCTGTCACTGTCATGCTAGCTGAACATGTGGTAGCATCACAAAAATGCATCAAAGGAATATGACATAGGTCTCTCTCTCTCACACACATGCATGCACACACACACACACACACACACACACACACACACACGCACTTGCACATGTGCACACAAACACCGCAAGAGCTGTCCAGACAAGGACCTAAAATGCTAAAATTCAGAGAAGGCAGATAAAAGATAAGCTAACACCCCGTGGCTGTTCTTCCCAGGGGTGCAGAGTGAAAAATGACCAAATTGAGAAATGAGGCTCATAACTTGAAGTCAGGAGAGTTTAGGGACAACACAGAACGCATCAGGACAGGGACAACTCAATGACCAAGAGTCCGTGGAGGGAGAAGAATGGAAAACGCTCTCTGTCCCAGATGGAATCTGCCATCTTCAACTCCCCAGAACAAGCAGTTAGTCCGAAGAGGAACACGCTCTGTGCAGGCTCTGCACACTGAGAGAGCGCAAAGCAGCTGAGACAGAGTGGAGGCTCAGGACGGGTGCTGGCCTGGAGGCCCCTGCCGCTGCGGCTGGAATGCGGCACCTGTCAGAGGAGAGTTTGACCCTCTCTACGAGTTACCGTCCACCACAGGCACCAGCTGGCACCTGCTCACGGCCACTTCTCTGGGACGCCTGACTCTGCTGCTCTGCACATAGTTCACCACAGCCAACGTCAAACTACCAAACACTCTCACCGAAAGAAGGAAGAACTGCACAAAGATCAATAGACAGCACACCGATCACTAGAGAAATGCCAACTGCAGCCACAGTGAGATGCAACTTCATAACCAAGAGTGTTAACAAGGGTTAGACATTCCTCAAAAAGTAAACACAGACCCAACAATTCTCCCAGGTACATATATCCGACACAGGCATTCAAACAAAAATTTGGACAGAAGATTCACAACAAAACCATTCAGTTGCCAAAAAATGGAAAGAATTCTTTCAAAAGGAATGAACTATATCATATCAAAATAGTGGAATAAAAAGAAATTAATAAATAGAAAATTAAATAAATAAAATAAATCAAAATAAAAAAATAAAAAGTACTGACTTATGCTGTGACTAAACTTCAAATATGTAAAATAAGTCAGATACAAGTCACATGTATGATTCTATGAATATATGAACTATCTGGAAGAGGAAGCTCACATAGACAGAAAGTGAACTTGTAATAGGCACTCCTCTTAAGTTTCACAAACTCAACTTATAAACACTTAGCTGCCAACTTCTACCCTGGCCCAGGACTTACGATGAACCATCTTTCTTGGCAAAAACAGCGGCAGTGCACTGGGAGCTGTGGCTTATTTCTCTCAGTCCTCCGCCCACCGCCAGTGCTGTTCCTATGAGACTGGCACACTTTCCATCTTCAAGCCACCTGGGTGTCTTGCTAGACCACATCTGAATTGAGACACACCACCCCTGTCTTTATGTGATACCTGTCCAAGTCTGTAAGTAACCTTTGTTTATATTTGATGTCTGTCTGGCTCTAGAAGCCAACCCTAACCTAACCTTTGTCTGTATGGGTGCTAAACCTAAATGTCGTATCGAGATCTAGCAGCTAACCCTAACTCTAACCCTTGTGAGCAGGGAAGTCCGTCCAGGTCCAGCAGCTAACAATTACTAAGTAACCACTTTAACAAACGCACAACAGAAGCCTGCAGAGAACACAGGCCAGAGTATGGTTCAGATTCACTGTTTAGGGCAGAGAGATACTGGAATCAAACATGAGCTACCTTGTTCTATGATGAAGGACACATAAGGTGAGCTGTGCAGTGCTCTCTCCACACATCACTGCATTTATTTCCCAAAGATCTACCGTACTCTAGGAAACCTAAATTGTATCAAATCACCGACTACGACAAGGAAATAACCACACTTGCTACAGGTAAGCTAAACCGGTGCCATAGACCCAGAAATAGCATGTCCATTTTCAAATTCACTCGTAATTCACTAACCAATGCTTATTTACACAAGAAGGGGAATGGATAAAACCCACATTTTATAACACAAGATGCTCATATATAGCTTTAACTAATCTCCTACATCAGGGCAGCTAGAAGTGTGTTTACCTAAGAAGGATGCAAGGAAAAGTCCACTTGGAATAAAGATGCAGGTCCTTGGATTTATCTGGGGACATGCGGGGGAGACGGGAGAAGTGGGATGCGTGGTCAGATGGCTCAGGTGAGAAAGTGCCTGTCTCACAACACCAGAGGTTGAGACTGGATCTTCAGGACATGTGCAAGAATGTCCACTCTCCTGGAGAGTCTGACCCAAAGGACTCTTGACCTTGAGTTTGCTGGACAGCTAGTGCAGCTACATTCGGGACTCCAGTTCAGTGAGAGACCATGTCTCAAAAGAACGTGAACAGAACTGATGACACCTGATGTTCACCTCTGGTCTACAGACATGACAGAAGGGGCAGGGGACGGGAGAGGAGGAAAGGGGAGGGGAGAGGAGGGAGAAAGTGAGTCACAAACGCAGCGCACCGGGGCCCAGCACTGCTGGCCTGTAACCAGGAGGGCCACAAGCTCAAGGACAAATTGGGCACGTTGGGAGACACTACCTCAAAATAAAAAGTGAAAAAAGGGGGTGGCTGGCTGGGTTTTGGTTGAGTGGTGGAGTACTTGCCAGCATACATGACTGCTTAGCTTCAATCCCTAGTATTACAAGCAAACAACGTAGATTAATTCCTAGTGACAACACAAAGTCAAGATACTGCAATGAGACGAAAGTCAAACTTCAGGACTCTTAAGTCCCACAAGTGGGGCACAGGGGTATTGTACTAGTTACTCTTTTCTGACACTGTGAGAGAGAACCCAAAGCCAAACAACTTAAGAGAGAAAGGGAGATTTATTCAGCTTACGGTTCCAAAGGGGGAAATACAGACTTTCATGGCGGAAGTGCCAAGGCTGGTGGCCGAAGCTGGAGGCAGGCCAAGTCACCGCAAACGTCCTGGAGACTGAGAGCTGCAAGACTGCTTGCTGCCAAGGCAGACTTCTTCTGGAGGTAGGGTGGGACTAATCCACCTCTAGACCCACTCCCTGTGACCACCTTTCTTCAGCAAGGCTCACCTCTCAAAGGTGCCAAGACCTTCCCAAACACGATACTTGTGGGGGACACATATCAAACCACAACAGGCGTCTAAGGGCACTCTGTGGTTAAAAGAAGTGACTAGGGCCACATAGCTAAGGACACGGGCAGCTGTCCTCATTTTGCTGGCCTCGCCCACTCCAACCTCAGAGGACAAACGGATGCCTTTCAACTCCATCTCACCCCTTATGAGGAGAAGCAGGTCGCCAGGAGCAGAGGAGGGGCAGTGCTCAGCGTGGGTGCCACAGAGAGAGATGAAGTCCAAGTTCCGGGTCTCTGCTGGCTGCTTCTCACAGCAGCAGCTACGATCAGAGACAGCACACTCACATGTGGACAAACGCCTTCAAGGAAGGACAAGAACCGGCGCAGCTCAGAAACCTCCACGCATTCAGCACTTTGCTGCGCCTACAAAACTAGCACTTGAGAACATTCTTGTTAACAGACTCTAATAACCCACACAGGAAGAGCAATCTGAGGTCATGACTCACTGAGGAGGGAATGCTTGTTGTAAAGGTTATTTCTAAAGGAGATGTGATAAATCTACTGTGTCTTTTAGCGTCTTAGCAATCAAAACACACATGCCCTCCACAACTGGACTTTTACTTACACTCCACTCAAATGGGTCAGACAGCTGATGTGGCCTGTGCACATAGCTCTAAGAACTCACGAAAACACACTCGCTCAATTATTAGCATGCGGTTTTTTGCACACGCAGATGCACATGTGCTAGAGTGTGCATGAGAAGGTCAGAGGAACTCTGGGAGTCTGTTCTCTCCTTCCACCGTGAGGCCTGCAGAAACCAAACGCAGCTCATCAGACTTGTGCAGCAACCACTAAGCCTTCAAATTAACGGAGAGCTTTCAAAACTAACAGCAGATGAAATAACTCAAACTCTAGTCTTACCATGTAATGCCTAACAATCTTGTTTCCAAATGTTAGTCTATCAGACATTTAAACAAATGATGATGCTTCTCTAAGATAAACAGCATCAAAAGCTCATCATTTTCTGAATACAAAAATAATACCCACAATATGTCCAATAGAGAAAGGAAGATACCATGAACTTATGCTCTCCCAAAAGTCGCATCTGTGCTGAACATTCTAGAGACCTCTTGATTATAGTGTGTCCTAGACTGAGGGCCCACATTATCTTGGGTTATCCTTAGTCCTTTCACACCCATTTATCACCCACTTCTGCACCTGATCTAACATCTGATACCAGGTTTTCTCTCTGGAGTGTATTAATTTAGTATACCACTAGCATCTATGAGGTCAAGAGCTAAAATGCCACTAGGAACATGGAACTCCAGCCAACTTCTGATTCACCAGATAGATGTTCCTATCAACACATTTAATGAATGCTCTGACTTGCGACTGCATTTGCTCTTGGACTATTCAAATTCACATAACCACTTCCACAGTGCAACATACCACGTGGGGCAATCTGAACCCATGTTCTTGGATCATGGTCACTTGCAACTGGTTCAGTCAATTGTCTTTTACTTATTTTGTACACTATACATACATACACACCCATACAGATGACTGAAGTATTAAGAAAATTCACAATAGTGGTGCATACCTATAACCCGTTACTTGGAAATCTACCATAAGAAAGCACAGGTTCAAGGTCAGCCTGGGCAACTGAACTCAAGGAAAAAAAGAAAAAGAACTGAATTTAAATCTAAATTGAAAAAAGACTGGACAAGTATCTGCATGGCAGACCAGTTGCTTAGTACACACAAGGCCGTAGCGGTGCTGTCTGCAATCTGATGTAAAACACATCAAAATGTCACTAATACTTGCCACTAGTTGGGATTCTGGTAGCTTTCCCCCTGTCTTTTAGTCTCCAAAGATTGAAATACGATGTAATCTTCTTACATCAGAAAAAAATGTTTTTAATACCTGTCTAGCCATTAATAAGGACAAATAAAATTTTATGTTCATTTTAAATAAAAAAAACCCAGGTCTTTACTGCGTTTAAGCAACAATTTCAACAAATGTTACAAATCTAGAAGGAAACGTAATGAAGCTGCAGTGCTCCCAGCTCTGCTTCAGGCCATTTCGGGAGAGCATTCACGGGTGAGAGAGATCTGAAGATGCAGAGGGTGCGCCCCACGGACACAGCAGGCTTGCGACCTTGCACTGACACTTTCTCCTGGAGGCCTGCAGTGATCCTGGAACATGCACGACTGCACAGGCTTCAGAGCCTCCATGAAGCTGCCCAGCTTAGACAAGGCAGAGCAGAAGAACCCAACAATGTGTTGCCTATAGGTTTTCTGGGAGCTAAAGCAACAAAATACCGAGATTGGACTATGCTGAAGTTTTCCTTTCTGACTTCACAAGCCTGCCTATCACTGCTCCCCACCGCCGTGTCCAAACACTGCCTGCCTACGTGCACTGGGCGTTTACACTCAGGTACTGCAAACTGGCACAATGAAGGGTTCAGTGGGAGACCTTCCTGGACCACTGGAGCACCTTCTGTGCATTCCTAAGGAGCTGGATAGGTCCAAGACGGCACCTTTGTTCCGTGTTCCTAAATGCTTGAGCAGGGTCACAACCTAGCTCGGTGTAACTCATATAAGACACAGTCCACTTACACTTTCTGTCATTTAAGAAATTACAACATTAACAGATCTCAGCAGAACTCCCTCTGAGGAGAAGACCAAAAACGTAACTTTCATCTATTCATGTTGCTCCCTCTCGAGCGCTGAGGTCTGTGCTCCATAGAACACACTACAATTATTTGCTGTTCACACTGAATTCCAACCCTTACCTAGGCCTCTGATCCTTCTTCAAGCCACATGATACCTGCGGCTCTTGCCAGTCTACCTATCAGTTTGCCAGTCATATCATCAGGAAAGAATATAAAGGTCAAGAGAGGATGACCTCTCATACTTCATCAACATTGTGATAAAGTCCTTCTGAGCAGAACTGTCATGGAAATTTAGAAGTCATTTGCAAAGCAGAAGCAAAGAACTACGAACAGTACATCTACCTTACAGCGCAAACCAGTGTGCAAGCCAAGTGTCTCAAATGCAATGAGTAATCCCTGCCTTGAATCAGATGTGATCCTTGGAATAACTCACAGAAAACACGATTTGAATTTTTTACATCTTTCAAACATATTTTCTCATGCTATAAAAGTGAGAATTTGAGCTGAAGATATTGCTCAAGGGTTAAGACTGCCTTACAAGCAGGAGGTCCCGAGTTCAGATCCCAGGTCCTACATATGCCAAGGTGCACTGACAACACTAGGGATGATGGAAACTCCAGGAGTGGCAATGGAAATAGAAAGAAAAGAAAAGAAAGTGTGAGAATTTGTATCAGGATATGACAGCATAACTGAGTATATGTCAAATGCCTAATAAAGTCCTGGAAAGAGGAAGAGAAAAAAAAAAAGAAAGAAAAGGAGGATCTCAGGGAAAAAAGAGCAGGTGAGAAGAGAAGAGCAGGTCTGCACAAGCCTTTCCCTGCTGAGCCCTTTGACGGCTCCAGCTGGAGATTCTGCAAGCACTGGTCGAACTCATTTGCTCTGACCACATTTTCACCTTCTTCATCTTCCTGTTTAAAGTGTATGGGGGCACGAGTGTACATTTTACATGTAAGTGTGGGGGCACGAGTGTACATTTTACATGTAAGTGTGAGGGCACGAGTGTATGTTTTACATGTAAGTGTGAGGATATGAGTGAATGTTTTACATGTAAATGTGTGTGTATGTGAAGGTATGGGTGTATTTTACATGTAAATGTGTGTGTATGTGAAGGTATGGGTGTGTTTTACATGTGAATGTATGTGTGAGGGCATCAGTGTATGTTTTACATGTAAGTGTGTGAGAACATGAGTGTATGTTTTACATGTAAATGTGTGTAAGGGCATGAGTGTATGTTTTACATGTAAATGTGTGTGAGGGCCTGAATGTATGTTTTACATGTAAGTGTGAGGATATGAGTGTATGTTTTACATGTTGAAGCCCAAGGCAGTCTTCAGGAATGATCTCAATGACCTTCCAAATGTTGTTTTTTAAAATAGGGTCTATAATTAAATCAAGAGCTCGCAGATCGGGGCGATCTTGATAGTGTGCTCCAGGGCTCCAACCTCTGCCTTCTGAGGCTGTGTCCATCCAGCATTTACATGGGATCTGATGATCTGAATTCCAATCCTGCTTGTACATCGAAAGCTCTTCTGTATTTTTAGTGGTACTACCAAGACACAACTCAAATTCCTGTCACTTGTTCCAAGTAAAACACTCAATAGTTTGCTTTTTTTAATTCGCTATAGTAACTGTCTCAAGGTTAAGTGCTTTGATCAGTGCAGAACTCATGACACATTCAGGAAAATGAAAGTACCTTTCTAGACCTAGTGATAATTGTAGTTCATTTCCTTTACTGTCTTGAGATGTTTAAATATACATGTGTGAAATGTTATACACATCAGTATATTTACTATAAAGTATTCATATTTGACATTTCCCCTAGGATTAAACATAGACTGAGGATTCCATTATTATGAACCAGAAATACTAATAAAAGAATTGTTGGGAGAGATGACTCAGCTTATGGATAGAGATACATGTGCACAAACTTGGTGACCGAAGTTCGATCCCCAAAACTTGTGGTGGAAGAAAAGAACCGATTTCCCAGAGTTGCCATCTGACCTCCACACATGTGCCATGGCATACAGTGAGATTTGCTTTCTCTCTCTTTTTTCCTCCCTAATAAAAATAATAAATACCCTTTTTTAAAAAAGATAGTTTTATAGGCTGGAAAGATGGTTCAGGGACTAAGACTCTGCTTTGCAAGAAAAAGAATCTGAGTTTGGAGCCCAGGTGCCTTAAGTACTAAAATAATCAATGCAAGTTAAGCAATGTTGTATGTGACTGTCATGGTTAGACACAGGTGTCAACTTGACAGTTGAAGGTTTGAGCCCTGGGCACATTTGTAGAGAATTAGGGGTTGAGTTAAGCTCACAGCAAACCTGCAGGAGATATTCTAGCTGATGGGAAGACCCAGTCCATGGTGGGTGGGCTTAGGCCCTGAAATAAAATAGAGAGCTGGTTGAGAAAGTCGGCATCCTTGTGCACACTTGGCCAGACATGCTGATCTGACAAGTAAGAATTGTCCCTCTCTCAGCTATGTAGAAATTGTGTGGCCAATTCACTTGGCTTTGGTGTTTAGGTGAGCTCTCCTGAAAAGCTGGACAAGGAACTATAACCAGAATAAACCCCTTGTTCCCTTAAGCCATTTGATTATGATTTATCAGCAACCATGCAGGTGAACTGCAAGATACAGGAGTATAGCACTAGCATAGCATTAGCAATAGTAAATGCAGGAAAGAATCATACCTTACCCTGAGGTTCTACTTTTTCAAGTAAAATTCTGCTGGTTCAGCAGATAAAATGCATGAATGCATGTATATTGATACATGATAAATAAATGTTTAAAAAAACTCTTACAGAATATTCTCCCATATGATAAAAAAGAATATTCTCCCATCAAGTTTAGCTGTCCAGGGCTCTATTAATATGTCTACATCAAAAAGCTCCACTCATCAGTTCTCTATTCATCATGTCTTTCTATTTAAGAGAGTGAGCAAATAATTATAACATTAAGACTGCACAACCAAATACTTATAGGAGAGCCAGTTGCAGTTCTAATAATTTAATGCAGGAAGAGCACACATTTTTCTCCAAGTATCAATATTCTTGGGGCTGGAGAGGTGACTCAGGGGTTAAGCCTCTGCCTTGCAGGCGGAAAGTCCTGAGTTCAGATCCTAGACCCTACATATAAAGAACGGGCGGAAGTGGGGGCGCCCTGTGTTTCTGGTCCTGGAGCCTGTGAATCCCAGGGCAGAGTAAACAAGGAGGAGGTGGAGGCATCCATGGTGGTTCCCGAATCCCCCCTCCTGTGGTTCTACACACACACACACACACACACACACACACACACACACACACACACATTCTTTATGTCATTTCTATGTCCAGCTGTAATTTTTACTTGGCTAAATAACAAAGACTGTCACTGACTTTATGCAACAGTGATGTCATGGTTTGAATGAGCTGTCCCCACAGGCTCATGTGTTTGGATCTTTAGTTGTTTGGGAAGGTCATGGCACCTTTAGGAGGTGGAGCCTTGCTAGAGGAAGGCAGTCACAAAGGCCTTGAGGTTGGTTGGTCTTGCCCTGCTTCATTCAGTGAGTCTGCTCTTGAGCTTGCAGCAGCTCTCAGCCTCCATCATGTCTACAGTGTTTTAAATATCCTCCAATTTCTGCCAGCCAGCCATGCCTTTTCTGCCATAATGACCTGTGTCTCTCCCCTCTGGAACCATAAAATGAATAAATCTCCCTTTCTCCCTGAAAGTTGAGTTTGAGTTGTGTCTTACAGCAACAGAAGAGAGAAACTGCTACAAGTGAAGACAGGAAACTAGTACCATATTGCTTGTTTCCCATGTTTCCCCTCTGAGTCATAGTCATCGATGGAACTATAAAAACATTTACGCCAGTGTACTCACTTCGCCGATATCTACTTCCACAAGATCTGTACAACTTTCCACCAGGAAGGGACAAAGATCTAAAGAGCATACACCTCTCTGAGAAGCTACTGAAGGTTAGTTGCTGTCTTCCACGCTAACTACCTGTAGGTCACTCATATTCCAACAGGTGCTCAGGCATATGCCAGCGCAGGCAACCCAGACAAAGCCCAGTGGGCAACACGCAAAAAATAGGAAAGTAGGAGGGGGATTGCTGGGGAAGAAGGCTACACTGGGAAATAGGAGGAAGAGGAATGGGGTCAGGTACTAAGTGGTGAAAAAGACCTAAATTTATTGTGTTCATGTTTGAAATGTGTTACTTTAACAAAAAAGGTGTGGTCTTTAAGGTATACAAAAATATCTTGTTCAAAACAAAATACCCACCCAAGGTTTACAAAGTCCTTCATTTCTATGTGAAAACAGCTGCGTTTTACAAGCTGTGATTTTAGCCAGCTGCTTATCAACCAAGAATTTCTTAAAGTCACCATCGTTTTTTCCTGAAAATTTTAGTCTTACATTGCTGTTAAGTATTTAGCTACTGTTTTTAGCTGCTTTCTAAAGAAGGTAACAGTGTAACTAAGAGTGAGAGGCTCCATATAGTCCTTTTGTGTTTCCAAAGTAGACTTGTTTATTGATTTTTCTCACCTTGGTTACTATGATTTCCTGTTTTTCTACACATTGCCTTACCACTAGCTAAATGCTGCTCCCCACTAACCACTTTCATTTTCTAAAACTCCACTGCCCTATATGCCACAACGTCAACAGAATTTTACATTTTCAGTCCCTTACAGTACCACTAGTTGTCACCTGTCGTCACAAACCGGCATATATTATGTTCCTCTTGGTCTTGGCACTCTTGTTTCTGATCCTGTGTATTTGTGTTGTATGTTCCATGACACTTAAGTGTCTCAAACACTCTCCAAAGTATTTCTCCATCGAGACAATTACTCTTCTAAAACTCACCACTGTTCATTTCCACAAAGACGTGCACATCAAACCTATGTGTACATTATTTATCTTAAAATACACACTCTTTGCTCCAGTCTGAAATCGACAACTGCTGGCTAGGACTGAAGAAAAGATGAAGGTTCTGTCCAACAAGTAGAAAATTGCTTGAGGTAGAACATATCATACTGCAACGCTTAGGGATAACTTTGAAAACTTCCCGACAGCATGAGTTCACCATGCATGTAGGATGGCTCTATAAAAACGTAGTCTTACCCTGTCTCTCCTCCGTCCCCCCATCTGTGTCTGGGACAACCAAAACTGAACGAGTATTCTTAGGATGTGAGAAGTGACGAACGCCTCCCATTGGCTGTCAGTAAACTTTCTAAAATCAAAGAAAGAGTAGACCTTTCCCAAACCTGAATCACCCTGGGAGCTCGAAGCAGCGGAGACCACCGCTTACTTCCCCTCCAAGAGCTGCAGGGCAGCAGTCACCGCCGAGGAAAGGCTCGGCTGCTGGCGGAAGCCCTCCTTACCTACCCGCTCCTGCCAACCCAGGGGAGGGAGGCCAGGGCGGGGACTAGAGCCGACACTTTCCCCTTGAAGGGCCCAGACAGACCAGGACGCCTCGCCTCTGGGAGGGTGGGGACCGCGGCCAGGACACCTGACCCAGGCAGATCAGGACCAGCCCCGCCGCGGGACTTCGCCCAGGCGTGCGGGCTGCGGAGGCCCCAGCGCCCACGGCCCCGACGACAGCAGGTGGGCGGTGGACCGACAGCAGCGTGAACGCCCAGCGCGGGCTGGCGGCCGGCGGGCGGGGGCTGGCGGCGGAAAGGAGGACACTGGCCTGCCCCGGTGGGCCGTGCGCCGAGCGGACCCCCGCAGGGAATCGGAGGGGCGGATGGCCAGCCCGGCCGAGATTTGGGGCCGGCGGAGTGGGGACACGGGTCGCGGGCGGGAGGCTGGGCGGCGCGGACCTGACTCGCCGCGGGGCCCTGGGCGCCGCGTCGGCGCTGACCCGGCGGGGCACTCACCCAGGCGGGCAGGTCGCAGGCGCGCACCCCGAGACGCACGGCGCGCTCCTCGTCCTCCAGCAGCGCCAGCGCGCGGCACAGGCGGCTGGCCTTGAGGCCGCGGCTGCGGCGGCACCAGGCGAGCAGCCCGAGCGCCAGCAGCACCCAGCTGAAGCTCAGCCCCAAGTAGCCGAGCGCGTACACCGGCAGCAGCAGCGCGAAGCTGCGCGCCAGCTGCGCGAGCAGCCCCGGCACGTCCACGCTCAGCGCGCTGCCCGACGCCTCGGGCTCCGGGCGGCCCCCGGCCCGGCCGGAGCCCGCCTCGGGACCCTTGTCCTCGGCGCCGCTCATCGCCAGCCGCGAAGAGTCGCCTCTCGGCCGCGGAGGGCGCGGCACCGATGTGCAGCCGCTCCGCCCCGCGCGCCAGCGCCGCTCGCAAGCGGCCGGCCCGCGCCGCCGCGCCACGCCTGGAAGGGGCGTGGGATAACGTCATCACAGTGCGCGGAGTCGCCCCACCCCAGCCACCTGGGAGGAGGCGGTGGGAACGACCTGGGCGTGGTTTTCGAGTGACGTCATCACGACGCGCGAGGCCGCCCCCCCCCCGGCGCCTGGGAGGAGGCGGCGGGAACGGCCCGTGCATGGGCGGCGCGTGACGCCATCGCGCCAGGCCGGCCCCGCCCCGCACTTGGGCCACACGCCCGCTCAGCCGCGGGCGCTGGATGGGTGACTGTGCGTGGCGCCGTCACGTGGTTGGACAGCCGGCGCCTCTGCCGCCGTGGTGCCAGGTCCGCCCCGCCCCGAGCCCCTCGGCCGCCGTCTGAGGCTGGGCGGAGTCCACGCGCCGGGGCGGTCGGGCGGCGGCCTGGCGCGGAGCGGGGAGCGCTGCTCGCGGGCCTGGGCGGTGCCGCACCCGAGGGCGCGCGGGGCGCCTGCCAGCCCCGGCCGCCTGCCAGCCCCGGCCGCCTGCCAGCCCCGGCCGCCTGCCAGCCCCGGCCGCCGCGCTCCCAGACGCGCGGAAGACGGATTCGGGGGCAGGTGGACGCGGCGCCGAGAACGTGGGCTGAGCCCCAAGCGTGCCGCGGAGACCTGCCGCGCCCTGCGGGCACCGCGGGGCCCCAGCTCGGTGCCCGCTGCCGCCACCCTGGCCTGCGGTCGCGGCGTGTGCGCCTCGGGCCTCGAGACCAGGCCCGACGAGCTTTGCAAAACCGTCCTGCAGATGGATGAATTCAGGCGGCGCTGGCCTTGCTGAGCCTGTTTCTGAGGGCAAACGCGTGGGGAACATTCGAGAAGGTCGTAGGAAAAAGTGACGCCGGGATGTTCCGCAGATCCAGAGCCCGTTTTCCGGGGTGTTTGATCCCAGCCGTTCGTTACCCACACCTGTGTCGGGCCTAAGGTCCTTGCGACACACCGTTCCGAATGTATTTAGCAAACCAACTTTAACCGAGCTTTCCCCGCCACACGACAGGAACGTCATCGGGTCCCGTGCGGGGCTCGGTGAAGCCCGCGGCCACTACCATTACTACAGTTGCAGGAAGCTGCCCTGGCGGCTGACGAATGTGGAAGAACAGGACGGGTAGCAAATCCCACCGCAGAGCAGTAAAGCACAACCAGCCCCACCAGACTCATTGACACCAGGGGACCGGGAACCTCTAGGAACTAAACGCTCTCCCTCTCTGGCCCATGCCGGCTAGGATTTAATAGGATTTAAGTTTCCGACCCAGACTGGAACTCCAAGAACAGCCTAGAAACTGGAAAACTTTCCCATAATTCCACCTCTTTCCTACCAGTCAGAAGTCCCAAGCCTGGATTTGCATACACGTTCTCAACCCCCTGGTTGGTTACTCTGTGTGTGTGTGTGTGTGTGTGTGAATTGTAGAATTTTGGGGATAACACATTCTTCCCAGGTCAAAGGGCAATAAATCAAGCACGACAAGGAAGTGTTTTTTTTTTTTCTTCTCGCTATTGAACGTCTCCTTGTTTAACCTATGAAATTACATTATGAAGTTATAAATATGTGAAATAGTGACAACATTTTTCCTCCTTAGAACAAGTTAATGCTTTTAAATGCTGCCTTCCCTTCAGTACTGAGTTTAAAATTTTTTTTATTATTATTAATTCAACTGTGTGCATATGCGTGTGTATGTGCGCGCGCGCGTGTGTGTTTGTGTGTCTGTGTATGTGTAGAACCATGGACGAATTCGCGAACCACCATGGACGCCTCCACCACCTTCTGCCCCGGGATTCACAGGCTCCACCCTACCAGGACCAGAAGCGCAGGCCGCCCCCACTTCCCCACGTGGGATCTGGCATCCGAACTCAGGACCTTCCGCCTGGAAGGCGGAGGCTTAACCCCTAAGCCACCTCTCCAGCCCCAGTACTGAGTTTTAATAACTGAAATAAGTGATTCCCTTGGAAACACAGGAAGACACAGAAGCCTTTCCAAGTTTTCAGTCTGATCTAAAGGTGAATGTTTCATCCTGTAAAGGCTTCTCTGAACATAAACCCCCAGGGAAGAGTCAGGTCATGTCTGCTTTCTAAAAGCAAAATTTCTTTCACACTTTCTTGTGCTTCCCTTTGGTCCCACAAAGCAAGTCATAGAAACCATAGTTTCTCTCTCAAGGCAGATATAGAAACTTTTGCAGCTTTTCTTCAGAGTAAGTCAGGAAGCCTAGATTACTATAAACACCCATTGATTGGTTGAAATCCCTTTAAAAGCTATTTGAAGATCTCTCCCTGCCACTCAAACAAGAAGCAGTGGCAAATCCTGGGTGTTGACAAGGTGAAAACTGACCAGAAATCCGGCAAGGAAGGCAGTTAACTCCCTAAAAATATAGAAATAATGAAGGCCAGATGGTTGCTGTTGGAGAAGATATTTACAAATATGGAAAAGAGGAAGACTAGAAAGAACCATGACTGTTAGAAGTGTAGGTATTAGTACAAACTCATGTCTATGACATGTATGTACACATAGGTATGAAAATAGTTGTGTGTTCTTGGGCGTATGTGCCTATGACAAATATGCTTCTAGTTGTGACTACTGAAAGTGTCTAGAAGCAGTGGTACCCAGAATCAGTGAATATAGCTAGCTTCCAGATTACAGCATCTACAGTTCTCCAACTAAATAAACCAGGGCGCTGAAGGTTGGTTGATTTCAGGCCCAGAGCAGGAAAAGTATAAGAAAATGCTGGAGTATTTTATAACACCCAGACATGTTGATAGGGTCACTTGACAGCAAAGGATCTGGAAGCAACCCAAAGGAACTGCTCCTGGCAAATCTGGAGCAATTTCAACAGCAAAACAAAGACTGGTCCTTGCAGCTATTATGAGTTGAATGTGTCATGTGGGGACAACTTGCCCCTTTGCAGCAGTGTTCAGAGGGGGCTGAGTCACGAAGGCTGTAAACTCATTAACGGAAAATTCATAACTGAATGGAATATTTGGAGGTAGGGCTAATTGAGGATACTCAGTCCATGGGGACTTAATCTTGTCCCTAGTTCTCTATTAGTCAGAAAAGCATACGCTTAGTCAGAAAAGTTATACGCTTAGATGTTACCCGATGACACTTAACTTTTCGCTTGGTGAAAACAAAGGGTCTGGTTGTACATCCCAAAGATTTATCTAACAATCACAAAGATGTTAGGTCATAAACAGAGTTGGGTAATAAATGATCCTTAAGGGGGCTAAAAATGATCCAAGCTAATTTGGCTCTGGACTTGCAACATTCTGACCTTACGACATCTTTGAGGCTCTAATCAGATGGTCAGCCTTTCGGGTACAGGTCCTTCCCAGGAATTTATACTCGCAGTTACAGCTGCTCAGGAAACTTCCACCTCTACAGCAAACTTCTATCCAGTGAGACTGAACCACCAGCGTATGCTTGAAGATCATCCCAGCCATGGTAATGGCCGCACCTGGCCTTGGGAGGTTGCTACTGCTCGACATGCTGATCACCAGTTGTGGCTGAGGAAAATGTCCCTCTTACTGCAAGTGTAGCCACTTAGGAGCTGGCCACGGAACATTTGAGACGGCCTTTAGAAGATGGTCCTTTCCCTGCTGCCGTGGAGGCCACCGATCCCGCCTCCTGCAGCTCCCCACCAACCTGCAGCTCTCTGAAGCTTCCTGCAGCTCCCCGCCTCCTGCAGCTCCCTGCAGTTCCCCGCCTCCTGCAGCTCCCTGCAGTTCCCCGCCTCCTGCAGCTCCCCGCCTCCTGAAGCTCCTGCCTCCTGCAGCTCCCTGCCTCCCTGCAGCTAGCTCCCTGCAGCTCTCTGCAGCTGTCCTCACTCAGTAGGAAGTTGGCTTTCCTAACCATCTTTCTCTTCTTTTGCTGTAAAAAATATTCCAGCTTAAGCAAATTAAGAGAGAAAGGGTTTATTTTTCACTTAATGTTTCCAAAGAGAGAGTCTATCGTGGCAGGGAAGGATGGCACTGCGCTGGCTTGCATTGCATCTACATTCAGGGACTGGAGAGAACAGGAAGTGGGTCCAAGGTAGGAAATCACAAGACCCATACACAGTGATATAGTTCTTCCAGCAAGGCTCTACCTCCTAAAGATTTTACAACCTTCCCTTACTGCATCACTATCTGGGAAATAAGTGTTCAAAAAACAAGAGCCTATGGGGAACATTCCACATTCAAATCACAATACCATGACAACCAGAGTACTTGTGGGACTAGCTACACAAGATTCTGTCTGATAACCACCTTGGCTGATTTTACTAATTGAAGCTACTTTCACAGTTACACCGGAGTGGTTCCGGGTAGTGAACTGTGGGTAGTAGAAGTGTGTATTTTACGAATCACAGTTACCAGTGACCATGGCTAACTGGACGACTACATTTTAGATGATTTTGACTATAATAGAGTGGAGTAGAGGGTATATTTACATTCATGATGTAATTAAAGAGTTTAGGTTTCAAGTGAGAGAGAGGGGCTGCCATTCTTTTGGCATGAGTGACTTTCTAGTACTATGGATAGTGGTTTTATTTCTCATTCAATTAAAGAATGTGATGCTTTCTAGTATCAGCTGTTTCCTCTGTGGATTTAGTGTGACACAGACTTGAGAGAATGACCTGAAGCCGTTCACCTGCCTCACTGAACAGGCATTAGACAAACTAGCCTTTCTAGCTGCATGTGACAAACACTAACACGAAATGCTGTGATTTACCAAGTAGCCAACACCAAATGGCGGTTTTCATCAACAGTTTACAGGGTGTGGTTTTTAAAGGGCGAAGTCTTGTTCTAAGCGTAAAGAGGTCCTCATCCTCTCCTTTCCCTTCTCTTTAGCACCCGAGGGTGCCCTAAGATGCCTGGCCACGCAGCTCTGCGGGACCCGCGGCTCGCCGGCCTTCCCCGCCCTCGCCCAGGTTGCAGCGAGCCAAGGACGCGCAGGCGCACTGGGGGCGCCGCGGGGCATGTCGGTCCTCCACCCGGCCTGCCGGTTGCTAGGAGTCGGGGACGCCGGCGGCAGGGAGCGGCCTGCCGTGCGGAACCCAGTGGGTAGGACCCGCTCGTCTTCCTGCGGGCCGGAGGACCCGCGGCCGCCCGGGCCCGGGAGACGATGGAATCTGGGAAGGTCGGTGCTCCCGGGGTCCCCTGTTCATCTCCGAGGCCCCCCGCGGCCGCGTCGGGATGCCGCAGCTTCAGCTTCTCGGGAATCAGCGCGGGCCTCGGCTGTGGGGCCGGGACGGGGCCGGGGCCTGCAAGCGCCGCCCCCGACCCGCTGGCGGGAGCCGCCCTGCGCGGGGGCGGGGGGCGGCGAGGCCTCGGCCCTGCGGGGCCCCCCACCTTCGGCCCCGCGAAGTCTCGGCCCTGCGGGGCCCCCCACCTTCGGTCCGGCGCCGTTCGTGCGGTCTCTGCTCCCCCTAAGCCCGGAGTGGAGGTTCTTTCCGTGGCGGGCGCCTCAAGTGCTAATTTTCAGTCTTTACAGTTTTAAAAATCCAGGACGCAGCGGTGCAGTTTGCGTCTCCATAATGTAGACGGTTGATGACTCGGCGTCTGTGACGTTTGGCTCTTCGGTGCTGGCGTCGTTTTCATGCCCTCGCCGCTGAGTGCGAGGTCCGAGTGGTACCGGGTAGAGCAGCTGGTCCAGCAGAGCTCTCAGCTGAGATGTCAGTGTTCTAGATTAGCCCAGAGCAGTGCCAACGTGGCCGCCGGGCACGCGGCCCGACATGACCCATCGTTCTAAGCACTCACCTGTCAGATCTCATTTGTAATCGTTGTAACTGCTCTGCGTTACGGGGCTGGTGTTGCCCGTATTAAGAACTGGGAGAGACGGAGCTCGCTATGTAGTGAACCTCATTCTCCTGCTTCAGGCTCCCTGGTGGACGCCGCAGCTGCCCAAGTCTGTGATAAGCAATGCTATTACTATTATATTTAAGTGCTTCGAGCCTAGGACTTCGCACATGCTAGCAACTGCTTTGCGGATACACACTCAACCCTTGTAGCTTGTTAGTTCTTAGTATTTGAAATCTGATTAACAAATTACTTTCAGTCCTCACTGATATGGATTGTTTTCTAGAGAATTCCTTCTAGACAGATATGTCTACTTGGATCCGGTGCCTTTGCATTTATTGAGTTACCCTGCTCAGGGTAGGTAAAAAGAAAACTTTATTACCTTAAGGATTTATTATGTAGTGTGCCAGTTTAGAGTTTATTTTAGTATATAATTCTTTTATTAAAGTAATTTCACCACAATTTTGAAGCCGTTATGTGCTTTTTCTTCTAGCCATCAGTTTGTTTGGGTGGTGAGATATTTTATTATTTTTCATGTGGCCCACATGTCAGTTCATTGAGTCTGTTTCTAAAAATAAGACTTTTCTGTATGGCACAGGCTGGAAATTTTCCATCCTTCAGCATCAGCATCCTTTAGTGCTGGGATCACAGGTATGTGCAACCATGCCTGCTGTTGAATATTTTTCATTTATTTCACCACCTTTGGTTTTTCCCGTAGTGCTTTCTTACTTTATTTTATGTCAGTCCGGGGCTCTGTTGCTGTATCCAGATAGGAATCATGGGTAGGACAGGAGAAGTGCCCACATCCAAAAACTAGACTGGTAGACTGGAAGCTTATAGCTGCAAGTCCTGTAGAAGTCAGAGACCTATGATTGCAGTCACTGAGAGTGAAGTATTATGCTCTGGACCTGAATAACACCAGCGGCCCTCATACTTGATGGCTTTTGGTGCCATGCATAGAAGCACTGGACAAGAGGTGGCAGGCCACAGCGAGCAACAGAGTAATGCCTTCGGTGTCACATCTCATACAGAGCCAGGGGTGCTGAGACCTATAGTCAGAACTGTTAAAGTATGAAAGCTCCGAGCCCAGGGTGCCTGAAACCCTCGCCCTTAGAGCTCCGAAGCTCTTTGGACTCCAGCAACCATGGGCTACAGCTTCTTGTTCTTAGCTGTTGCTTCTGGTCCCTCTCACTTCTGCCTTGGTCACTCTCTGGAACTCTTCAGTTGTCCCCACTAGCACCACTGCCACTGCTGCCGCCTCTGCTGCTGCAGTGCCACAGCTGGCACTTTTGTTCCTGTCTTCATGGAACCAGGGGCCTGTATTGGGCCTTACACAGCAGCACAACAGGGATCTCCCAGGCAACTTGCAGTAAAGACTTAGGGAACAAGGAGTTTGATTCTGGCTGACTGTTACCTGCTTTCAGCTCCTTGCTAGCTTGCCAGGAGAACCCACACCAATACCAGGGGCTGAGGGAACTGGTCACACTGTATCCACATGAAGGTTGGGACACGGGTCCTCACTGGCCAGACAGACCACAAGGAAACCAAAGGATGCAGCTTTCTCAACCATTCCCTTCGTCGTACTCATCTGCCCAGGGGCTGGTCCTGCCCACTATAGGCTGAATCTTCCCCAACAATCATACCGTCTCCTGCTTGCTGGAGTGTGGGGTTTACCTAACTACTGTTTCTCACAGTCGTGCCCAGAGCTCAGAGCCCTCAGTTGCAAGTCCACACCAGTATCTAACTATAGCACTTTGAAAGAGTGAGTTTTCACCAATCACAGGCCTCCCACTAGGCTACTAAGGGGAATGTTTCTCCTTTGGTTTGGGTGGAAAAAAGAATCTGAGTTGGCAGAGGCTCATGGTGACAGAAAACCCCACATGAAATGGCGTGATGTAGTGACGTCCGGTGGAGCAGCTGGGGTTGCTGTGTAGCCTCCTTCGTTGTACAAGGACTAGTGCTGGCTTCGAAGAGTCTGTCTGACGGGCTGCCAGCGCTTTCTTAAAGGATGGGAGGGCATTAGGGAAATACCGGTCATCTATCAGGAGCCAGATCTCTTCATCTTAGCTTACATAAGGGAAAAACGAACATTAACAGGAATGTTTATAGTAAAGGCTTATTATTAAGCTTAATGATTATTTAGAAGCCATTAAGAATTAAGTGCTCTCGGGAGAGGTGGGTCTCTTTAATTTGTGTCATTGGGGACAGAGACCTTGTACATGTGAGGTAAAAACTACTTCCAAGCTACATCTTTAGGCCCCAACATGTAGTTAATAAAAAAGTTTTTTAGACTGACAAAAGCCACAGACTTCAGGGGCAGATATTACTGGCAACTAATGAATACCTATGCTAGAGTCTCTGTTGCAAATTGGTCATTAACTTTTTAGAATGTTCACCAATGGGTGTTAGAATTTCATTATGTAATTCTTATACTATTGCATGGAGTTCGTTAGTATGGCCTAGAAAAATAGACTCAGTTTCATCTTTACTCAGCAGCACACATGGTTCTGATCTCTACAGGTGTGTCCAGAGGCTGGTCTAGGGGATTCTGGATGCTGTCAAGTTGATAAGTAATATTAGCCATCACAGTGCTATTAGGTGGTGTAAAGTACTTGGTGATTGAGACCCACACCAAGACAAAGATGTGGTCTCTGCGTGAAAGTCACTGCAGAGTTATGATCGCATCTGGATCATTCTTGGCTGGGGTGAAGGGGTTGTCTTGCATGTACTGGGGCCTGAGCTCTGTTGCTAACACTGGAGAGAAAAAGAGAAAAGAAAGATTGACGGAACAGTGAAGAACAGTGCACTTGATTTTTAGTCAAAAGGTTGCGAGGCAATGCTGGAGAGAGATGATCTGTATTTGAAAGGTAATTGGAGAGGCACAGTGATAATTGGAAGAAAGATAAAGACCTAAAAATAGCTTTCTTAGACAGAGCAAACACTTTATGACAGATTTATACAAACTTGGGATGAACTGAAGATTCATTTCCTAGTTTTTCTATTTTCGTTGTGTGTGTTTGTGTATATGTGTGCGTGTGTGCATGTGTGTCTGCATATGTGGGCACCTGTGGGGGTATGAAGGCATGTGTATGTGCATGCATATGTAGATCGAAGGGTATTTTTTTTTCGAAGGTTATTGGATCAATTTTGATCTTCCACATTATTCTTTTTTTTAAATCATTTAAAATTTTATTATTTATTATTTATTCAATTGTGGGTATATGCGTGTGTGCGGGTGTATGTGTGTGTGTGTAGAACCACGGACGAATTCGGGAATCACCATGGACGCCTCCACCTCCTCTTGTTTACTCTGCCCTGGGATTCACAGGCTCCGCCCTACCAGGACCAGAAACGCAGGCCACCCCCCGCTTCCGCCAGGCGTCTATACTTGGGGTCTAGGATCCGAACTCAGGACCTTCTGCCTGCAAGGCAGAGGCTTAACCCCTGAGCCACCTCTTCAGCCCTCACATTATTCTTTTGAGCCTGGGTTTCTAACTAAACTCAGAGCTCGCCAGTAGCTTAGTCTGGCTAACTATGTTACTCTGGGCATTCTTTTCTCTGTCTTCTGGGGTTGGATTTATAGGTGGGCCACCATACAAGCCTGCATTGTGAGGCAAGGACTTTAGTACTGAGCCCTCTCTCCAGGCTGTGAACTGGGGACTTCTGAGGTGGGGCCTGTCCTCTGTTTGGATTCATCTACACAGTGCTCATTTGCTGGTAGCATAAAATGTCTTTGCTGGATGGACATGTGTGTTCTTGTGGGATGGAGACTGCTGAGTAGCATAAGCTGTCTTTGCTGAATGAGCTCGTGTTCTTGGACCCCCGAGGGCCATTGCCTAGTTACCCACTTCCTGCAGCTAGCTCCCACCCCTACAGTTTTCAGCACCTTCCCACGTAGCATCACCAGCTGGAAATCTGTGGTTTAACACAGGAGACTGTATAGTACATCTTGTACAGCTGTAAGCGATATCCCATACAGCTTTATTACGTGCTAGCAATATGAGTGCCTCAGAATGATGCTCTCTAGCCACCCTCAGTGTCTCCATTGGTAACGTGGAGACCATGTTACCGTGTGCGTGTGCGTGTGTGTGCGCGCGCACGCCCACATGAGCATGTTGTCAGAGGATAACCTTGGGTGTCACTCCTCGAGTGCCTTCCACCTTTTGTCCTGAGACAAGATTTCCTACTGGTCTGGAGCTTCACCAAGTAGGCTAGGTCACCTGCCGTAAGCTTCTAGGGATCTGTCTGTCCCCCTCCCATCTCACTATCATGAGTCATGAATGTGTACCTCCAGGCCAGGCTTTGAGGCTGGTTCTGGGATTGGAGCAGGTTCCCTTCCAGTCCTGCGACCTTCAGGGATATGAGATTCAAATAGTGTGATTGACTCATTGCAGCATCTGATATGCACTAGATGTTAAAAGTCTTTCTGTTCTTACTTTTGAGTTGCTATTTCTGTATGGTAAATCATCTTGCACTGTGTCGTGTAAATACCAGTAGCCTTTTCTTTTTGTTCATGTAGGGTGTAGATCAGGAATTGGAGAAAACACATAGTCTATTCCCAGCATCTGGGGGCTTAGCTACGCAGATGCACGTTTGGGTGTTTCTCCTCAGGTGGAGCCTCTCACGTTCTGACCACTGCGGCTGACGGCATGGGGCCTCGACCAGGCCCGTGGCCAGCGCATCTGCACACGCCCCTCCCGAGTTGCTTCCTTTACTTCCAGGTTCCTGCAGTAGGCAGCCCAAGGCAGGGTGGTGGGAGCCGTGTTCTTGGAAGTCATACGGGGTCCTTTCCTAAGAGGGGACAGCTGCGAGAAGAGAAGAGACCGCCCACCCTGGCCCTGGTACAATGTTTAGGATAAGAGAGATTATTGCTGCCTATCTGGAAAATACTGTCTGACACAAAGTGTTTTAAAGCCACGAAATACTGGTCTTTGATTTGTACCATGCTCTCTTTTGTATAGTGATATTTAGTAGTATTTGAAGTAGCCCAATAAATACATCTAAAATAATTGTGGGTGACTTTAGACTAGTGACTAAATCTGTAGGTGTCTCTTTTGAGGCACAATGTACCTGTGAACTCAGGCTAACTTCAGATCCACCATTCTCCTGTCTCAGCTTCTCAAGTGCTGGGTTTACAGATGTGGGCTACACTTGGCCTGTGCCTCTATCATCTTCCTTCCTTTTTTTTTTTATTCAGTTGTGCATATGTGCGTGTGTGTTGTATGTATGTGTGTGCGTGTGTATGTATGTGTGTGTGTAGAACCACAGGTGAATTCGGGAACCACCATGGACCGCCTCCACCTCCTCCTTGTTTACTCTGCCCCGGGATTCACAGGCTCCGCCCTACCAGGACCAGAAACGCAGGCCGCCCCCGCTTCCGCCCAGTGACTATACATGGGGTCTAGGATCTGAACTCAGGACCTTCCGCCTGCAAGGCAGAGGCTTAACCCCTGAGCCACCTCTCCAGCCCCCATCTTTCATTTTACTGGGAAGGCATGTGTTTTCCAGCATATTAAAAATAAGTTAGAGTTGACATAATGCAATGAAAATACAAACTTGGTTATTTTAAACTTTAAAAATCCTTTTTTTGAGCTAGGGTCTTGTTATATAGCCCAGGCCAGCCTGGGCCTCACAGTCGTCCTGCTTCAGCTTCTCGAGGACTGGGATACAGGGTTAGTACCACCATGCCTGCATTGAAAGTCCTGACTTTACGCTTTTCTTTTTAGAGAAGAACCAAAGATGACACTTGGAAATCTGATGACCTCAGAAGACATCTTAGGGTAACATATTTGCATATTATTTGCATTCTGGCACATGCAAAAATGTTTTCTGTGTGCATATGTACTGTGCGTGTGTGTGTTTGTGTGTGTACACAGGAGTGCAATTGAGTGTGTGTACAGGAGTGCAGTTGAGTGTGCGTGTGTGTACAGGAGTGCAGTTGAGTGTGTGTGCGTGTGTACAGGAGTGCAGCTGAGTGTGCGCGTGTGTACAGGAGTGCAGTTGAGTGTGCGTGTGTACAGGAGTGCAGTTGAGTGTGCGTGTGTGTACAGGAGTGCAGCTGAGTGCGTGTGTACAGGAGTGCAGCTGAGTGTGTGTGTACAGGAGTGCAGCTGAGTGCGTGTGTACAGGAGTGCAGCTGAGTGTGCGTGTGTACAGGAGTGCAGCTGAGTGTGCGTGTACAGGAGTGCAGCTGAGTGTGCGTGTGTACAGGAGTGCAGCTGAGTGTGTGTGTACAGGAGTGCAGCTGAGTGTGCGTGTGTACAGGAGTGCAGCTGAGTGTGCGCGTGTGTACAGGAGTGCAGTTGAGTGCGTGTGTACAGGAGTGCAGCTGAGTGTGTGTGTACAGGAGTGCAGCTGAGTGTGCGCGTGTGTACAGGAGTGCAGCTGAGTGTGCGCGCGTACAGGAGTACAGCTGAGTGTGCGCGTGTACAGGAGTGCAGCTGAGTGTGCGCGTGTGTACAGGAGTGCAGCTGAGTGTGCGCGTGTGTACAGGAGTGCAGCTGAGTGTGCGCGTGTACAGGAGTGCAGCTGAGTGTGCGCGTGTACAGGAGTGCAGCTGAGTGTGCGCGTGTACAGGAGTGCAGCTGAGTGTGCGCGCGTGTACAGGAGTGCAGCTGAGTGTGCGCGTGTGTACAGGAGTGCAGCTGAGTATGCGCGTGTGTACAGGAGTGCAGCTGAGTGTGCGTGTGTACAGGAGTGCAGCTGAGTGTATTTGTGTGTGTGTGCGCGTGTACAGGAGTGCAGCTGAGTGTGTGCGTGTGTACAGGAGTGCAGCTGAGTGTGCGCGTGTGTACAGGAGTGCAGCTGAGTGTGCGTGTGTGTACAGGAGTGCAGCTTAGTGTGTGTGTGTGTGTGCGTGTGTGTACAGGAGTGCATCGAGTGTGTGCGCCTGTGGAGGCCCAAGGGTGACATCTGAAGTCATCCTGGATTGCTCTTCCACTTTTTATTGATTTCTTCAGGAGTTTCCTAGGCTCTGCTTCCAGGGCCAGAACTGCAGGCTATCACCATATCTGCCAACAATTTCACATGGACTCTAGGGAGCTGAGCTTGAGTCCTTCTGTGTTTGAGACGAAGACTTTAATCACCGAGCCATTGTCCAGTCCTTTAGGGTAACATGTTTTAAAGACCACCAAGGATCCCAATGAAACTGCAGTTGTTTTTAGTTTCTTATGGCTTGCAGACTGCACTGCTTTGGTTTCACATGCTCCTTTCAGAGGTGTTTTTGACCCAAAGCTGAGGCCAGGAAGATACTCCCTCTGCAGCTGTAGTGGGCGGGGCTCTGCTCCGTTGGGATGGTGTCCTCTTCCTTAGTCCAGTCCGAATTCCCGCCAGGGTAGTGGTGCGCTGCTGTGTGTGGCCAAGGATGTTCTTGTTCTCAGGGCAGCCTCAGTGGGTGGAGACGGGACTGGGGGATCAAGCTGAAGACTTCCTGGAAGTTTATAACGAAGGGCTTCCTGTTTGGGGAGGTGTGTGTGAGGGGCTCACTCTGCTGTCCAGTCTGTCCTCAAAGTGGCTGTGCCCCCCCGCAGCCTCTGGGTGCTGTGCCCCTCCTATCCGGCTTCCTGGTGCTGGGATTCCAGGCATGGACCAGCCAGTGTGTTGTGTTTTGTTCTCATGTAGTGGCCAAGTGGTTCGTATCTCAGCAGCTTTGTAGAATAGCAGTATTTTCTGGAGATTGCATTTTAGTTTTTACTTTTTTTTGTGGTTCTGGTGTTCATTCTAAGGCTTTTACCTATTATTAGGCAAATCTGCCAGTAAATGTGTCCTGATCCCATGTGACTTTTGGGTTTGATTTTATGAAAAACATGAACATCTCTGGCATATGGGGTGCTAGTTGGCAGTTGTATAAATGCTAAGTGTGCCCCACCCACTCCATTATTCTAAGAATATTTAGTTACCACCTTTCCTGACCTGCTGGTGTTAGAAAGCTGTTGCAGCATGTCTCTGAAGGCCCTTCATAGGTTTTCTAGTATTAAATGTCAGCGTGAGCTGTGTCTCTGTCATTTCAGGGGGTGCAATCGGGAAATGCCAAGGAAGACAAGAAATCCAAAGAGAAGAAGCTACACAAGGACCTGGAACTTGGCCCCCCGGAGTACAGAGAACACAAGAGCAGGGACCCGGAACGAGATGCCCGGCACCGCGCCCGAGAGGCAGAGAGAGACCCCCATGCCTTGGTGGAGCATCTTCGAGGGGAACGGGATCGCGAGAAACACAGGGAAAGGAAGAAAGAGGCAAAAGACCGTGAGAAAGACAAGCTGAAGGAGAAGCATCGTGAGCAGGAGGCAGAGAAGTCTCACAGTCGAGGCAAGGACAGAGACAGAGAGAAAGACCGAAGGGTCAAGAAAGAGGAGCTCAAGCAGACCGCCGTCCACCATGACCTCCTGGGCCGGGAGGCACGAGGCCGGCAGCTGCAGGACAGAGCAGAGAAAAAAGTCCGAGCAGGTGCAAGCGCTTGGGCTCCTCCGCGGTGTAGCCAGCTGTGTGCTTCCGGGGCTCCTCCCGTGGTGTAGCCAGCTGTGTGCTCTCAGGGCTGCTCTGCGGTGTAGCCACCTGTGTGCTCTCGGGGCTGCTCTGCGGTGTAGCCAGCTGTGTGCTTCCGGGGCTCCTCCCGCGGTGTAGCCAGCTGTGTGCTCTCGGGGCTGCTCTGTGGTGTAGCCACCTGTGTGCTCTCGGGGCTGCTCTGCGGTGTAGCCAGCTGTGTGTTCCCGGGGCTCCTCCCGCGGTGTAGCCAGCTGTGTGCTCCCAGGGCTCCTCCCGCGGTGTAGCCAGCTGTGTGCTCTCGGGGCTCCTCTCGCGGTGTAGCCAGCTGTGTGCTCTCGGGGCTCCTCCCGCGGTGTAGCCAGCTGTGGGCTCTCGGGGCTGCTCTGCGGTGTAGCCAGCTGTGTGCTCCCGGGGCTGCTCTGCGGTGCAGCCAGCTTTGTGCTCTCGGGGCTCCTCCCGCGGTGTAGCCAGCTGTGTGCTCCCAGGGCCCTTCCCGCGGTGTAGCGTGCTGCGCTCTCACTGTTGGGGTGCTTTCCTTCAAAGTTCATTGTTTCTCTCAGAGTTTCCTTGAATGCTTTAGCTTTGGATCTGAAGTCACTGAGTCCCTATTTTCTGGGTGTTTGTTACTTTGATAGTTTTACTATTCATTCATCAGCAAAGGAATAGGTTGCATCATATTTGCTATGATTTGCTATATGTTAGATTTATTCAATAAGTCTACTCCCTGATGAGACTCAAGGACACAGCAGTGTGATCAACGTTCCTCCAAAGTATGAGTTTTTCCGCAGTGTTGGGCTGTGGGGAGATCAGGCCCAGAGTGGAGTAGGCCAGGCCAGGCTCTGCCGTGAAGCTCTTTGACTTTCTTCTCTGTGACTTGAGTGCATCCTTTGGCATTCATACATGCATGGTATGTGTCCTCACAGTGAGCTAATGTCTCGTCTGGCAGAGGCAGAGCCCGCCTCTTGTGGGGTGCTGTCTTTGGGATCTCTAGCACCTGATGGTTTTCTCTGGCCCTCTCAGGTCCTCCTGTGGCTTCTCTGTAGGTTGTGCTGAGTCCTCCCCAGCTGATGATACACGTCCAGGGTCATGCAGACACTTGCAAGGTGGCTTCAGTGGCAAACCGGGAGAGAGAGAGCAAGAATTGTGTCTGTTCCTTAGGCTCCGCTGTCATCTCCATCTGCCATTGAAGTTCTGAGAATGTGTTTTAGTTGACTATTTTAACATGAGTTAAGAAACGGGTGATCTTGTTGCTAAACTAAAGTCTGAAACTATCGAAAAACTTCTTTTTCAGCAAGTAAAGTGCGAATTGAAGAAAAAGAAAGAAGAGATGATGATTCCGAAAGAGGAGATGAAGAGAGAGAAAGAAGATACCGAGAAAGAAAGGTACGCAGGACAGACCTGAGTAAAGGCTTCTCATCATGGCCGAGCACCTGGGAGCCTGTTGTAGACGTTGCTGGGAAAGCAAGCCAAGGGGTCAGGGACAGCCCCTTACCTGGTTCTGGGCTTCGTCTCAAGGTCAAGAGATTGTCTCTAATTATGACGGCAACACTTGGTTATTTTAGAAAGGTTAGAAGTTACGAATGATGGTCGAACAAACTGTCTATTCCTTATCTGGACATACTATAAAACACTCAATATGAAGCTATGCACCTTGCCCCGGAGGTGCACAGTCAGTAAAGCACTTACTTGCAGGCATGAGGACCTGAGTTCGGTCCTTCAGAATCCATAGGAAAAATACCAGATGTGCTGGGAAACGAAGACAGGCTTTCCCTACAGGTCACTGGCCAGTCAATGTAGCCTGCTTCTAAGTTCCAAGCCAGATAGAAGGTAGATAATGTCAAAGGAGTGATGTTTGAGGTATCGTCTGGCCTCTACACATACTTGCACACATATGCATATACATCTCCTACATACACATGAAAAATTTGCCCACCCTTACCAAGTTTTTACATGTGTGCGTACACTTATGTATGATTTTTTTTTTTTGTTTTCCACTTGCATGTATATATAGGATGCATGCATGTGTTTTTGTGTATTTGCATTTGGGTGTGCACATGCACGTATATAGGGTCCCAGGTTCCATCTTTGGGAACTGAAATTACAAGTGGGCCGCGAAACCTGCCTAGCATTTCTTACATTTACACATCCGGGGATCTAAACTCCAGTCCTTCAGCTTGCATGGCAAGATCTGTACTAACTGAGCTGTCTCCCTAGCCTGATTTTTTTTATCACTTTATAAAGGTTCTAACTTTATATGTCTTGAGTATTTTCTTCAATTACATTTTTACGAGATTTTAATATATATAATTTAATATTAAAGTGCTATAGGTATGCTAATCCTCCTGACATGTCTGCTTTAAAGTTTTTTTAATTATAAAAATACCTATAGCGTGAACTCATTTATTCCTATTTATTTGTTTATAATTAGCTTCTGGAAGTGGACTTGCTAGATTAAAGTAAGTGTAAATGTGCTCAGTCTGCTTTACTTGGAAGTTGTCATTATTCCCATCATCAGAGGGTTGTGTCCAAAGCTGTGGCTGGACATGGCCATTTTAGCCTTCATGATCTGTTTCAGAAGGAAATAAAATTTCTGGACATTTAAAAATATATTTTTAATTTTAACCAATACGTAATTATACACATAGGACACAGTATGCCTTTCCATGCTTGTATATACTGCTAACTAATTATAACAGAGTGATTGGCATACTCATTCCCTCAGACATTTATTATTTCTTTGTCTTAGGAACATTTGAGACCCTCTGTTACTTCCTAGTCTGAATTGTTTACTTCAGTGTGGTAGCTCTACTTGTCTCCTGTCCTTCTGGGCTTCTGGGATGCTTTCTAAAAACGCTTACTGTTTTGTTAAGGACTTAGGTCTCAGTGGCTTGCTTACTTCAGAGTGGCAAGTTTTGCTGATTTTTTTTCCCTAAAAGTTTCTTTTTCTCCTTCCATTTTTGTGTATATGTGTAAGTAGGCATGCAGGTGTATATATGCATGCTTGCATTTGTGTGGGTACATGACCCGTGTGTGTGTGTGTGTGTGTGTGTGTGTGTGTGTGCACACCTTTTGGGATGGTACTGAAGTGGATATCACAAATTGCCTTCTGTTGCTCTTCCGCCTTACTCATGTGAGACGGAGGCTCACCTAATGCTTGTGCTGCTGGCAAGCTTGCTCTGGGGATTCTGTCTCCACCTTCCTAAGGCTGCAATCAGAGGTGACCTTCCACATCTGCCCTGCATTTAATGTAAGATCTGTGGATCTACATTCTGGTCCTTCTGCTTGTTTATGTGGCATATGCTTTATCTGCTGAGCCACCTCTCAAGTCCCACGCTTTTTTTTTTTGTATGTCACACTGTGAACTTATGCACACGTATGTGTGTGAATGTGTGTGTATGAGTGCGAGTGTGTGTGTGGGTATGGGTGTGTGAGCGTGTGTGAATATGTATGAGTAGGTATGTGTGAGTGTGTATGTTTGTGTGAGTGCATGTGAGTGCGTTTGAGTGTATGAGTGCATGTGAGTGTGTAAGTGTGTATGAGTATGCATATGTGTAAATAAGTGTTTATATGGGTGTGTATGTGTGAATAAGTGTATATGGGTATGTGAGTGTGTGACTGCATGAGTGTGAGTGTGTGTGAGTAGGAGTGGGCATGCACGTTGCATGGCATGGCTGGAGGTCAGGAGACGACTGTTAGAAGTCTATTCTCTCCTTCCACCATATAGGCTCTCAGGTTTGTGCTGGCCATGTTTGTTTATTTTTTTAAATTTCACTTGCAGGACCTTTATTTTATAAGTAATTGTAAATTATGACATAGGCAAACCTGTTCTTGTGGATGGAATTCTTCATGAACTCTTTTCCCATGCCAAAGTAATGCGGGTAGTTGTTTTAACTTTGTTATGTACCAGTAAAGATCTTCTGGACCAAGATTTTAAATTCCCATAGTTTACCTTGGTTAGTGATCTGTGTCTACAGTGGAGGCACCGAGTTCCCAGCAGCCTGCTTTTTAGGAAGGCTGTTGTGACAGAGAGGAGCAGGGTGGAAAAGGTCCGAGTCAAGGAAGGAGGCAGCAGGAACATGGGAAGCAAAGCGTGAGACAGGTGGCGAGTGGGCTGTCGGGGCAGGCTTGTTCAGGTTTGCCGTGTCTGTTCACACACGCCCAGTGTCCCCATGACTCCACAACTGTCGTGTCATTGCAATGATTGCTGCACACGTGATCACAGTATCCTGTGACTTACTGAGCTTCCTCGGTGGTGTTGGGGTGAAGAGCTGACTCAATGGTTCAGGCCTTCCTTGTAAGCCTGCAGTCTGGGCGGGAGTGAGGGACAGATCCCATCAGAGGCGGCGACAGCATTGCGCTGCTGGTCTTCAGCGCCGCGGTGCCTTCTTGCAGAAGTCAGACTCTGAAACTAGACCGTGGGGCTGTCAGGTGAGGGCGAGAGGCCACAGTAAGAATGTAGCAATGCGCCGTACGGTGAATGCGCATCTGCGTGTAAACCTGGAGATCTACTTTGATCCGTGGAGGCCCACATGGTAGGAGAAAACTAACTTCTGAAAGTTGTCTTCTGACGTCCATCTGTGCTTCATAGTATTCTCTCTTTCTCTCTCTCTCTCATCTCTCAAACAAATAAGACAAAATACTAAAAGAGGAAGGCTGACTTTGGTTCATAGTTGTGAAACTTTCAGTTCACAACTGTTGATTGTGTTGTGGGTCTGTGAAGAGAGGAGAAAGGGCATGTTGTGGGAGTATGTAGTAGAGCAGAGCCACGCATGCCCCAAGTCAGATGGACAGGAGGAAAACCCAGTCCACAGTCCCTTACCTTTACAAGGGGGCCCCTCCTGAAAGCCTACAGCAGGTCCCGGCCGTGGTGCTCTAGAGAGGAGCCCGGCTGTGGTACCCTAGACAGGAGCCCGGCCGTGGTACCCTAGACAGGAGCCCGACCGTGGTACCCTAGACAGGAGCCCGGCCGTGGTACCCTAGACAGGAGCCCAGCCGTGGTACCTTAGGAGCCCGGCCGTGGTGCCCTACACAGGGAGGAGCCCGGCCGTGGTACCCTAGACAGGGAGGAGCCCAGCTATGGTACCCTAGACAGGGAGGAGCCCGGCCGTGGTACCTTAGACAGGGCGGAGCCCGGCCGTGGTACCTTAGACAGGGAGGAGCCTGGCCGTGGTACCCTAGACAGGAGCTCGGCCGTAGTACCTTAGACAGGGAGGAGCCCAGCCATGGTACCTTAGACAGGGAGGAGCCCGGCCATGGTACCCTAGACAGGGAGGAGCCCGGCCATGGTACCTTAGACAGGGAGGAGCCCGGCCATGGTACCCTAGACAGGGAGGAGCCCGGCCATGGTACCTTAGACAGGGAGGAGCCCGGCCATGGTACCTTAGACAGGGAGGAGCCCGGCCATGGTACCCTAGACAGGGAGGAGCCCGGCCGTGGTACCCTAGACAGGGAGGAGCCCGGCCGTGGTACCCTAGACAGGGAGGAGCCCGGCCGTGGTACCCTAGACAGGGAGGAGCCCGGCCGTGGTACCCTAGACAGGGAGGAGCCCGGCCGTGGTACCTTAGACAGGGAGGAGCCCGGCCGTGGTACCTTAGACAGGGAGGAGCCCGGCCGTGGTACCCTAGACAGGGAGGAGCCCGGCCGTGGTACCTTAGACAGGGGGGAGCCTGGCCGTGGTACCCTAGACAGGAGCCTGGCCGTGGTACCCTGGAGAGGAAGCCTTCACTCAGGGCCTGGGGCCACTCATCTTGGAAACCATCGCACTGAGGAATCTGGACACTTCCTTTGTCAAGAGGGCAGTGAGGTGAACACATTTTCTGTCTGGAGCAGCGTGAGGCTTTTGGGCGCATAGAAGAGTGAGGGGCTCTGGCTTTCCTGCTTTCTCATGTTGCGTGCGAGAAGAACACGCGTCACGTGCTCTGGCTCCTGTTCGTTTGCTCATGTGGTTTTCACCATTGTTTCCAAGCTGCAGTATGGCGACAGTAAAGAGAATCCACTCAACTACTGGCTCTACAAAGAAGAGGGTGAGAGGAAACACAAGAAGTCAAGAGAAGGAGACCGAGAAAGGAAACACCGAGAGAAGAGCAGCACAAGGGAGAGAGAGAAGCTCTGGAAAGAAAAGGGGAGCGCGCTCCCCGACAAGGAGCGGGAGGAGAGACACCGGGAGAAGCGGCACAAGAAGGACAAGGAGAGGTCGTCCAGAGACGAGCACAGGAGAAGGGGACACAAGGTGCCTTTCCCTACGCCGCGGTGTCGGCGTAGCAGATAATGTGGAGATCTTTCAAATTCTTATTCTTACTTTTTATTCTTATTCTTTTCACACATGAATATAGTAAACTTACAGTATTTTCACATCTTAATTCCAAACCCCATTTCCTTTCCTTTTCCCATTACAGATCTTCCCTACCAATTTCTCTCCTATTTTTATGCCTTTTTGCATCTGTGGCCCTCCGAGTTTCATCTGAGTTACCTCTGATGGCACGCGCCTGAGCACTTGCTGGAACACAAATCACGCATCAGTGGGGGGGCCATTGAGGGCAGCATCTTCCCTTTCTCCATCCCGCATGAACTCTCACTAGGCTCTCAGGGAGCCTGGAGCCTCTTGAGATCTTGCCCTTGCAGAGTGAGATGTTGACAGGTCAAATCCTGCGCAGGTCTTGTGGAGATGTGCAAAGCTGCAGTGAATTCATGGATGCATGTCACGTCCAGAGATAATGACAGGCCTCACTGCTGCGCACTTAGCATTTTTACTGCCCCTTTTCCCAACGTTCTGTGAATCTCCAGGTGGAGGGGTGTTTAAATGTCCTGTTTAGGGCTGAGAAGTCCCCAGTAACTTATTTTCCTCAATTTGGCCAGTTGTGAAGCATCTCAGTGGAGTGCTGAGTGCTCCTCTAATCTACGCATGTAATGACACGTGTAGGCACTGAATGTGTGTGCTTGGGAGAGCCCAGGGTGACACTGGAATCATGCATGTAATGGGAATCATGCATGTAATGACACGTGTAGGCACTGAATGTGTGTGCTTGGGAGAGCCCAGGGTGACACTGGAATCATCCTGGATTGCTGTACCTCTTTATTGCTCTGTTCTGGGGTTTTCTAGGCTCCACCTTCTGGGACCAAAAGTGTAGGCTGATGTCGTATCTGTCTAGCATTTTTAACACAGGATCTTGGGATCTGAATTCAAGTCCTTTTGCTTGTGAGGGAAAGACTAACCCCAGAGCATCTCCCCAGCCTGACTTTTTAAAAATAGGGCTATTTATTTCCTTACTGTTTGAATTGAGAGAGTTCTATTTTAGATCTTTTACAAAGACCTTCTTCTATGCGTGGCTTGTGTGCTCTGTCTCTTTGGACACCATCTTTCGCAGGGCAGACATTTTGAATTCTAATCATTTTTTCTTTCATGGATTGAATCTTTGATGTTATGTATGACATATCATTGCCAGGTGTTTCAAGGTTTTTTCCCCTTAGGCTGTCTCGCAGGATTTTTATAGTTTTGCATTTTTTGTTTAGTATACCACCCTTTTTGAGTTAATTTTTGTGAAGGATTTGGTGCATGTATTTTTGCACATGAATATCTAATTGTCCAACACTATATCGTGGTCCATGGGATCATTTTTGGTCTTCTGTAAAATACCTTGTTAGCTGTGTTCATGTGGGCTCCCTAATTTGTTCCACCAATGTTTGTGTATTCTTCACTAATTCCATACTGTCTTGATCGCTGTAGTTTTTTAAAAATTACTATTTTTTCGTGTGTAGTGCATGTGTGTGCGTGCGTGCGTGCACATGTGCGCACGGAGGACAGAGAGGATGTTTGTGCGTCCTGCCCTGTCACTCTGTCTTATTCGCTTCAGACAGAGTGTGGAGCTAAGTTGGGATCCAGCAAGCGCCAGTGATTCTCCTCTCTCCCCCCAGTATTGGGGTTTCAAGCACATAGGACCATGGCACCCGACTTTACATGGATTCTGGGGGTTTGAACTGAGACCCTCATGCTTTTGAAGCAAGCACTTTTGACATCAGTTCTCTAGCCCTACTTCCTTCTTTCCCTTCAAAACTTTACTATAGTGACTTCTTTGTTTCTCCAAAAAATGCTGAGCTCAGTTTGCTGGTACTCACAGAATTACCTGTTGGCTTGTGGCCGGGCAGCACTGAGTTTTGATCACACGGGGCAGGGACACCTGGAAGGCATGGAACCTTCCATCCTTAGACACACGGCACGGCGGTCTAGTGCTTTCATTTGCTCAACAGTTTTGTAGGTTAGTTCATATTGATTTTGTATATATTTTGTTAGATTTTTACTTCAGTATTTGACTTTGGGGTGCTACTATAAATGATGTATTTTTATTTTAGATCCCACTGGTTTTTAATGGTATATAGGAAAATAATTGGCTTTTATGTATAACCTTGTATCCTAAAATCTTATTATGATTGGGGCTGGAGAGGTGGCTCAGGGGTTAAGCCTCTGCCTTGCAGGTGGAAGATCCTGAGTTTGGATCCTAGACCCCATGTATAGACGCCGGGTGGAAGGGGGGGCGGCCTGCGCTTCTGGTCCTGGTAGGGCAGAGCCTGTGAATCCCGGGGCAGAATAAACAAAGAGGAGGTGGAGGCGTCCATGGTGGTTCCCGAATTCGCCCGTGGTTCTACACACACACACACACACACACACACACACACGCACACATAAATAATAATAATAAAAATTCTAAAACCTTTTTATGATCATCTGTAAGGGCTAAGTAGTTTTTTCTTTTTCTTTTTTTGTCAGTTCTTTATAACAGTTTCATTCATGGAGAAAATGAATTTAAGTTATTTCACCGTATATTACCCCATCTCACCTCCCTCTTTCTCCTAGTAAAAACTGTCTTCCTCCCCGCCAGTCCCTTTCTTGCCTGGCTCTTCTTTGCAAGCATGCCCACTGATTTTCACTTGAGTTGTCTGTACTTGCTGGAGTGCAAACCTTATGTTGGAGGATGCACCATTGAGGGGTACACACCACGGCTTGCAGGTAGAGGTTGGAGGACGACTTTTGGAGTTGTTTTTTTCCTTCTATTACATGTTCCCCAGGAATTGAATTCAGGTCACCAGGTGTGTGTGTAAGTGCCTTTATCTGCTGAGTCATCTTGCTGGACTGTAGGTCATTCTTTGTTACTTTATTTTTTATACTTGATTTTTTTGATAACTCTAATTTTTAACTGATACATAGAGATACTAAAATGTCCATATTAATGGGATATTGCATAGTATTTGATACATGTGTACATTATATAATGTTTAAGCCAGGAAAACACATGTATCTCAAGCATTTATCATTTGTTTATTGTGAAAACATAAAATTCTAGCCTTTCTAAATGAACAATGTGTTGTTGTTACAAAGATATTCCTTACAAGAACTCTAAGTTGTTATGTTTTATAAATGTTTTTAAATTAGCACATCCCGCACCTCATAAAATATGCATCCTCCGATCTATTTGCAATTCCAAGTTTATTTTAAATTAAAGTTTAACTTAACTTATAGTTGAGCGCTCTGTTTCATGTTGGGTTTTGCTCCTAGGAAACAGAAAAGGACGACGTTGACTCTGAGACTACTGGAGCCCCTGAGTGTCTGACCACCGTGGAAGATGATTTTGAAGTATGTATAAAACTTAGCATTTTTCTCAGTTCAACAATGAAATCTTAAAAATCAGTTCCTGTACTTTCTTTGGTGGGTTTCAGTTAGATCTAGATATAACCTATGGAATCTCCATACTCCACTGCTTTTCCTCACTGTGTGAGCTAATTAAGTGATTTTACACTTCAGCTGTTTCAAATGCACCACAGTCAAATATTTATGCATGTGTGTATTCCAACTGTGTACATACATAAACCTTCATATTCATAGCACATATGTTTGTGTTAATAGTTACTAGTGTATTGTATATTATGGTTCATTTTAGAAAGTCAAAAGCTTCAGTGTACACAAATATATAATCCAGTGACATGAAGACCAGTGAACTAAGAGCTTCCTGATTAAGTTGTAGGTTGTACTTGTGTTGCTTAGCTGAGCTGTCCCAAGGACATCACAGCTCCTACTGCTGTCTCTAGGACTACGAAGATGACTTTGAGGTTTGTGACGGCGATGATGACAGCAATAATGAGCCCGACTCCCAAGAGAAAGTAAAAGAACTTCCTCTGGCGCAGAAAAGGGAAATACAAGAAATTCAGAAAGCTATCAACGCAGAAAATGAACGGGTGGGCGAGTTATCTTTGAAACTGTTTCAGAAGCACGGCGGGACAGGCCGCGAGAAGGAGTTCATGGCAGGTGCGTGGGGATGCGCGTCACTGGGGTTCTGTGTTGTGACTCCTGCAGACTTGTGCTACGGCGTTCTGCCAGGTGACAGACGCCGCCTTCTTGCTGCAGGTGATAGCACGTCTCTAACCAGAAGTTGCGTGTGTTCAGGGTGAGCCTGCAGGTCACTTTCTGTCCAGCGTCCTGGGTGGCTGTGAGCCGTGAGTCACTAGCTTCTGTGTGCGCCTTCTGTGTACTCAGCTTCCAGTTCTGCCCTTGAATTCCTACCAAGGTGCAGCCAGATGCTGGTGGGAGGCTGGGACTGTGTTTTAGGTGAGGCAGGCAGCAGCTTGACCACTTGCAGAGAAGCCACTCTGTGACTTGTGGGAGTGTTCTACCTACTGAGCCTTTTCAACTAAAAGCATGTAGACTACGAGTTTTATCTGTGGTTAAGATTGTTTTGCTCTGTTTTTTGAAAGAACCATTTCATTGTCACAAAATAGCTTTTTTTTCTTATGTAGATACAAATGATTCCCGTTCCAGAGCCCCTGTTTGTGGAATTTTTGTGGATTTTGCAACAGCCTCATATCGTCAAAAGAGTCGGAGTCAAGCTCTGAAGCAAAAGTAAGTGTATTGGGAGTTTTTTCAGAGACACTGCAGTGTGTGTGAGGGGTACGTGTGGCACTGGGGACAGAGCCCAGGCCTTGTGCACTCTTGGTGAGCTCTGTAACACTGAACCATTCCAAGCCAGTGTTGGTGTACTTTTCTTCAACCTGCTTGCAAAGGGCGCCACCACTGAACTGCATTCCCATCTGGACAGATTCTTTGACATGTCGCCTAGTTCTCTTTGTGTTTGCTCATTTGTGTCTGTAAATCCTGATTAACTGGAAAGGGACCTGGGAATACCAGAGTCTTTGACTCAAAACAGTCTTGACCCTTTGTAAAGTTTACATACTTCAAGCATAAAGTAGCACAAAGTAAATTCCTCTTTATAAAAGGAGGAATATGGGCAAAAAAAGGAGTAATGAAACCACAGTAAGACTAAAACTCATGGGGCAAACATCAAGTCCTGGAAGTCTGTGTCTGACAGCTGGGGCACTCAGAGCCAGGATCACGCTCCCCACACCTCTGGCCTTGCCATTTGCCCCCCTGCCCCCTCGGGCTGGCTGCGCTTGTTGCCAGCTGCTTTTGTTGGGAGGTGTCATGCATTCCTGGTATCTCTAGCATCCCTGGGTCTTATCGCAGGGGAAGCATCACCTTCCAACCTCACATTGCCCTCTTGCGGGAGCTTGCAGGTATCCTGAGCCCGTTGCTCTTTCCAGACCTCCCACGCCTAACCCTTAAAATGTGGGTGCTCTACAAGATATTGTAACTCTTATATTCTACATGTCTGAGAGATTATGTGGATGAGACCAAGGTCTTCCGCCAGCTCAAACATCAGGCTCCTTGGAATGGCTGCGGTAGCACCTGGAGGCCAAATATAGTAAATGCTTCCAGGCAGCCCCAGAGCCCCTGCTGCAAAGCAAAGTCTTTCAGATGAGAGCAACTTCGCATGTGCAACCTGCAGTGGCCATAGTCTCGGTTCAAGATCTTGGCTTATTTTTAATATTATTAATGTTTTTAACAGCCATACTTTCCTTGGATCCAGTATTATCCGTGCTTCTTTTCTGGACATGCTCTGTTTTTGTTCTCATGTTTGACCTCAAATCAATCATCAATATTCATGTTACCACCTGAATGCTGGAATGCCATGGATTTCTTCTGTGAGACTGATACAGTCCATCACTTTCAAACTCAGCCTCCAACAAAGTCTTAGGGCATGGACACCATAGACAAGGTCTTTTCCCATTGTAGATTATAGTCCAGTGGCCAATAGAGTCCTTTCCCTTTCTGAAATCTAGTGAAAAATAATTTTGAAAGTGACTGTAAAAAACCCTGAGACATTTAAGCAAATACACTAGGAGCAGCCAGACCTCTGGGATATGAAGGACCAAGATGCACAAGAGAAGAACCATCCCTGGATTGTTGCTCTTTTCCTACTCCAGGAAAAGATCCTCGACCCTAGCATTCAGTGAGAACAGAAAACTAGAGACATTCAATCAGGACTAAGTAAAAGGAAATGAAGTTTAGGTCTTAAAAGTAGAAGAACCCTGATAAAAGGCTCAGGATACCTGCAAGCTACCCGCAAGAGGACAAGGGACTTCCAGGTCTGCATGCTGGAAGTCCACAATGACTCAGGTTTCATGCTAGGAAGAAGGAGAAGTCCACAGTGACTCAGATCTTTCCAGTAGGATCTGCTCTGTGACAACATCCAGTAACTTTCTAGGATCAAGTACCCAAAACCAAGAGGGAAAAATGTGGTAGTAATAGGTCCATATGTGAACCTGATAGTGAGCAGTCTTGGATTTTATTTTAAGGTTGTAATAGCATATAATTAATATTTTATTTTAAGGTTGTAATAGCATATCATTAATATTTTATTTTAAGGTTGTAATAGCATATCATTAATATATTTAAGTCAATTAGGAAGAGATTAATTTGACCAGAACATTGAAATTAACAGGACAATCAAAAGAAATTCTAGAATTCTCAAAAAAACAATAATTAAAAGTAATAATTTGATAGGTGAGTTCAAGAGCAAATTATCAGAATGACAGAATGAGTGAGCTAATGTATATTCATTCCCACAAGATCTGCACACGGTTTGTCCTATCAACATTTCATTACTGAAGGGGAAATATCTCCCTGGGAGACTGATGAAGGCTAATGATGGAGGGGAGGAAAGATGCTTTCCTCAGTGGTAGACCATACCGCTCATTCATACTCTAAGAAATGCTCAGGCACATCCATCAAAGGTAACCTGGGTGAAACTCAGTGGACCACACAGCAGGAAGAAAATAGGAAGGAGGCTGGCAGGGAAGACTGGTTGGGAAGTTTTTTTGGGGGGGGGTTAATGTGTTTAAATATCATAAATTCACTGTATTCTTATATGAATACTCAAAGAAAAAATCCTTTAAAAAAGAATGAATGAGCTGGAGAAGACCAGTAGAGAGTGCTGAATTCGAAACAGAGATAAAGAAGGATGTAAAGGGTTCAGAAGACATGAGCGAGTAAAAATACTGACTTGGTTAACCATATCTCAGAAAGAGAAGGAGCAGGACAGAAGCATAGCTTGAAGACACACTTGTGCAAGTTTTCAAACATTGGTGCATACCAACAGTTGCATATATACAAATTATTAATAAAGAGAAACAAACAGGTGCACTGACAGAGGATATAGTCAAACTTCCTAAGGGGAAATGCTGAAGATAGCCAGAGACGTGGAGAAATTGCAGTCTTGAAACCTTTGACAGGAAGTCTGATGTGAAATTTTCAAAGAAAAATATGAAATGTGTTCCAAAGGAAAGAAAATGACTGCAAAGAATTTGGTACCAAGTGAGTGATGTTCTTTAAAAATGAAAGCAAAAGATAAGTGTTTTCAGATCTATAAAAACTATGAGAATTCCTTGCTGGCAGACCTAAAATAAAAGAAAAATTCAGACATAAACAATAGATGCCAGATGAAAAAGGGAACCCTAAAGAAGGCAACGTTGAAGAAAAAGGCAAGTGCGTAGGCAAACAGAAGTCCACCGTGACGGAACAGAGCGTGATGCCCACGGTGACGGAACAGAGCGTGACGTCCACGGTGACGGAACAGAGCGTGACGTCCACCGTGACGGAACAGAGCGTGACGTCCACGGTGACGGAACAGAGCGTGACGTCCACGGTGACGGAGCAGAGCGTGACGTCCACGGTGACGGAGCAGAGCGTGACGCCCACGGTGACGGAGCAGAGCGTGACGCCCTTGAGGGAACAGAGCGTGACGCCCCTTGAGGGAACAGAGCGTGACGCCCACGGTGACGGAGCAGAGCGTGACGCCCTTGAGGGAACAGAGCGTGACGTCCATTGAGGGAACAGAGCGTGACGCCCTTGAGGGAACAGAGCGTGACGTCCATTGAGGGAACAGAGCGTGACGCCCACCGTGACGGAATAGAGCGTGACGTCCACCGTGACGGAACAGAGCGTGACGCCCCTTGAGGGAACAGAGCGTGACGTCCATTGAGGGAACAGAGCGTGACGTCCACCGTGACGGAACAGAGCGTGACGTCCACCGTGACGGAACAGAGCGTGACGCCCCTTGAGGGAACAGAGCGTGACGTCCACCGTGACGGAACAGAGCGTGACGTCCACCGTGACGGAACAGAGCGTGACGTCCACGGTGACGGAACAGAGCGTGACGTCCACCGTGACGGAACAGAGCGTGACGTCCACCGTGACGGAACAGAGCGTGACGTCCACCGTGACGGAACAGAGCGTGACGTCCACCGTGACGGAACAGAGCGTGACGTCCACCGTGACGGAACAGAGCGTGACGTCCATTGAGGGAACAGAGCGTGACGCCCCTTGAGGGAACAGAGCGTGACGTCCATTGAGGGAACAGAGCGTGACGTCCACCATGACGGAACAGCGTGACGCCCACCGTGACGGAACAGAGCGTGACGCCCACGGTGACGGAACAGAGCGTGACGTCCCTTGAGGGAACAGAGCGTGACGTCCACCGTGACGGAATAGAGCGTGACGTCCACCGTGACGGAACAGAGCGTGACGTCCACCGTGACGGAACAGAGCGTGACGTCCATTGAGGGAACAGAGCGTGACGTCCATTGAGGGAACAGAGCGTGACGCCCACGGTGACGGAACAGAGCGTGACGCCCACGGTGACGGAGCAGAGCGTGACGCCCACGGTGACGGAGCAGAGCGTGACGCCCACGGTGACGGAACAGAGCGTGACGTCCCTTGAGGGAACAGAGCGTGACGTCCACCGTGACGGAACAGAGCGTGACGTCCCTTGACGGAACAGAGCGTGACGTCCACCGTGACGGAACAGAGCGTGACGTCCACCGTGATGGAACAGAGCGTGACGCCCCTTGAGGGAACAGAGCGTGACGTCCATTGAGGGAACAGAGCGTGACGTCCATTGAGGGAACAGAGCGTGACGTCCCTTGAGGGAACAGAGCGTGACGTCCACCGTGATGGAACAGAGCGTGACGTCCATTGAGGGAACAGAGCGTGACGTCCATTGAGGGAACAGAGCGTGACGTCCCTTGAGGGAACAGAGCGTGACGTCCACCATGAGGGAACAGAGCGTGACGTCCACCGTGACGGAACAGAGCGTGACGTCCCGTGACGGAACAGAGCGTGACGTCCACCGTGACGGAACAGAGCGTGACGTCCACCGTGACGGAACAGAGCGTGACGTCCCTTGAGGGAACAGAGCGTGACGTCCACCGTGATGGAACAGAGCGTGAGTCCATTGAGGGAAACAGAGCGTGACGTCCCATTGAGGGAACAGAGCGTGACGTCCCTTGAGGGAACAGAGCGTGACGTCCCTTGAGGGAACAGAGCGTGACGTCCACCATGACGGAACAGAGCGTGACGTCCACCGTGACGGAACAGAGCGTGACGTCCACCGTGACGGAACAGAGCGTGACGTCCACCGTGACGGAACAGAGCGTGACGTCCACCGTGACGGAACAGAGCGTGACGTCCACCGTGACGGAACAGAGCGTGACGTCCCTTGAGGGAACAGAGCGTGACGTCCACCGTGATGGAACAGAGCGTGACGTCCATTGAGGGAACAGAGCGTGACGTCCATTGAGGGAACAGAGCGTGACGTCCCTTGAGGGAACAGAGCGTGACGTCCCTTGAGGGAACAGAGCGTGACGTCCACCGTGACGGAACAGAGCGTGACGTCCACCGTGACGGAACAGAGCGTGACGTCCACCGTGACGGAACAGAGCGTGACGTCCACCGTGACGGAACAGAGCGTGACGTCCCTTGAGGGAACAGAGCGTGACGTCCACCGTGACGGAACAGAGCGTGACGTCCACCGTGACGGAACAGAGCGTGACGTCCACCGTGACGGAACAGAGCGTGACGTCCACCGTGACGGAACAGAGCGTGACGTCCACCGTGACGGAACAGAGCGTGACGTCCACCGTGACGGAACAGAGCGTGACGTCCACCGTGACGGAACAGAGCGTGACGTCCACCGTGACGGAACAGAGCGTGACGTCCACCGTGACGGAACAGAGCGTGACGTCCACCGTGACGGAACAGAGCGTGACGTCCACCGTGACGGAACAGAGCGTGACGTCCCTTGAGGGAACAGAGCGTGACGTCCACCGTGACGGAACAGAGCGTGACGTCCACCGTGACGGAACAGAGCGTGACGTCCACCGTGACGGAACAGAGCGTGACGTCCACCGTGACGGAACAGAGCGTGACGTCCATTGAGGGAACAGAGCGTGACGTCCCTTGAGGGAACAGAGCGTGACGTCCCTTGACGGAACAGAGCGTGACGTCCACCGTGACGGAACAGAGCGTGACGCCCACCGTGACGGAACAGAGCGTGACGTCCACCGTGACGGAACAGAGCGTGACGTCCACCGTGACGGAACAGAGCGTGACGCCCACGGTGACGGAGCAGAGCGTGACGTCCATTGAGGGAACAGAGCGTGACGTCCCTTGACGGAACAGAGCGTGACGTCCATTGAGGGAACAGAGCGTGACGTCCCTTGAGGGAACAGAGCGTGACGTCCCTTGACGGAACAGAGCGTGATGTCCACCGTGACGGAACAGAGCGTGACGTCCACCGTGACGGAACAGAGCGTGACAAGATCTTGTGGGGTCTAAGCATTATGTAGAATTAAAGCTCATGAGTTATTAGCCCAAGTAAGTGAAGGGGATAATAAATGATAGTAAGGTCCTTTCAGAAAGATGAAACCCTTAATTCAAGGTAGATTTTAATGGTCAAGAATATGTGCTAAAATGTTCCTTCAAAGATAATGAAAAGAAATTACAACAGGGGCTGGAGAGGTGGCTCAGGGGTTAAGCCTCTGCCTTGCAGGCGGAAGGTCCTGAGTTCGGATCCTAGACCCCATGTATAGACGCGGGCGGGCGGAAGCAGGGGCGGCCTGCGTTTCTGGTCCTGGTAGGGCGGAGCCTGTGAATCCCGGGGCAGAGTAAACAAGGAAGAGGTGGAGGCGTCCATGGTGGTTCCCGAATTCGTCCGTGGTTCTACACACACACATACGTACACATATATACATACACATACATAGACATATATACATACACACGCACACACACATACATGCACAATTGAATAAATAATAAAAAAAAGAAATTACGACAAATCAATAGGGGCAAATGGTATAATTAAAATACATGATCAATTGAAAGTTAAGGTAAAAAAGGAAAAGTGGAAAACAGCAAGATAGTAGATTGAACCAAAAATGTACTGGTAATGCCATTATATGTTAATGACACAGATTTTGCAACTGGAGAACAGGTATGTGCTGCTTTTAGAGATAAACTTTACATGGCAGGTAAGGAAAAGTTGAAAGAAAATTGACAAAAAAAGATGGACCAAGTGCACCCTAAGTAAACTGATGTGATGTCACCTATATCAGACAGACCTGAGAGCAAGAGGGTCACTAGGCACTGAGTCATTTCATAATGATGAAAATCAGGGGTCAGTCTGACTGTCCTGTCTGTGTATCCAACAGTGGTTACAGAACACGTATAGATGTAGATGCAGATGTAGATACGTAGATGTAGATATATATACACAAAAAGCTGACAGAACTAAAAGGGGAATAAACATGCCCAAAAACTCAGAGATTTTTTTTTAAAACCTCTCTCTTTGTAGGCAATAGAAATTTAGTTAGACAGCAGTTTAGAAAAGTTATGTACTGTTTAAACAGTGTGATCAGCAGTTACAAAATCTATTTTAAAACACATGTTGGAACCCTTATCAAAACAATCAAATGTTACGAACTTGGGATTAAAGGGATATAGCAGAGTTTTCTGGCCATAACAGTAGTAAGCTAAAAATTAATGAAAGAATCAGAAGTTAGTGCAGGGTCCCGTGACCAGCACGCTTATCTCGCAATCCTGATAGGTACCAGAGTGGGATCAGCAAGAATTAAGTCAGGCTGGGTCAAGAGGGGATCTTGGAAAACCCGAAAAGCCAAGTCGTTTATTATGGAGCCCAGTCCCTTATATACCATGAAACAGGGTGGTGAAGTCTGTACACTGCGCAGAGTGATGACATCAGTAGTGACAGACTGCAGGTGCAAAGTCCATAACAGGTGGGACCACCACCAACAATACAGCCCTGCCAATCCTTAGACATGCTAACAGGCCTTGACGCCCAGTACTGCCCAGTACGCCCAGTACCGGGGTAGAGAAAGAACAGGTCAGGAACACGGTGATAGAATTATAAGGATAAAGCTCTGCACCAGCCCCTGCTTTTAGGTATGCTAATTAATGTCTATATGGCTTCCAGAGAACAGGAAGGAATATGTAAAAACAGTTCTGCCCTTGAACCCAATTCCAGACAGGACAAGATCCATCCCTGCCCCTTGCGGGAAGGTCAACAGGAGTCAGCCTGCGACCATACTAGCATAGGCTAGCTAAGCTGGCATAGGAGGCACATTGCAACTGAGACCGCAAGGGATGGAGATCTTGGACTTCAGCGTTCCCTACAGTTAGGAATTAGGAAATTCTCCAAAGCTTGAAAATTAAACACATTTTTTGGTGAAGCACAAAGCGAAATTTAATTTTCTGTTTCTGGAGCTGAGGTCAGACCCAGGGCAAGGGCACTCGTCACATGCCCTGTGGTGCAGTCGGAGCTGGAGCTGTAACAAGACAGCACTGGGAGAGGTCACTGCTGAAAACCAGCGGTCCAGGGGCCGTGCGAAGAGGCTGGGAAGGACAGTAAATTAGAAAGTAAAAGGAGTAAGTAAAAGGTTAGAACAGAAATCTGTAAAAGTGAAAGCATTTGTAATAAATTCAATAAAGCCAAGATTGTTCTTGGGAAAGTTTCATAAAATTTGTAGATCATTAGTAGATTTAGATCAAGGACAAAAAAAGAGAAAAAGACAGAAACAGTAGTAAAAATGGAAAAGGCAGCATGACTGCTGATCTTACCCATGCTCGGGAGAGAAGATGACATGAATAATTTGTAAGCTGCATTTAATTAATGTTTACATCACACTCCCACAAATTAAACTATAGACCATTGACTTAGGGTTTTCTAATTTTCTAAAGATTTGAGAAGTAAGTGCTATCTTCACAGATTCTAGAAAATAGAAAAACAGGCCACACTTTCAGCTCCTGAGAAATAATCTCCCATGTTTTATAATAAGGCTGGACTGACCATCACACCAAGACTTTATAAGGACTATGGAAGTGCAAGTAGTTAAAAAGATGTATGTGGGGCTACTTTGTTAGGGGCCTTGGATCACTGGCTGGAGGCAGAGAAGTCCTAGCACAGCTAACGTTAAGCTGGAGAAGCAGGAAAGCTGTTTGCAGGGCTGCGCCCAGGGCTGAGCCCTCGGATCCCAGGAAGCCAACGGTGTGAGTGTCATACCAGGCAGAGATGGGCAAGTTGGTGGGCCATCCGAAGTCCCCTGATGCCTCCAGGACCCAGAGTCCTTCACCTTTTCTCTACTCTCCGTCTGCCTGGGCCCCCGTCAACCTAAGGTGCATGCTCTGTACCCGGTCCAGCAGTTCATCCAGGGTCCTGGGGAGTAGCTCAGTCAAGCCTCAAATTCAAACTCACATGGACGACCCTTTCAGCAGATGGGCAGGCTTGAAACAAGGCTGCTCAGCCATCTGAGTAGCCCCGAGTGCACTAAAGTCGAAGCCTATGTCAGCTACCTGCAATGGCACCAAGAGTAATCCCCAAGAATTAGAAATGCAAGGTTAGTTATGATATAGAAAACTATGTAGTCATCTCAATAAATGCAGGAAAAAAATGTGAAAAATTCAATATACACTTATGAGTAGGATTTATGCTAAATCTTAGTCAATTAGGACTGAAGAAAACTTCCTTCATGTGACAGCTTTTTTTGTATAAATTATACAACTAGCTTCACATGTTCTCTTGAAAACTTTTCAGTTCTGGAGGCAGATGGGGTATTTGCCTGTGAAAGCCTATGTAAAAAAGTTAAAAGTGACAAGCTCCTCTCCTCTAGTGCTCTTAAGAGTTTACAATTTACTTAGGAATCCCCAGATAAGCCTGAGCCGAATCAGGCGCCTAGGAGATCAAACACCCTCCTTCAGGGGGGCAACCAGGTATCTGGGAAGTCAGATAACTGCTGAAGAAGCTACCTAGTGGTGGGAGGGCTACGTGCAGATCAGATAACCTCTGACATGTCCTTAGAGCAACCGCAGACCCTCAAACCCCTCGGCGCCAGTCCACCAAACACAGTCACCAGAGGGCAGGGGGTTGGGAGGGCTACGTGCAGGTCCCTCAGTCCTAGCTTGTAAATAGTTCTATAAACCCTAAAACCTCTTATTTTGGGGCCGCTCACTCTCACTGTGATGAGAGGTGGGTTTCCCAGGCCTAGGCTTGTTTTTTAATAAAGACTCCTTTGTTTTTGCATGGGTTTCTTTGGACTTTGCGATCTGGGCATAACATGGCATCTCCACTTCCCCGTGTTAAGGTCCAGTCAGTACAATTAGGCAAGGAAAAAGTAAAACTGCTTGTATTAGAAAGGAAAAGAAAGCATTTACTTTTCACTGGCAGCTTAGAAACTAGAATTAGAAATCTTACAAAACTTAGAAATCTATACACAAACCACTAGAATTTATTAATCTGAATAAGTAAACCTATATATCATTTAATTTAACTGTGGTTTCCAATTTATTTTAAAGGACACGAAGTACAAAACTACTCCGCCTTATCGACTTAGACTTTTCGTTCACTTTTTCTCTCTTGGATCTACCACCAGTAAACGAATATGACATGTACATCAGAAACTTTGGGAAAAAGAATACCAAACAGGTTAGTGTAAAACATGGGTTGCAGTTCGCCTGCATGATTGCTGATCAATGACCATCAAACAGCTTAAGAGAACAAGGGGTTTCTCTTAGGATGCCAATTTCCTCAACCAACTCTCTGTATTTTATTTACCTATTCAGGACCTAGTCCCACCCACCATGGGGTGGGTCTGCCCCATCACCTAAACAGTCTTCTGCAGGTTCGCTCTGGGCCCAACTCAACCACTAATTCTCCACAAATGTGCCCAGAGCTCAAACCCTCAACTGTCAAGTTGACACCTGTCCCTAACTATGACAGATGCCAACTTCCTCAACCAACTCTCTGTATTTTATTCACCTGTTCAGGGTCTAGTCCCACCCACCATGGCTGGGCCCTCCCCATCAACTAGATAGTCTCCTGCAGTTCGCTCTGAGCTTAACTCAACTGCTGATTCTCCACAAATGTGCCCAGAGCTCAACCCTCAACCATCAAGTTGACACCTGCACATAACCATGACAACGTGTTAACCAAGTGACGAATGTGAATACAGTGTAAGATGATCTGTGCTGCTGCGGAATGTCAGGTTGGGCGTAGGCTATGGGTTAGAGACAGGGTGCCCTTCTTCACATGGTACTCATGAGCCCAGAGTAATGGTGGAGTCTGACGTTGTCCCTTAGCCCACAGGGATGGACGGATGACTGGCATGCAGAGGGCAGTGGGAGCAGGGGAACAGTTCCACAGAAGCCTTGGGCAGACAGTGCCAGTGGTTTATTTAACCAACAGGTTCCAGGTGAGCATTTGCAGTCAGAACCTTCATTCTGGGATTCCAAAGAGCTCAGTATGTCCCAGACTCTCATCTGGGCTCCCTCTGATGCCCGTTTGCCTTTGTGATTCTCCAGCATGCCCCATTCTCTGGCGTCCCTGTGCCAGGCTACCTGGTTCTCCTGTGTCTACCTGGTGGTCCTCAGTGTGACCTTCCCTCGTGACTTAGGAACTCTCTCCACCTCCAGGGATGGTACAGCTTATTCTGCACAGTCTTGTACTGACCAACAGTGTAATGTGAGTCACCAGTTAGCAGTGACTAAGACTGAAGTTCTCGAGGGTCAGATGTCAGATCTTCCACTTTGCCTGTGTTCCATTAATCCTGACATCATCTGCTTGGTTCACAGTGTGAACCGCTTCTGAATCACCGCACATGGGCTGGTGAAACCAGCCACTTCGTGTCTCGTCTGCAGCTGCCTCACTGTGACCTTGAGCTGATGAACTTAAGGGCTGAGCAACACAACTCTTTCAAAGCATGTGTCTTCTGGAAAACAAAAATTGTATTTTGTTTTGCAAAGGCGATGTATTCTACCAAAATATCATGTAGCCAGATTTTTTTCACGCTAAAATAAAATTGTTTGATGCAACTCTTTGGAACACTTAGGAAAATTAAATCTATATTACCTGTTTGGGATATAAATACTAAGAAATCTTTTATGTGCTCATTATTTATGCCGTGATATTGACTTTTGACAAAAACAAAGGCTGCTAACTTTAGCTATGTTGTTTATTTAGCTTTTGCAGTACTGAGAAGTGAACCCAGAACTTGTATGTGCTAAGCAAGTTCGCTACCACTCAGTTATGTCCTTAGTCCCAAGACTGAGTAACTTTGAAAATTTTAAAGTATATTACCTTTTAAGAAATTAGTTGCTTTTATTTTCAGTAATAGAAAATTGCTCTGAAATTGAGACCAATATTAATTCCAGTCTATCTTTCTCCAAGGCGTATGTTCAATATAATGAAGATAATGTTGAAAGAGACATTCAGACTGAAGATATAGAAACTAGAGAAGTGTGGACTCAGCACCCAGGAGAAAGCGCCATTGTGTCTGGAGGTAAACTTGATACCACTGACGTAGCCACTGTCTGAAGTGTGTTTCAGTTTGGTTTTTTTGTGTTTCCTTTCCTGTTCTTCCTCCTAGTGTTTTTCTTTGTTATGGTTGTAGTTCAGGACTATGGAAGTACCTTTCACATATTCCTTTTAAAGATATATTCCTTTATTTATTTGAGAGAGAGAGAGAGAGAGGGAGGGAGGGAGAAGGAGAGAGGGGAGGTGCATGCGTACCGTGTGCAGGGGCTGGAAGGCAGAGGACAACCTTGAGAGGTCACCTCTTGCCGTGTAGTCAAGCCCAGGTCTCCAGGGTTGTGAGCAGAGACCTTAACCACTGATCTATCTCACTGTGCCCTATGTTTTAAAGAAACAAATTAGCTGTTTAAATATGTTTTAAAGAAACAAATTAGCTTACAGTAGTGGCTGTAATTAGAGCTGCTACACCACAAGGAAGTGTTAAATGTGTCTGGAGTCCCAGGTCTGAACAGAATTTGTAACACCAAGCACCCATCTTACAACTGGATTGTGGTGCACACTCTCTTCTGAGACTGGACTGCAGGGTCCTATCAGTGTGGAATTTCCATGTGTTTAAAGTGTGGCTTGAAGATAATGGTTGATGAGAGCTCCCTGGATGCCTGTTTCTGTGGCCATGTGAGTCAGCGCTCTACTGGTTGATTTGCTTTATTGTGAGGGACTGTTTCCTTGGGTGGCCCTCACTTAGAAAGCAGTGCAAGCTGAGTATCTCTGGTCTTCAGTGCTTGAGGCTGACCTGTAGACTAGAGATGCTCAGACTTGTGACCTACCACGTAACTCATCGGCTCCTGTACTGTATTCCTTACGGTCAGTAGGATCCAGTTTATAGACTCACTATGCAATAATGTGGAACTTATTTTGGAAAAAAGTCACTAGACAAGAATCTAATGCAGTATCCTGATCTTTTTTTCGAGACTCTTAATATTGCTAACATTGCTTTGAACTCTGGGTTATATAAAATTATTTATTAATATAATCTGTGTTTTTTTAGGTAGTGAAGAAAGAGACCATTCTGATTCCACAGTTGTACCAAAGATTGATACCCCACGATTATCTAGTTTTCTCCGCGCGGCATGCCAGGTACTGCCATGCCATGTGTTCTCTTACGCGTGTCAGGGGTTGAGGGCACATTATATACAGAAGCAAAACTATTGAAATCTTGGAACCTTTGTAGCCTAGTATTACTTTTCCTGTAAATCATCATTAAGACCTCGTGCTACACCACAGAACCTCGTTTAAGACCTCGTTTGCACGATGACACCAGATGAATGTAGACCTCCAGAAATGCTGTATATTTGAATGCTATACTTTAGTTTTTCCCAATTGAAAATAACTAGACATAAGTAAGTCAAATATATCAAGCTGGCAAAGTAAACATAAATCTAAGGTATTTGAAGGTACTAAACTCGACTTTACAAACTCATATGGGAAAACTTTGAACACATGAAAGGGAACAGTATCGAGAAGCTCCTTGTTCTTCAGCTCCTGTCTCCTCCAACCTCCTTTCGTTTCCATCCCGTCCCATCATTCGTCTGCTCTACACTTGAGAACTCGCCCCAATCATTACAACCTGTTGTGCAGATACATTTTATCATAAATCTCTAAAAGAAAATCTCTACTGTCAATGCAAAAGAATAGGTCTCACCTCATGGGAATACGGGTTTATTCTGGAGCCGAGCATAAGTGGCTGTGGGGTGGGAATGTGGGTTGCCCTAGGGCAGCAGTTTCATGAAGGTTTTGTAGTAACAACAAAGGAAGTCACAAGCTAGGCTCGTTCTAAGTATGTTGGTCGGAGCATCAGATGGGCAGATAGTGGCACAGTGGGGAAATCTCTGCTTCAGGCTTCAGATGCCAGTGACATCCTTAGTCTTTGGGTTGATGAAGCTGGTGCCAAAACCTAATGCCACTCCGTTCCAGAAAACTCCTTCCTAGTAATCACGAGGCTGTTAGATCCAGCACAGAAGAGGGGAGCGAATAGCTGTGAGAGGCTGAGATAATCCCAGGTGATTTGCTGAGGGCCTACAGCCTCCAAGCCTCCCCAGTGACGTCATCCCACTTGACCTTGGAGAACCCTTAGTCTAGTTGTGGCCTTTTGCTTTTCTGGGAGCTTCAGTTCACACTATGAGCATCAGTAATGAATCTAATCCATTCAGATGCGAAGGTGATGTTCTGATTTCCTCAGTTGACTCGTAATTTTTACATGTGCTTATAATTTAAATATAGATCAGGAATAAACAATACAAGATCGCTAAACCTTGATTTACTGATTGGGATCAGGCCTGTTTTTCAGACGTATTGTGAACACTTTGTCTCAGTGCTTCTGTTGTAAAGGGAATTTGTGATTTAGAAATATAATTAAGCATGACATTTTAAAAAATATTATTGGATTCTGTTTTAGTAATGTTCTTGGGAACCAAGAAAAAGTCCTTGGGTACAATGCAGTGAGGAGGGAAGATGAGAGGGGAAGGGAAGGAGTCAGATGGGGGTCCCGCCTGGCCAGCTCTGACCCACAGATGCAGCACCACTGTCTTCTCACGGCTTCTCACTCTGCCTGTCAACTGTCAGACTCTCTCCCTGCCTTGATGCGACCTGGCTGGACAGCAGCGGCCTGAGGGCTTGAAGTACCTTGTTTGTTGAAGGCTCTTCCGTCCCTGCCCCTTTTCCCCTCTGAGTTCTCAGCAGTGCAGTCAGTGAAAGCAGCAGCCCAGAAGGCGAAGGAACGGCCTCCCGTGACACTCTTTCAGTTGTGTTTCCCCTGCTTTCTGTTGTTTTGCAGCGGGACAGTGCAGCTTTTTAAACTTTATTTATTTACTTACTTAGTTACTTGTACGTGTGTGTGTGTACGCACACACGTGTGTATTCAAGGGCACTGTGTGTCCCTGTGGCAGACTAAGGATGACTTCAGGAATCATCCTGAATTGTTTCTATCTCCTTTTTGCTTCGCTCCAGGATTTCCCAGGTTCTACCCATCAGGGCCAGAAGTGCAGGCCTTTCCATCTGGTGTTTACGTGGCTTGGGATCTGAACTCAGGACCTCTGCTTGTGAGGCAGGGTCTTAACCCCTGAGCCATCTCTCCAGCCCTAGTGCAGCTTCCTAGAGTTGTTTTGATATGGTGGAGCCAAGGGTCTGTTGGCAGGAGCGAGTGCAATGTTGCAAGCTATTGTTTCATGATTTTATAGTCTAAGTATGAAATAGGTGGGAAAACTTTTTTTTCTCAGTTGGTCTTTCAGTCTGGATGTCTCTTCTAAGGGGCCTGTGTGCCTGTGCTCTGTGGGAGTACAGGCCTCCTCCCAGTGGCCCGCAGTGTAACCTTACTAGCCCCTCAGAGGGCGTGGTGCCCAGACTTCCTTCCCGTGGCCGCAGTGTAACCTTACTAGCCCCTCAGAGGGCGTGGTGCCCAGACTTCCTTCCCGTGGCCTGCAGTGTAACCTTACTAGCCCCTCAGAGGGCGTGGTGCCCAGACTTCCTCCCAGTGGCCCGCAGTGTAACCTTACTAGCCCCTCAGAGGGCGTGGTACCCAGGTATTCACCCCCTTGCCAGTGTGCAGGTAGGTAGCTCTCGTGCAGGGCGTGCAGAAGCAGACAGTTGCAGGGAGTTCATGGGGCAATAGCCGGTCGTATCGAGGGTGCTTGGGTCCTTCCATCCTCCTCCTCTGGCTCTGCTATTCTGACCGCCCCGTCTTCTGTGGTATTCCCTGAGCCATGGAGTGGGGGTAGGTGGGGGTAGTCTAGATGTCCTTTGAGGGTCGGGCAGTCCACAGCCATTTGTTCTTGTATCTGGCCAGTTGTTCTCTATGTCGAACAGTGTCCACTGTGGAAGGAGCTTCTTGTTTGAGGACCGAGGGCGTTTCATCTCCGCGGGCGCCGTGCGCTGTCCTATGCTGCAGCTGAGCCCTGGTAGCTTGCTACCACCTGGGCCTGTGCCGTCCCATCCGTAAGACCCTGCTGTGCACTGGCTTACGTCAGCAGGCATGCAGTGCCTGCTGAAAAGGGGGCCTTCACTTCAGAGAGCAGCTGCTTCCCCGTCACCTTCGTGTCACCTCTTGTCAGGTGGTTGTAGCTCATTGAGCTCACACCTGGGTGGTTGTTGCTGGCTGTCTTCCTCAACAGCTTGCATAAACCTTCTGGTACTGTGGAAGTTAACTGTCAGCAAGAAGGTTCCCGATCAGCTCTGACTTGTTTTCCCATGTCCAGTAGTCAGTACTTGTGTCCTCAGTGGGGTCTTTATCAGTGCAAGTGGGCAACCAAGAGCAATGGTAAGGCCTGTGCTTTTTTAGGGGGGCCTTCTGACCGGGGCAACAGCTAATTCAGGGGTATCACATACCTGATACTGAGAGTTATGCTTAGTCACCTATGGATTCTGGGAGGACAACAGTAAGACCAGTCTCCTGATTTGTGTGTGAAAGGTGGTTGCTGTTTTGCTTGAAGAGGACCGCTTGGCAGCTGGGCCCAGCTGGGATTCCCGGGCTCAAGACAGTACTCTGACCATCAGTGAAAGCTCCTGTCAGCTGAACACAAGCCTGCCGTTCCTTCAGGGTAAGAGGCCTTTCTTGACATTTATTCAAGGCCCCCTTCAATGCTTGTGCCAAAGTAATGATCTCTGACATGACATCTGTGAAGCATAATGGGATTTGTTTTATGTAAAATAGAGGAAAACTTAATCTTAAATGAGTATTATGACCAGTAGTTTCCATAAGCTAATTAGAAGAGGACTGACAGTAATTTGAATTAGTGAAATCGCATAAATGAATAAACTGAGGTTAAATCCTGTAATCATTTCCAAGGCATTACTCAGTTTACATTGATTTCTTGAAGTGGAAGAAATGATTGGAGAAGCGTGAGTGTATTCAGATCAAAGTTGTACTCTTAGTTTAAATAAGGTATATTATAAGGTGTTTAGCTTTTAATACATATATATTTATATAGAATTTCATACTTGGCTAGAATTCTAGACACATGAAGCACTCACATAATACCAGACAAAATGTAATTATAATTGTTTGAATTAGTTTAAATAAGCTGCATCTGCAAGGCCAAATTTAATGTTTTTACAATGTATTTTGTGATTAAAAAGGGCCGTGCGTGTGTGTGTGTGTGTGTGTGTGCGCGCGTGTGTGTGTGTGTGTGTGTGTATTCCTTCCCCTATACATATGCATATGGGATCCAGAGGTCTATTTTGGTTTTGTGTGTGTGTTGCATACATGAATATAATGAGTTTATATTTTTATCTTTTAATTTCCAATCCCATCCCTCCTCCTTTTCCCCTTACAACCTTTCATCTCCCCTGCCAGACTTTTTTATTTTCTAGTTTTTTCACTTGTGGAGCTTGCTGTGTTTCATCTCGCTTGTCTTTGATGACATATGCTCTGGCAAGCATCCTAGATCCGTGGGTCTACCACTGAGGAAAGCATCCTCCTTTTGTTTCCCATCAGCATTGTCCTCCTCAGTCTTTCAGGGAGGCAGGGAACTTCTTGATATTGTTCCCTTCTGTGATGAGATGTTGATAGACGGTTTGCATGTAACCCTTACATGTATTTACCATGAGATCATGTGTACTGCAGCCTTGCTGTCAGAAAATACTGTCTGACCACCCCTGTCCCTCTTCAGCTCTCACAGTCTTGCCACCCACTCTTCCGAAACGTTCCCTGGCTCTTGAGGTGGGGGTGGGTGTGGCTTACATGTCCTGTTTAGGGCCAAGCCTTCTTCAGTCACTTGTGTTTTATATATTTGATGAGTTGTATTTTTCTGTAGTAAATATCTGTTGCAGAAGGAAGCTTCGAGGTTGAGTGTTGAATGTTCGTCCAACTTACAGTGTAATAACAAGTGTTTAAATGGCAGTTTGACATTCATAGCTGCTCTTCCCTTGGGACCGATGTCCTCCTCTTCCACAGGTTCTGGTTCTAGTTTATAGCAACAGAATGTGTTACCTGCTGACAGGCAGGTCTTACTTTCGTGTTTTTTGAAAGGGTCTCTCATTAAATGTGGCATTTACTCTTTTGGCCATACTGGCTGGGCAGCACAGCCCCGTCTCTGCCACTTTAATGCCAAAATTATAGGTGTGCATTGCCACACCAGCTTTTATTTGGGTTCTGGGGATCTGAATTCAGATCCTCAAGCTTGTATAATAAGTACTGTAATTACTGAGCTGTCTCCCCAATATTTGTTCATTTAAATTTTTTTCCAATTTTACATCTTGTTTTTTGTGTGTGTGCAGTATATGCATGTATGTATGCATGTTCACAAACATGCATGTATGTGGTGGCCTGAGGTTAATTTTGGGAATCACCATTGAGTTCTCATCCATCTTACTCTTTTTGAGACAGGGTCTCTGACTAAACCCAGAACGCCTCAGTAGGGCCAGTCTGGCCGGCCAGCTTGCACTGGAGACTCCTAGCTTCATTTTCTGAATCGGGAGTTATAAGCAGGCTGCTCCCCGCCAGGCATTTCATGTGAGTTCTGAGGGTCTGAGCTCCTGTTCTCTTGCTTGTGCGGTGAGCAGTTTAACTGTTGAACCATCTTGTCAGATCCCCAGTCTTTATGTTTTTAATTTATTTTTGAAATATGGTTTCACTAAATGCTGGCTTGGAACTCTTGCTCCTTCTGCCTCTGTATCAAACGGTCACAGCATTCTGCAGCTCTGCTGGGATGCAGCCGTGTGCATCTCTCACTCTACCTAGTGAGAATTCTGCCAGCGAGGCAGCTGACAGCAGCTAGGGCGGGCCCTTCTTCACGGTCAGGGCACATACATGCTCTGGCACCTTGAAAGTGGACAGCTGCTGCTTGCCACTTGCTCTAGACATTCCTTCTGCCCGTCTGCTGCTCAGAACTTGAGTTAGGTGCATTCCTGCACACTTCAGGCAGACCATGTTTACATTCTTTACTTTGTTTATGTTGAGGGAAAGCATTATCCTTTAGGAAGCTAGTGGTCATTTCCCTGTAGCCAGAAACACTGGCCTGCTGGAGACAGGGACAGATGCAGTGCTGGGCAAGGACACAGAAATGCATGAGTACACACATTCCTAGGCTGTACACGGAATCCAGCATACATTCCTTCCTGAAGGGGTCTTTGCAGGTGAAAGGAGCGGAGGTCTCTCTCTTCACCTGCATGTGTGAGATGAATACTGAGATTGAAGGAGGAAAGCAGTCTGGAGAGAGGCGTCTGATGCAGCAGACAGATAGCGTCCCGGAGTTAGGGTATGACTACACCAGGTAGATCCACCCCACCCGTCAGGTTTGATTACATCCCCGTCCGTGGTCAGATCCGTGATGCTCCAGCATCCATTCACTGCTGTCTTCACACTGGAGCGCGGCCTCAGGTAAGTCACCAACAGTGACGCCTGTTCTTTCACACCTGTGTCTAGAAAGTATCACTTCCCTCCAGCCACTGCAGGGTTGGGATTTGGCATCCAGAGGGTGAAGCAGAAGTTCCGCCTTCCCGGAATTTATATTTTGGTGGAACAAATAGACCGACTAGCTAAATGTGAAAGCTGTGGACGGCAGAGGGAGGTGAGTGGAGAAGACAAGAAGACTGTTTCCTGGAGAGAAGGACCCTCGGTGTGCCTACGAGGAGATTGAGGCGCCAGCCCGGGCACACCTTGCGTCTCACTGGGGTGACCAGCCTGGGAGGAGGTTTCAGTGGTAGCAGTGACCAGCTCTCCTGTTGGCCTTGGAACAATCAGTTCTGCTGTGACACGCGTCCCTAAAGTCACCACTCTGCACAGTGGCTGCCGAACCTCACAACAGTCGTGGAGGGGCTGAGAGAGGACGGCAGGACTGGTGGGCACGTGTGGCCAGCAAGCTTTCACTCACCTCGTACCTCCAGCCCTCCAGTCTTAATTACAAAATTCTCTCCAGGCTGTAACATAGCAACCTTCAGTTTCCTCAGATCCATCAGCAATTCTGCCTGTATTTTAGGAACAAGACTCTGTCCAAAAAAAAAAAAAAAAAAAAAAAAAGCCTTGGCGTGTTGTAGAACGCTGTGCGTGGTCTTGGATCACAGTAGTTTACTGAGGTGGTAGGCCGGGAAGACTGAGGTTCCTAGCAACAGCACCCTAGCAGTGAACCAAGGCAAGGGGGACCTACCTTCATTTTTAGTGGCTCGGCGCTGAGCTTTTGTCTTTGAGCACATGTTCACGAGCTAGGAGAGAAAAGGAAGAATACCCTAATCTCCGGGTCCATTGGGACACTGGTTAGATTTAGGCTCCAGGAAGGGATCAAAACCCAGATTCTGTGGGTGGGGTTGAAACTCATTGGGTCGAGTGCTTACCTAGCCGCATAAAGTCCTGGGGTTCAGTCTACAGCACAGTGCTGGCAAATCAGGAGTTCAAAGGTCATCCTCAGCTATACACAGTGCGTGGGAGGCCAGATGTATGAAACCCAGTCTCAAAAACAACCCCGATTTCACTTATGTTCAGTTTCGAAAAGGTGGTGTTTGCTTCTTCATTGAGCTAGAATTTATTCTGTGACAAATCACTAGCATGCGAAATGTTTTTCTTATCCCCAGATCGCAAGGTATCTTGCTTGCACGCCTCTCGGGTTCAGAGGCAGACGGTGGTGTCTGTCCATGACTTGCCTGAGAAGACTTTCTCCCCGTCGCTGGACGGCAGGCATGTGCTCTGCGTTTGGGACATTTGGCAACCTTCAGGGCCCCAGAAGGTTCTGATATGTGAGTCAAAGGTACACGCAGGAGGAGTCCTGTCTTCACTGAAGGGGGGTGGCGGCAGGAAAGGTTGCAGTGGGCCGAATGAGTCCTCGAGGTCATTTCCTGCTTCTTGGTGCCCTTTGCCATCTGAGGGTAACTTCAGAGATTCTTGATTCAGCTTGTACTGAGCAGTCCAGAGCGTCATGTGACAGGCTGTCAGCACGGGCTGGGAACTGAATTTAGTTCTAGCTTAATAAAAACACTGGTCAGGCTGGCCAAGGAGCTGGGAGCATTGACTCGCATTGTTTGGTATTTTTGAGATGTCTTCATAGCCTTGTGATTTCTCCTCCCTCCCTCTCTTCTTCCCTTTCTTCTTCCCTCCCTTCTTCGGATAGGGTCGCAGGTAGCCCCAGCTGACCCTGAGTTCACTACAAGCTGAGGATGACCATCAGTTGCTGCTCTGCCTCCTGAGTGCCGTGATCGTCTGCACCTGGAGCAGTGCTCACGCCTCACCCCTGCACGGGTCTCTGGTCCCCTGCAGATGTGCCCAGCCTTTCATGGTTGCTTCACATGCCATGCTTCTGTGCCCCTGATGTCAGAACCCCCGATTCCTTCAAAACAGGTGTCCGTTTAGGGGCTTGAAAGTGAAGATAAAAACTATTTTGCAGCCTAAGTTATAAATGGCAAAAGATGAAATTGACGTTTTTTATTAATTTTTTATTTTTCTACTTTGACAAACACATGGAGCGCTCCTCCCTGCTTCCCTCCATCCCCTCCCTTCCAGTCCCTCCCTTCCCTTCATCAATCCCTCCCACTCCCTCCCACCCTCTTGCCTGTATGCTTCAGGGTTCATCTGGTTCTCTACTCTTGTGGGGGTTCAGGCCTCTGGAATCTCAGGTTGCCTCTCTCAGCCCACCTCTGATGAGAGCATTTTCCTTCACTCATCCAGCTTTAGACCCCAAGGTTTCTACTGTCTGTTCTTACCTTTCTTGAGTTCCTAGGTAGTCTCTGGGGGCATGTGGGTGTGTCAGTCATGATGCAGGCCTGGGAAGGACATGTCTCACTGCAGTGAGTTCCTGGATGCAGCAGTCCTGCCTTGAGTGGAGTGCATAGGATAACTTTTGGAAGTTAGCTCCTTCCTTTGACCATGTGGAACTCTGGGAATCTTGAGGTGTGTGTGAAGGCCACTTTCCCCTCTGAGACTTCTTGCAGGTCTGAAATTGCCATTTTCGAAGTCCAGATAGTCATATTGAGTAGAAGGGATTGATGAGCACAGCTTATGTTTTCATGTGCTACATGTCTGTGATATTTCTTACAGCGCTCAGGGAATGAATGCACACGTGCTTGCTCTAGTTTACTTTTCCATTTTTTTCTATCGTTTTTATTTCCTCATCATTATTAACAATTTTCCTTTTATATAAATGTAATGAATGATTTTTCCCTGCCCCATCCCTCTCCTTTTCTCTCCCTTCCTTTCTTTTTCCCTTCTTTTCCCCCTTCTCTTCCTTCACCAATCTGTCCCTCTTCCTCCCACCCTTGTGCCTGTCTGCTTGTGTGGCTTACAGGGTTTTCGTCGGGTTGTCTGCTCTAGCAAGGGCTTAGGCCTTTAGCAATTTAAATGGCCCTTCCTTGGATAGATCCACAGATAGGGATGCTTCTCTTCATCTGCTTAACCCTTGCCTCTAAAATTCGTACTGCATGCATATTCTCCTGAGCTTCTCTCTGGTCCACGAGGGAATGTTGATGTCAGCCATTCTGCAGATGTGGTAAATTCCTGGATGCAGCAGCATGGTTGTGACAATTTTTCCGTTTTATACGGCCCAGGATCCTAAGGCCAGGAAATGGTGCTGCCCTGTTATACGCGTCCTTACGTGCCTCACTTTAGAGAGCACCTCTGAGCAGTACTGGAGGTCTTCCTGGTACATGTTAGGTAGACAGTAACTAGCATTACACTTAATTTCCACGTGAGGAATTTATGTAGATAGCTAAACTGTGTGTGTGTGTACAAGAGGTTGTGCATACATCCTGGGTTGTTCCACCACCTTTATTGTTTTGCTCTGGGGTTTCCTAAGCTCCATCTCCTAGGGTCAATTTGCCAGTTGCCACGACCCCTAATTTTTTTCCAAGTGAAGCAAATGCTTTATTTAAATCAGTTCCTCCAAATGAACATAATTATAAGAAGGGACACAGATACTCTATCAAAATACCATCTGTAAAGAATGGAGCTCATTTTGCTCCGTGTATGAATTTGGTCCAGCATGTAAGAGTCAACTCAAAAATTGACAACAGGTCTGCTGGACAGATCATGAAAACACGTGGCTGCCGGGGCTCGCGCGTGTGCCCATACCACCACACCAGTAAGAAGGACCATCTGCTACCCAGCTTTCTTTCCAACCTCGACTGGATCAGAAAGAAACTTTTCACAGTCACAGTGGAACATTCTGGATATTTTATTTCAAGCATGCCGTGCGTAGGAAAGTGACCAGTTTCAGGGACTGCTGAGCAGGGGCATAAGCGCTGGGAAACCTTACGGAACCTTGTTGGGACAGGATGTCTCAAAAGCTCTGCTTTTTTTTTTTAATACATGTTTTATTATTATTTCAGCTCATACAAACTTAATAGGTACACCAGTTCCCTCCCTCCCTCCTCCTCCCCCCGAACCCCCTGCTCCCCCTCCCCTCCCCCCTCCCTCCCCATCCCCCAGTGCCTCCCACCCCAATTCCCAGAGAGTCCTTTATTGTGCATGCCTGATTTTCCTCTGGGCCCTCCTCTACGATGACGTACAAGGACCCAGTGGCCTTTCCCTGAACCCTTTCCCGTGTTCCCCTTAAGTATAGAAACACTGCTGTGGCTGCCAATCCCTTGCCTCCAAGGATCTTGGTGCCTTTAGCAGATGCTAGACTTTGTAAGGTCAATAGTGTGTTGGACATTGCGCAGGGCATGCAAAGTCCAATTATGATTGCTTCAGGCCTAACTTGTGTGGAGTATCTTGCATAGCATTGCTCCTCCCATTCTTGTGCTCTTACACTCTTACCGCCTCCTCTTCCGCAAATGTCCCTGAGCTTCAGGATGGGGAGCGATTAGTCTGGCCTAGTTCTAGGTGGTTGATATAGAGTCTCAGAAGCTCTGTTTTGCACAGGTTAGAATGGAGGCCCGGAAGCTTCCCATGGGCATCATATATTGTGTGATTAAAAAAAGGGGGAAATATTCAGTAAGTACAGAAGGTAAACTACTTATAACATACATAGAAATACATAAAGAATGATTCTCCAGTTTGAGAAGTGGAACTAGTATTGTTGACGCTCCAAAGCTAAGCATTGAGAATGACGACGATGTCTGGAGAAAGCAGAAGGTGGTCTTGGAGTGAGGAGGTGTTAGCTGGCTCTGCCTCCTGACGAAGCTCAGAATCCTTGGGTGCTGCTCGGGGAGATGGTGGAAGGCCCTGGTTTTTCCAGTGGTCCAAACTACCCCTCATTTTTATGTGGGTCTGGGGATTTGGATTCAGCCTTCTTGCTTATGAAGCGAAAGCTTAAACCCCAGCCAGCCAGATTTCAGTTATGTGCATAGTTGGTGTTCTGCTAACTGCGTCTCCTGGGACCTTCATCTGATTCCAGGAAATCTAACGTCTGTGAACATGGCTGTCACCATTTCCAGTCATCAGCATCTGTGTTTTGTCCTCAGGTCACGTGTTGCTGCTTCAGTCCCTTCAAAGCATTTTTGCTGTTTGCGGGAACAGTGCACGGCTCTGTGGTGGTGTGGGACTTGCGGGAAGACGCCAGGATACATCATTATGTGAGACTGAAGGAGTGTTTGTGGACGTTCAGGACCCCAACGTTTTCCACTGGTCAGTGTCATCTAGAACAGCCATGGCAGAGTCACGAGCTTTAGTTGTAACTTTATTTGGACCTAGTAACTTGGATTGTCAGAGGAGGAGATCTGACCCTGGGCAGAAGAAGATTTGATGAACAGAGAAAAGCAGAATCTCTCTGAGGGACCCCATCTGTGGCCCCAGCGCTGATACGCTGTTGGTATTAATTGGGAGGACTCTGACCGTGTTCAGATAGATTTCATATTGAGTGATTCATTGATTGTGCTTTGGGATCACCATCAGGGCCCAGGCAGACGCAGGGCCCTAAGCATCCCCAGCCGCAAATTTAGTGTTCCGAGAAGCAGTGTTCAGGAAGCTGTGCACACCACTGTGGAGTCTTTACTTACTGCTTGAAAGAAGTGAAGAAATTGATTTTCTCTGGCAAGGAACCTCCACGATTCCTCGGTTTTACTCACATGAAAAGTCCATGCTGTGTAATACCTTAGCCACCTGGGCAAAATACAAACATTTTCCAGGCTTGGTATCACAAGCATCGGGCTCTGGATTCAGGCTCCCAGCACCCATGTAAAGTAGCCACACTGGTCCCAGTGCTGGGGGATAAACAGGCAGCTCCTCTGGAGAGCTGTCCTTCCAGCCTGGTGAAGCAGGGACCTCCACATGCAGTGAGAGACTCAGGAAAGCAGAACCTTTCCTTTCTACCCCCCACGTATGTGCAAGCAGGAGTGCACACACACATGCACACGCATAGCATCTCTCACCTGCAGCACTGCTCTGAGAGCCTCATGTTTATTGGCTCTCTGGATTCTCTGACGCGCAAGTGAAACAGTTGTGTAAGGCCACGTTCACCACACCAGTGGGATTGGCACCCGGAGATGCCCGGCCTGACTGCAGGTTCTGGCCCTGCATGTGGGGCTGAACCGCAGACAGAGGCCTTCTCTCACTCACTGATGCTCTTCCTGTCTGGTCCCTCTCGCGCTTAGTAGCACTGGACTCCACGTTGGTTGTGGCCTTCTCCACGGGCCACCGACTGCTTTACTGGAATCATAGATGCATCATGTGTGGCCCTATAGTCCCCCCTTTGGGGGATGTATGGAGAGTCAGATCTGCAGACCTGTCACCACCATAACCCCTTTGCCATGATAATAACAAGCGAATGAATGAATTTGACTCACGATGGTTACTGTGGCTCTTTAAACCTAGACGGCATCCTTACGTCAGTGAGCCACCGAAGTCCTCTGCAAGCCATAGAGCCTGTCGCTGCGTCCGTCTGCAAAAAGCAAAGCTTTGTGCTTTCTCCCTTTTCTACCCAAGAAGGTAACACAACTCTCTCTCCCAGCAAATCTTCCAAGCGGTAGCAGTGCGATGATTGTTTTAAGCCACGGCTTCATTTTGTTCCTGCTTTCACTAGACGCGGCGGGCTTGTCATTCCACGTTGCTTCCTTGGATGAGAGTGGGGTTCTCAACGTGTGGGTGAGTAGGAGGCCCAGTCATGTGCATGGTCAAGTGAATGTATCTGGAAGGAGGATGGCACCTGAGGTCTAGGAAGGAAGGACAGTGACAGTTAAGACTCGACAGTCAGGATAAGACAAGGCCTACTGGCTCTGGGGGAGGGTAGTGGTGCGGGGGGGGTGGGTAGGGGAGGCAGGGTTGTCGGAATTCCGCACTTGGCATGCTGGAGTCTGGCAGTTCAGGTGGGATTACTGAAGGCCTATGGGAATATGGAAGGAAAATCAGAAGGTTTTAGGACTAGCAAATGTGCAGGTGCTACTGATAGAATCACCACGAGAGGAAACAGTAAGAGAAGAATTTGTAACATACACGTTCTTTAGTTGTAAACTTTCTTTTTAGGACCTAATACAGCATGCTATCTTAACTAGAGCTGCAATTTGTTTTTGTTGTTTGTAGTTATGACAAGATTAATTTTTCAATATTCTATTTTTAGGTGGTTGTTGAATTACCAAAGGCAGATATGTCAGGTTCAATGAGTGATTTAGGTAACTATTAAATTAAAAAAACTAATATTATTAATTATCATTGTTAATAGAGACTAAAAGTAATTTAATACATTTTTTTAATTTAATACATTTTTGAAAAATGTGTGATTAGCGACCTGAAATGTGATCATCAAAGTTTTGTATTTTAAACATTATTAGCTGTTGATGACATCACAGCTGTATATTATAATCTTTACCAACTATTGGATGGGCATTAGAGTGATCAAGTAATGTCTCTCTGGGTGTTTCTTCCTGTAAGCGTTGTAAGTTCTGCTTTCATATGGCATTCATTCTGCCCTAGGAGATAACTCATGGTGACCATGTTCTCTCCTTTTCAGTACTTCAGGTGTCTGGGTTCTGACTGGTTTAGGGACTTCCACCATGGCTTTAGATTTACCCAGCACATACGAGTGGTACTGACAGTGACTCTCCTCAGGCCCCCAGAGTAGGTGATGCACCACATGCTAAGTGCCCTGCATAGGGGCAGGGAGGAAAAACGGGATCTTCCAGGATTGATTCTGACGGTACATGGCTTTCAAAGCAGGCTCAGACATCAGGCAGCAATCCAGGTCCGTTGCATCCTGTGGCTCTGGTTTATGTGCATTTTCAGCTCAACTCTCTTCCCCCACATTCTGGCCACTAGCCTCCCAGTGATAGACTGTCAGCCTTGCTTGTGCTGGACATCCTCCCAGATCGATCTGGGAAAAAGTGTGGCAGGAGTGATCCCTGCTTTGCTCCAGATCCTCAGACTCAGGGCAGAGGCCTTTTCACAGAGAAGTGTTGCTCGCTGCACATTGCAATGCCGGTGACATTAGCACAGTTTACTGCGGATGTGGACGTGGACAACGTCACCCTTGCGACAGCTTGGGTATTCTTGTGTGCTGTCTGTAAGAGAAACAGGTAGATGTGGTGCACTTAACAGCAGCCTCTCCAGCTGTAACTTGAGTTTATTACTGTGATTCTGATCTCTTGGTAGCGCCTTGCCCACACTGAAGCTTCAGCCTGTGTGAGTATTGTCCCTCCCCGTGCAGTAAGGAGCACAGGGAGGGCGACAGGACAGACAAGATGCCTAAGCCAGTATGTGGCCGAGGGGTCCACACTGTGCGCCCTGAGGAAAATCATGGCAGGAGTGGAAAGTACAGCCAAGCCAGGGACCACAGCTCCAGGTTTGAGGGGAGCTAAGGGAGCTGACAAGCAGCCAGTGAGCCTGGAGACGCTTGGGACTCTGTCCTTCCGGCGCTGCCTGGTGGGTCTTGAGGCTGCCGACTCCTTTGCTGACAGCATGGGCTTCCGCTGGGAGTCAAGGTATTCAGTAACATGGCGCTCAGCGCCCTCTTTACAGTGAAGACTTGCAGGCATCCATACCCTGGCTCCACAAAGGCTCTTGGAAAGCCTTGAGATGACGGTTCTTGACTTGTCCTCACAAAAGACACAGACACCTCACTGAGTTAGCAGGAGCCTGTCTGCCGTTGACACTTTGTGTTGCCTCCGATCGTAGACATGTAAGCAAGGAGCAGGAATGGGAGATTTTGATATAATTTGCATTAAGAGCTACACATGCTTCTGCTTTGTTTGTGTATAGGTCTGATACCTGGAGGGAGGATCAAGTTGGTGCACAGTGCTGTGATACATCTGGGTGACAGGTGAGGCTGCCCCGAGGACCACACAGGCCCCTCGTCCGTAGAACAGAGGACCTGGACAGCCACATGCATTTCAAAAGAATCTTTTTTTTTTTTAAACAGTGAAGCCACATTTTCTCAGTCTCTTTTTTTACAACTTTATTTTTGCATGAAGAGAGAGAGAGAGAGAGAGAGAGAGAGAAAGTGCGAGTGAGAGCATAATGTCCCTGTAGTGGACCACGTGTGACTTTAGGAATCATCCTGGATTGTTTCTACCTCCTTTTTCTTCGCTTTGGGATTTCCCAGACTCCGCCCACCAGGGTCAGAAGTACAGGCCACCGCTGTTTCCTCCTGACATTTTTATGTGGGACCTGGGATCTGAACTTAAAACCTTCTGCTTGCAAGGCAGAGTAACCCCTGAGCCATCTTTTCAGCCCTTCACAGTCTATTTTTGATGTTTAATGTTTTAGTAATTAGTCAATATAACTAGTATAATTTCCAGATACACAGGTAACATGTTTTCATCAAAAATACTTTCTCCTGTAAATGATAATATTTGATTAATTTTTTAAACAGTTTCAATGCAAACTCAAAGTTTATCAGATATATTCTCAGAACCAGAAACATTGTAAGAAATTTTATTCAGAAGTTTACATTTCTAGCTGGACTCACACCTGTAATCCCAACCCTTAGGTGGAGACAGAAAGATCAGTTGAACTTTGACTCTGTGAGACCTTATCTCAAATAAGCAAACAAACAAAGAAACAACAAAAAAGAGATTTACAGAGATTTACGTTCCTACTTTACTTAAGGGACTTAGCATGACTGCAGCTTCTTATCAGCTGGTGTCATGCTGACGTGGCTGTGTTTTCTGTTACTCAAGATGTCCACATGCATTCGCTATCCTTGATGAGCTTCTGTACTCAAGATGTCCGCATGCATTCGCTGTCCTTGATGAGCTTCTGTCACTCAAGATGTCCGCATGCATTCGCTGTCCTTGATGAGCTTCTGTCACTCAAGATGTCCGCATGCATTCGCTGTCCTTGATGAGCTTCTGTACTCAAGATGTCCGCATGCATTCGCTGTCCTTGATGAGCTTCTGTCACTCAAGATGTCCGCATGCATTCGCTATCCTTGATGAGCTTCTGTCACTCAAGATGTCCGCATGCATTCGCTGTCCTTGATGAGCTTCTGTACTCAAGATGTCCGCATGCATTCGCTGTCCTTGATGAGCTTCTGTCACTCAAGATGTCCGCATGCATTCGCTGTCCTTGATGAGCTTCTGTACTCAAGATGTCCGCATGCATTCGCTGTCCTTGATGAGCTTCTGTCACTCAAGATGTCCGCATGCATTCGCTGTCCTTGATGAGCTTCTGTACTCAAGATGTCCGCATGCATTCGCTATCCTTGATGAGCTTCTGTACTCAAGATGTCCGCATGCATTCGCTGTCCTTGATGAGCTTCTGTCACTCAAGATGTCCGCATGCATTCGCTATCCTTGATGAGCTTCTGTCACTCAAGATGTCCGCATGCATTCGCTATCCTTGATGAGCTTCTGTACTCAAGATGTCCGCATGCATTCGCTGTCCTTGATGAGCTTCTGTACTCAAGATGTCCGCATGCATTCGCTGTCCTTGATGAGCTTCTGTACTCAAGATGTCCGCATGCATTCGCTGTCCTTGATGAGCTTCTGTACTCAAGATGTCCGCATGCATTCGCTGTCCTTGATGAGCTTCTGTACTCAAGATGTCCGCATGCATTCGCTGTCCTTGATGAGCTTCTGTACTCAAGATGTCCGCATGCATTCGCTGTCCTTGATGAGCTTCTGTACTCAAGATGTCCGCATGCATTCGCTGTCCTTGATGAGCTTCTGTACTCAAGATGTCCGCATGCATTCGCTGTCCTTGATGAGCTTCTGTCACTCAAGATGTCCGCATGCATTCGCTATCCTTGATGACCTTCGCTCTTGAACCTTTTCACTACTGCTGGTGGCGCTCACGGATGCAGATGTGCTCGGAGACTGCAGACAAGTCACCTGAAAACTGTGACACGAATCATCTTAAAGCTGTTAGGGATGTCCCACGTCAAGCACAGTGTCCAGGCTAGTCCCCAGCCCACTCTCTGTGCTCCCTGCCAAAACGCTGTCCTCTCTTCTCAAGACTCTTAAGCCTTCTCTGGCCCATCTCATTTCATGTCCACGACACATCGCATTTATGATCAGAAAGTCTTCTCCAGGACTTCCTATATATTCCTTGAAGGAGAACGCTAATGCGTTTGATGCCAACCCCCAGAACTTTGTCTTGCAAGACCAGTGGACAAGGGGAGGCAGGCAAACCGGGGCTGCAAGGAGAGCCAAAATTGGTCAGAAAAACAAGCTGTAAGGCCATCGAGTGGCCAGTGTAAAAGGCATTGTGGGTGTGGAGGGCTGGATGTAGACTAGAGGAGTGGCCCTGGGAATATGGAGACCAGCTCCTGAGAGGAGCAGGAGGGAAGAACCCCCGTTGGCCTCCATCCATGTGTGGCTTGGCTACTGGGCGCTGCACTGCAGTGAGGATGGGGAGAGGAGGACTTTGTTGGGGTAGCCAGAAGATGGTCTCCATGCTAGGATGACGGTCCAGGAGGCAAGTGGAACCACAGCAGGGACACCATGGAGGTTTAGGGACCATGACATTGGTCCTGGGAGGCATGGGAGAGGAGGGCAGGCAGAAGAGCCACTTTGCCATTCTTCAGGACAAGCATATGCCTCGAAAAGGGAAGGCAATGAAACTAAGTACAGTTTTGTTTTAAAAGAAGAAAAATCTCTTAATGCCAACAGCAGGGAGGAAAATTATAATAACCTTTTGAACTGGTGGTCATAGACGAAGCCCTGGCTCTCTTGGCCTTCACTAGAAAGCCGTGGCTCAGGCCAGTGCAGGGCCTAGGACACAGTGGGCTGCCTGGGTTGGAGACCTAGAACCAGGGCCCCACACAGGACTTGGGGGTTCACTGACCTTCAGTGCCAGGCAAACTCCGAAATCTTTACCCTGAGTCAAGGGACGATCGGTGCTTGGAAGAACTTGAATCCCAAGCCGGGTGGGTATGGCAGTGTGCGGGCTCAGATGCAAACACAAGTCACAGCGGCATCGAGGCGTAAAGATAGTTGCCCGGCAGGGAACTGGGCCCACGGTCCCACAGGCAGCTGTCAAAGCTGAGTTCACGAACACGACGCCTAGAAGCAAGTGGGAGATGGTGTGCCATGGTGCTTACAACAGTGTGGGTTAGCACACCAAGGCTGCCTCGGGCACAGTAGGCATGTCGGGGGCACAGTAGGCATGTCGGGGGCACAGCAGCATGTCGGGGGCACAGCAGCATGTTGGGGACACAGTAGGCATGTCGGGGGCACAGTAGGCATGTCGGGGACACAGTAGGAATGTCGGGGGCACAGCAGGCACGTTGGGCACAGTAGGCATGTCAGGGGCACAGTAGGCATGTCGGGGGCACAGTAGGCATGTCGGGGGCACAGTAGGCATGTCGGGGCACAGTAGGAATGTCGAGGGCACAGTAGGAATGTCGAGGGCACAGTAGGCATGTCGGGGGCACAGTAGGCATGTCGGGGGCACAGTAGGCATGTCGGGGAACAGTAGGAATGTCGAGGGCACAGTAGGCATGTCGGGGGCACAGTAGGCATGTCGGGAGCACAGTAGGCATGTCGGGGGCACAGTAGGCATGTTGGGGGCACAGTAGGCATGTCGGGGGCACAGTAGGCATGTCGGGGGCACAGTAGGCATGTTGGGGGCACAGTAGGAATGTCGGGGGCACAGTAGGCATGTCGGGGGCACAGCAGGCATGTCGGGGGCACAGTAGGAATGTCGAGGGCACAGTAGGAATGTCGGGGGCACAGTAGGCATGTCGGGGGCACAGTAGGCATGTCGGGGGCACAGTAGGCATGTCGGGGGCACAGTAGGCATGTTGGGGGCACAGTAGGAATGTCGGGGGCACAGTAGGCATGTCGGGGGCACAGTAGGAATGTCGAGGGCACAGTAGGCATGTCGGGGGCACAGCAGGCATGTTGGGCACAGTAGGCATGTCGGGGGCACAGTAGGCATGTCGGGAGCACAGTAGGCATGTCGGGGGCACAGTAGGAATGTCGGGGGCACAGTAGGCATGTCGGGGACACAGTAGGAATGTCGGGGGCACAGTAGGCATGTCGGGGGCAGTCCCTGATTCACCTGTGTCTCATGTCAGACTTACTGGCAGTTGCTTAATGGGAAAAGCCCTTTGGAAACAAAACTACTATTTCCAAAGTTCCAAATAGCAAAATAGTTGGATACCAAAGTGGGCAAAGTTGAAGCCCCAGGGGCCAGGGTGATGGATCTGCAGCAATGAAGCACGCAGCAGCAGAGAGAAATAGCAAGCCGCGGCTGGAGTCGCAAAGGAGAGACGCAGCCTGTCCCTCCTCTGGTGACGTCAGCGGTGCTCGTGGCAGAGTCTCCTTCAGCTTAAAAGACAGTCATTTGTTCATCTTTGGATTTATTTTCCAGGCTTTCGTTTAAAGGTAGAGAGTTCTGGGGGTCCCCACAGACACTGAGCGTCAAGTTTCTGCCTTCGGATCCTAATCACTTCCTTGTTGGCACTGACGTGGTAAGTCATGTTACATTTCGTCTTCCTCACTCGAGCCTCTGGATAAACACATTTGTACCAATGATCCTCCTGTTTGCTTTTGTTCTGTCTGGATTGCTTCGAGAGTAAGGGTATTGTTGTTAGGCCTAATGCGTTTCTTTGGTCTTGTTATTAGGGACTTATAAGTCATGGCACAAGACAAGATTGGAAAGTATCTCCCAAGTTGTTCAAACCTCAGCAATATGGTTTGAGATCAGTAAAAGTTAATGTGATTGACTTTTCACCATTTGAAGAAGCAATATTCTTGGTAAGAAAGTCTCTTTTAATGTATTATTTGTCTGTTTGATGTCATAACACTAATCTAAAATAACTTGAAAAGTTGATACTGAATCAAATTAACTTAGAAATTCAACTCTCACGAAATACTTGGTTCACTAGCTATCTGAAATTTAAGAGAAAACTACTATTTGTCAGCCACTTCACATGGCAACTGATTCAGTACCACCAAACAGTCATGAGACCCTTCTGAGGCCCAGACCTCTTGATCCAGGCACCTTCTACCGTGCACCGCCCCTCATGGTCTCTCCTCTCAGGATAGTTTTGAAGGCCACATCCCTAGCATATAAGACAGTGGGGGCAAATCTTATTTAGAACAAAGCAGTGATTTTTAAAAAAAAAAACTTTATAACAGCATTTATTTGTGTTGTGTGTGTGTATCTCAGAGGGCACTGTGTGTCCCTGTGGAGGTCCAGGGGTGATTTTGGGAATCATCTTGGATTACTTCTATCTCCTTTTTGCTTCACTCTGGGATCTGATAGGCTCTGCCTACTCGGGCTGGAAATGCGCCTGATGATTTTTATGTGGGACCTGGGACCCAAACGCAGGACTTTGGCTTTCAAGACAGAGTCTTCAGCCCTGAAAAAAAAAAGGAGCAGTGATTTTTTTTTTTTTTTAATCTGCTTACTGTGTGCAGTCCCAGAATATGTAAAGCTTTTTCACTCTGTGTGTGAAGGAGCCGTCAGGTGTCTCTGTCTGAGTTAGAAGGCACATGCCCAAACAGGGTTCAGCTTATTTGGCTTGGTTCTTACGCGTCTTCCTGTATGATTTTGTTCGTTACTTGGAATTAGATTTTAAGATGTGTTTTTGTTTGTATTTCATTTTAGAATTTAACTTTCCCTCCTCTTGTAATTCTGGTTGTATTTGTTTATGAGGATGAGAAAGGAAGAAATAGTAAGAAGGAATTAATCTTTTTTTGCAGTCTACTAAATGGTCTTTTACTCAACCCCTGTTGTGTTTTACGGAGCCTCCACTCCAAGGAATTACATACTCCTGCTATTAGGACCGCGTGGGAAGGTGCCGCCAGCAGCAGCGGCCTGTGCTCCAGTCCACAGCACGCGGCTTTGTAAAGATCAGCATCATTTGTGTTTGTGGTAACTGCCTCGGCGCCATGCCCGGGCCTGGGTCTCAGGACAAGCGCTCACTCATAATTTGTGAGACATGTATGACTTTATGTTCAGAAAGCAGAAGCCAGCCAGATGTTTTTTGTTTGGATAAAGAAAGCAGATGCTCTGAAAACTCTGTTGAGATTTAGTTAAAAATCAAAGGGAAAAAAAAAAAAACAGTCTAAGGGCTTCCGTGCCCTGTTGCAGGCTGGCGGCTCAGATGGGAGCATCAGGCTGCATCAGCTGACCTCCGAGTGGCCACTCCTGCAGTGGGACAGCAGCACTGGCGGCCACGCCATCACCAACCTCCAGTGGTCCCCCACGAGGCCCGCCGTGTTCCTGGTCCAGGACGACGCATCCAGGGTCTATGTCTGGGACCTCCTCGCCAACGACCTGGGTCCTGTGGTCCAGCAATCTGTCTGTCCAGACAGGTAGGTGCCAGACCCAGCCTCTCTAATGGCTGCTCTTAGATTACATGTAATTTAAGTTTAGGTTAAATAATATATTTAGGTATGACATGTTAAAAATGCTTATTGAGAGTAGTTTTATGGCTGCTACAAAATTGAGAGGAAGGTATAGAGTGCCCCCACGTGCTCTCTGACTCCAACACATGACGCCCCACTGCACAATATGAACACCAGGTGCCCCCTGTACATTGGCTTCTCTCTTGGTGTTTATTTAGTAGCCACTTGAAAGTATCGGGATCTTGGTTGGCCTCAAATAGTGTTAGGTGAAGACTCTGTCCTGTGCTAGTTCTCCTCACTGTATTGTCAGACATGGAAAAGGTGCTTTTCCTTTTATGTTCATTTAGTGCTGGGAAGATGGCTCAGGGGTTAAGACTTTGCCTCAGAAGCAGACGGTCCTGAGTTCAGATCCCTTTTGTGTTCATTTGTCACTCTTAGAGATCCAGATATGTCTGAGGCTTCTATGAAATCTACCTCCAAGTTTTTAAGGAAGACTAAGGCACGGAACTTAAGTCAGAGCATCCAGGTTCATGGCTCCTTCCCTCCCATCTCTGCTCTCAACACCCGGGTCATACCAGTGCTCTCGTATAGAAACTGCTGACTTGAATTTAAGACATGTAAATTGTCATTGAGATTACTGACTTTGTTCAGTCCTCTCCAGCTTATAAATTTGAACATTTAAAAGCATTTGTCAGTGATATGACTAACTAGTGTGCATACATTTATTTATTATTTTTATTTATTTGTTTTTCTGACTTTTGTTTGTTTTGAGACAGGGTCTCCTATAGCCCAGACTGACCTCCAGCTCACTAAATAGATCTGAGGGGGCCCTGAACATCTTCCCCTCCTTTGCTTGTCTCTACGGGCAAGCGCTTAGTGCATCAGCACACTTTGCTTTCATGTAGGCCTTGTTTCTGCTTTAGTGAGCTCTTCTCCATCCCACCTCTTTAGACACGGGTATTTCTGAAAGCCCCGCCCACACGCACTGACTTCCTCGCTCCTGCCCCTCTCATCCGCAGGCTGGTGGCCATGACCGTCATGGGGGAGCCCGAGAAGACCAGCGGCAGCTTCATGGCCCTGGTGCTGGCCAGAGCCTCCAGCACCATTGACGTTCAGTACCTGCAGAGGCGGTGGGCCAGCCCAGAGGTGGACGAACACGGCCAGCTGCGGCTGCTGCTGCAGGAGGCCCCATGCAGAGAGGGGGGCTGCGCAGATACATGATGGCTGCGGCTGCTGCTGCAGGAGGCTCCATGCAGAGGGGGCCCGCTGCGGCTGGTGGGAGTGGTTATGTCACAGCCCAGTTTAAAAGACCAGTTGTAAGGCGATCCTTTGACTCTGTGTCCATGTGCATTTGTGTACACAGCAGATGTATATTTTGTACATAATCTGTTTTACATGAGTGATACTTTGGTATTTCCAGTTAATAAATCACTATTTTTGGATGGAAACTGAACATTTTAGTATATACTGAATTTCAAGGAAAAATTGAGTCATGTCCAGAATGCTCTTTTCTGAAAATATTTCTAGTTATTTTTGGAGTTGTTTTAGATTGCTGTCACATTTATTGCTAGATTTTAAACAGTCGACCACGAAAATGTGCTTTAATGGACTATTCTCTTAGTTGTGCAAAAAACAGTGTACGCTGACATCAAAGGAAAAGGCGTTGCTCCATGCTTGAAATAATCCCTGCCAGCCGCTTTTTCCTAAAGTTTTCTTGACATAACCTTCGGTGTGACACACCAGAACCAAGTCAAAAGCACAAAACTGCCTTTATAGAAGTAATACAAGTAAATGAGTTCTCCTTTGTGCTGCTGTAATACTTTGTCAAGCCCAGAGCTGGGTGTCCTGGCTGGAGAGGCCTCAAGTCCAAGATCAGGGTCCAGGCCTGTGTCTCCAGGATGGTGCAGCGAGGCTGTGTCTTCTGTGGCGGGAGGTGGAGGGGCAGGCGCTAGTGCTCTGCCGGTGCCCATCGTGAGGGCTTCATGGCTTAGCCTGCCGATTGTGCAGCAGGAGCCGAGAGCTTGTGATGACATGAGCGCTGGTCTTTGATGCTGGAGGGAAGGATGGGGAACTCTGTGGAAGCCACTGGGCCTTGCATCACTGAGGGTCCATATCTTGTGTGCAGCGCCCCTCATGGAAATGCCAAGAATCCCGAAGAGCAGTCATTGTGCCCAGCCTTCTCTCTAGGAAGAATGTATGTGCCCACCCTCACCTTCCAGAAAGTTCTGTGGGCCTTGGGACCCAGGGACAGGAATAGTACTCTCCTGTGTTGGCCGCACCCTGTCAGGACAAAAGAATTATTGCAGTGACATTCCACAGCCGGTCAGAAGACATGGGACGTGGGCTCTGCTCCTGTTTCGGCCCGTGCGGGCTGACGCATGCCCCTCAGGCAGGCGGACCGCACCTTGCTGTGCAGGGTTTGCTGTGAGCCCTTAGGTCCCACGTCAGAAACAGCTGGAGATGACATGTCAAAGTCATAGCTTTGCCAGAAATGATTCTGGGGATGTGGAGATTGCAAGAGCCACACTGACATTCCTGATTGAAGAAATTCTTTTGTTTTCTTTTTGGATAGTTTAGAGTGTGTAGGAGGCAAGGGGGCAGGAGAACTGTACCTAAAAGTTCTTCGGCGGACTTGCTCTTTCTCTGCGCCTGGAAGAAGATGGAGGGAGACAGGACTGCTTGAGGGAAGAGCAAGTCCAGTGGAGTCCAGCGTGATTCAGCCCAAGGGGCTTTGCATGTTTAATCTTTGTTATCTGCTTGGCTGGATTTAGCTCTTTAGGGTGGAGACAGCTCTGTCATGTTTGTGAGAGCTTGATGAAGGGAAGATCTACCCTGAAGGTGGGGGCCAAATATATCCAAGGGGTATGGGAAGCCAGCCCTCTTAACTCCTGGCCATTCGTGAGGGGCGACCTGCTAGGAGGTCCTACTACACTCTCCTTGACGGACACACCTGGATCCTTGAGCACAGGAGCTCTTTCCTCCAAGTTGTTGCTGTCTGGTATTTTGGTCACAGTGATAGTTAAAGTAACATGTACATCCTCTGAGGATGGATAGGCCACTGGGGACAGAGACAAAAACATGCCCTGAGGTCAGGCAGGAAGAAAGTCCAGCCACTGGGAGGCTGGGAGATGGGAACAGACACGGACACACGCGGGGGGATGGGAACAGACACGGGCACACGCGGGGGGACGGGAACAGACATGGGCACACGCGGGGGGAGGGGAACAGACACGGGGCACACGCGGGGGGAGGGGAACAGACACGGGCACACGTGGGGGAGGGGAACAGACACAGGGCACACGCGGGGGGACGGGAACAGACACGGGCACACGCGGGGGGATGGGAACAGACACGGGGCACACGCGGGGGGGACGGGAACAGACACGGGCACACGCGGGGGGACGGGAACAGACACGGGCACACGCTGGGGGAGGGGAGGAGGTCAGAATCTTGCTCTGGGCCTTGAATGAGTCGAACATTTCTAATAACTCCACTGCCTTCCATTGACACGGCACAACTCAAAGATCTAAATGGCTTCCTGGGGGTCTGCAGCTTCCTTTCCCCCATGCCTAACCAGTCCCCTCTTCGTAGCACGGCTGTACCTTCCTACGGGACTTTGGTGGGGGAAGACATGCTCTTGAGCAGGGTTGTCTGGCCGGGGACTTGCTGCAGATCCCCTGAGAAACGCGAGGTCACGGTGGGCACTGGACCCAGAGCTTTGCTTTTCCGCATTCGCGTTCTGCACTCCGCGTCGCTCCGTGGGCCTGGCTGGTGGCAAGAGGTGCTGTTACGATAAGGTTGGGCTCTGTCTTTTCTGTCAAGCCTGTGTCTCAGAGGAGCGCCCCTCCCAGTGCCATTCTTCCCACTCCACCAACTGTGTGGTGTCAGTGTCCTCGTGGAGCGCTGCTGCTCCTGCACACCAGGGATCTGGTAGCAGCGCCCCGGGGAGGGCTGGGCCTCAGCTGTGGGCGTGGCCCTGCCCAGCTGTGGGCGTGGCCCTGCCCAGCTGCGGGCGTGGCCCTGCCCAGCTGTGGGCGTGGCCCTGCCCAGCTGTGGGCGTGACCCTGCTCAGCTGTGGGGGTGGCCCTGGTCTCTGGTACTGTCTCTCCAAGGCTTGGCTCTGCTGGTCCCAGCTCCCTGACGGCTCAGCTTGTCCTGAGAGGCCCCTAGAGATAGCTCCATGCCCGGAAGTGCAGTTCCCAAGAAACTGCTGCAGTTGGAGCGCTCTTCCCCTTGCTGTGTAACAGGAAAGAAACAGCATGAAGTGTGATGTGCCAGCCACATGGGGGCAGCAGTGGCCACTCCAGCCTGAAGCTGCGGGTACCTAGGACCCACTTCTCCACAGCTTATGCTGTAGGGTGCCAGCATTCCAAACCCCACACACTGCAAGAAGCAAAAGCTTAAAAATTCACAGCAATACGAATATACAGCAATTTGTTCATGTTCCAGGACAGGGATCTCCACATTTTATTAAAGGGGTAAGTTATTTTTATTGTTTTTCTTATGTGTGTATGTCATGGCATGCACGTGTGTTGCACATATGCACGTGTGTTGCATGTGTCACATGCATGCGTGTTACATGTGTTGCAACGCATGCATGCATGTATGTTGTGTTTGTGTGCATGCAGGTATATTGTACACGTGGCATGGCATGCAGTGCTGCACGCACGCATGTTGCATGTGTGTTGCATGCATGCGTGTTGAGTGTTGCATGTGTGTTGCATGCATGTGTGTGGTGTACATGTGCCATGGCATGCATGTGGAGGTCTGGACAACTGAGTTGTTTCTGTTCTATGATGTGTGGATGTGTGTTCGGGAGATCAAACTCAGGTCATCAGATTTGAGGCAAGGAATTTTACCTGCTCGTTCACCTTGCTGACCCCATTTTTATTTAGTTTGTAAAAGATGTGTGAGGAGAGGCCAGAAGAGAGTGTTGGGTATTCTCTTCTACATATTCCTCTGAGACAGGATCTGTCCCTGACCCTGGGGCTCATGTCTCAGCTAGGCTGAAAGCCCCAACACACCTCTGTACTCCCTTGGGAGCTGGGGTTCCAGGTGTTGGTAGGGACAGGGGTTTGGGCACTGGGATGGGAATGCCAGCCCACCTGAGTGAGGAAGAAGTGCTCTTTACTGTTGAACCATCTCTTCAGGCCCCATATTTATTTTTATTTATTTAACCTGTTTTTGCGATGGAGCCCAAGACTAGCCGTAGACGAGTGATCTTCCTGTGCCTTGGCCGATGTTCCAGGCTTGTGTCAACACACCTGCTGTGCTTCTTTTCTTTTTTCTTTTTTTCTTTTAGAGTACTTCCTGAAACCAGAGCAATGCTTTGTACAAATAAAGTGTTAAGATTGAACACATTTGTTTTATTCATTTGTTTCAGGTGAGCCAGTGAGGTTCCTAAACAGAGGGACTTCAGCTTCTACTTTACAAATGCCTATTTTTGATGGCACTGAAGAAGCCCTTCGAAGGCTCCAGCAAACGCTTTCTCCAGCCGGGCAGCCGGCAGTGCTGAGAGTCTGAGGCGGCTGAGACCCCCAAGCCACAGAAGTGGGGGAAAAGAGACACAGGTGGTCATGCGTGTGCACAGGCCCCATCCCCCAACACAGCGAGCAAACATTGCAGAGCCCTGATTTACCCCCTCTCTCGTGGAGAAAGCCTTGAGCAGAGAGTGACCTCCAAAAGAGTGCCTGGTCATTGCACCCGAGGGACACCCTTAGTGTGAAGCGCTGTCCATTTCTAAGGAGGGACAGTCCTGTGGGGTCTGCAGCTGAAGGGTGTGGCTGGGGCAAAGGTTGGGGTGGAGGTATCCTGTCTCGTGTGGGGCCTGCACTGTGTGTGTGCTGTGCCTCTTTGTCACGAGAAAAGCCACAAGGATGAGAGATCGCTCACAAATCAGCATGCTCGGGACTGGAGAGGTGGCTCAGGGGTTAAGCCTCCGCCTTCCAGGCGGAAGGTCCTGAGTTCGGATCCCAGATCCCACATATAGACGCCAGGCAGAAGCAGGGGCGGCCTGCGCTTCTGGTCCTGGTTGGGCGGAGCCTGTGAATCCCGGGGCAGAAGGAGATGGAGGCGTCCATGGTGGTTCGCGAATTCGTCCGTGGTTCTACACATACACGGGCACACACACACACAGACACACATATGCGCGGGCACATACACACGCACATGTCCACAGTTGAATAAATAATAATAAAAAATTTTTTAAAAAAACAAATCAGCATGCTCAGCAGAAAGGATCCTGCACCATCCCCAAAAAGCCTGTCGAGAGAAATGTGCAGGAACATTCCATGCTTCAACCTTGAACTGTGCGTATTGCGCACAAAGCCTGGGCCAGTTCAATAACAAGTAATAAAATCAGACGCTCAGGGCAGCTGCATCGGAAAGAGGAACAAATGAAGAACGAAGAGGTGCATGCACTCAATCCTAGCTATAACTTAGAACCATATGCAATGCAGCACTTTCAAATAAAAAATTTGTCCAGCTGCAGACTCCGAGAGAGGCCAGGGCCAGCCATGCCTGGCACTGTGAACATGCTCCCGCATTGTATTTACAGGGTTGAAGATCACTCCCTAAGCATACGTGTGTGTGTGTGTGTGTGTGTATACACACATACATGTAAAATAGATAATATTTAATCCATTTAAATAAAATATTAAATAGACTCTTACGGGAGGAACTAGGCAGACAGGACCTGCCCCTGCTTTGATGCCCACATAACAATGGCAGTGGCATCAGGTGCTGTAGGACACATTGTTCGGGGAGATGGTACTCAGGACACCTTTCTGATGCTGGGTTTGAGAACCAGTTGAAATGTAGTTAAAAGCTCCTGCTATGGTTGCATTTTGGTGTCGACTTGACAGCTGCAGACGTTTGGGGTACAGCTGTGGAGGGTTAATGGTTGGAAAGGCTCCTGAACAAGTCTGCAGGTACTTGACTTTTTTTTTAAATTTTTTTATTATTTATTCAATTGTGCGTGTGTGCGTATGTGTGTGTGTGTGTGTGTGTGTGTGTGCGTATGTGTACGCGCGTAGAACCACAAGCGAATTCGGGAACCACCATGGACGCCTCCACCTCCTCCTTGTTTACTCTGCCCTGGGATTCACAGGCTCCGCCCTACCAGGACCGGAAACGCAGACCGCCCCCACTTCCGCCCGGCGTCTATACGTGGGGTCTAGGATCCGAACTCAGGACCTTCTGCTTGCAAGACAGAGGCTTAACCCCTGAGCCATCTCTCCAGCCCCGGTACTTGACTGTTTGATGTGGAAAACCCAGCCCATAGTGGGTGGTGCTTTCCAGTGGTGGACCAGATAATAGGAGGTGCGAGGAGGAGGGATTTGCTCTTCCCTTATATTGTGTCGACTTGCTATGGAGTCGACTCTGTGCATGTTGTTCACTTGTTAGAGCATCGTAGCCTTCTTTGTGGGTGCTGCTGCTGCTTCTGTCCTTGGCTGACTCAGAGCTTCACCTTTTCCACCATGTTGATGCTGGTCCCACTGCCTTTGGAGCCTGATCTCAGGCCTTGCTGCTGCTCACTGTTCATCGCTGATGTCAGAGCCCAGCTGTTCCTCACTGACATTGGAACCCAGCGTCTTTGACCCTCCAGCAAGCAAAGGCTTGAGACCTTGGGATCTTTCGGCTTTGTGGACCATTCCAGTCAAATGAGACTACTGTGGGAAGCTACTTTGCAGGACAATGTAGTGTCCAATCACCCACAGCGTGGCGTGTTTCAGCCTACTCACATGCTCATTCACACGCTCTATTACACAGCTGCTGGCTGCCTTGACGAAGAGGCCGTTCCCATCTCCGCCTCCATTCCCCAGAGACTCGGTCGCGGAATGGGGAGTCTGTCTGGTCTTCAGCAGATCTCAGTTTATTGGGGGAAACAAAGGAACTTATATGGGCAAAAGACAAAAAGCGCCAAATGGCCGGTCAATTATGTCCAAGGTCAAAACATCCTTTAGGTGCTAGTGGCCAAGTTCAATGTCACTCAGCACAGGAGGCAGGTAGATACCTAAAAGGCAAATAGGGCTCTCTGTGAAGTGATCAGGTTACGCCCAAGACCCTTGCCCTCAGCGCCATCTTTAGTCTCGGCCATGCCCTGGGGCAAATCCTGGGCGGGCCCAACAGGACAATATTTTTTTATTATTTATTTATTCGTGTGTGTGTGTGTGTGTGTGTGTGTGTGTGTGTGTGTGTGTGTAGAAGGGTGAATTTGGGAATCATCGTGGACTGCTTCTACCTCCTTTTTGCTCTGCCCCGGGATTCACAGGCTCCGCCCACCAGGACCACAAGCGTAGGCCGCCCCTGCCTCCGCCTGGTGTTTGTACATGGGATCTGGGATCCGAACTCAGGACCCTCTGCCTCCAAGACAGAGGCTTAACCCCTGAGCCATCTCTCCAACCCCTGAAGGACACTATTTTTATTGTGAGTTATTTTAATAAACTTATTTATATATATTACATTCTATAGATTCTGCTTCTTCAGAGAACCCTGACTAATGCAGCTCCATTTCCCAAACATCCTCCAAAGCTCCAATCCACCATGTGCTCCTGTTTGGCTGTGGCCGCTCACAGCGTGTGCACCCTCCCCGGCAGGAAAGGGAAAAGGGCCTGTGAGCCCTGCGGAGGAGCCCAGGGTTCTCCTGGCCTGTGCGTGACACTTCGCGCTCCATGGCTGCACTGTTGGACAGCGACAGAGGCATGTGGATGCAGCCTTGAGAATTAAGCAAAAACATTTCAGACCAGGTGTTTTAAAGAGAGTTTGCGCTGGTCTGTTCAGGCTAGTATAGCAAGACACCATGGCCTTGGTGGCTTAGAACAAAGCAAACCACTCTGTTTGGGTGAGATGGCCGAGCTGCATGTAAGTTCATGGGGCGGGAGGGGCAAAGGGCTCCCTGTCATCACTTCCCAAACCCACCACCTTATGACCACAGCAGATTCCTTTAAAGTAGAAGTAGGCTGGACTTCATGATTATAAACTGCACATTGCAAAATTTGGGAACACCTTTGTTATTGTAGATAACAAGTGTCCACACAGGAAGGGAGAGATTCTAAAAAGGCATTTGCACTATCAATCATTAGAACTACAGTCCCTAGGGACTGGAATTTCTATGGGAATCTCATGCCATGAAAGGAAGAAACTGATGACTTGAGTTTGATCCCTGGGACCCCTGGGTTTCTGGAGAGAACCAGCCACAAAGCTGTCCAAGTATCACAAGTTATCCATACTATATTGCCAGTCTATCTGTCTATCTGTCTGTCTGTCTGTCTATCACAAATTATCCATACTGTATTGCCAATCTATCTATCTATCTATCTTTCTCTCTCTATCATGAATTATCCATAATTGCCAGTCTCTCTATCATCTATCATCTATTTATCTATTATCTATCATCTATCTATCTACCTACCTGTCATTTATCTATTTATCTACCTATTTATCATCTATCTTGTTATTATCTATCAGTCTGTTATCATCGTCTTGTAGTTATTTATTATCTATTACCTCCTATCTATCTGTCAATCATGTCTGTTTATGCTTCTCATCTGTCTAATAGTCTATCTATAATCCTTAATTTGCTTGTTATATGTCTATCAACTGTCATTTGTTATCTATTTATCATCTGTCTCTCTGCCTACCATCTATCTAATTAGCCGTCTCTCTCCCATCTATCTATATGTCAGTCATGTTTGCTATCTGCATGTCATCGAGCTCTTTCATCTGCTTGTCACCTCTGTCATCTGGCTTATTGCTTTTCCCTGCAACTGAACAGCTGAGAGTTTTTGTCTACCCACCAGCACACACCTGTGCAAAGTCCCTGCCCTCTTGCTTGGGCCAGGTCTGCAGTCACGTCCTGAGGCTGAGTGACATGTCTCAGACTGAAGCCCTCTCTTACAGTCTAGGGACACATTCATGCACACAATCTCAGTTTATTTCCCCACATACAATTTCCTTGATATGCTCTGTGATATAGAAGAAGACAGAAAATCTGGGGCAAAAGGATGCTAGGTACCTCCAGCCCTGAAGCGGGAGGTGAGTCCTGGTGCCGCAATACTGTCCTTTAACATTGTCACAGACTTCTCTGATAATTCTGCTTCCTGTCTTCAGCTCTCGCTGGACTGTTGCAGTAACCTCAAGGAGACCTCGGGGATGTCCCCAGGGTCTCTTCCTGTGTATGAGGGCACCACAGGAGGGCAGCTCCTGCCAAGCTACTCTTGGGCAGGGTTGATGTTGAGTGCCCCACCTGTCCCTGTTGGATCCCTTGGGTCTGATGTTGGGGCTCATGGTGTTTGGACACTGGTCCCCTCACTGGTCCTCAGCCTCACCTTCCCAGACAGGACACATGGTGCAAACACCGATTTCCCTGGGTTCTGGGAATAAAAGGCGTGTCGATGACCAGTGATCCACGGATGGGATGGAGGGCAGGTTGGGTGGGCCCTGCCAGAGGTCGTACTGCTAGTGGCCAGGCAGAAGTCTGGATAGCTCCTGGCCACAGGGTGGTCCTGGCACGCTCAGAAAAAGAGGTCCAGGTGCAGCTGAAGGGCCTGGTGGACAGGCATAGCTTTGTCCAACCCTCTCCTTTGCTTCTTCTGCTGGGAACTCCACTGTGTCCACAGCAAGAGCTCTGGACCTGGGCCGGGCCGTCATCTTTGGGGTCCCAGACTCAAACTTCCCCTGCAGTGACTTGACCTTCCTGGACCCTCCTGATCCCTCGGTTATGTGACAGCGATGGAATCCCTAGGAAGTTACTTTCTAACAGCAGAGGCCTCTTCAGTCCCCGCTCTGGAGGCTCCAGCTGGGCATCAGCTGGGCTCTGGCCAGGCGACTCACAGCGAGGGATTGGGTAGCCAGAGAGCGATTCTGAGACCAGGCTTGGCCTTCACAACAATTATTTGGCATGAAGAACTCAGGGTCCCAGAGAATGGCCTGGTCCCTTTCCGGCTGGACCCCAGCTAGTCCTCTCTGCGGGGTTCTGCCAGCTGTCTTTCCCTGCTTAGGAGGACCAAGTCTCCCACGTGTACCCTTCAGGGACACACGGCCAGTCACAGCAGCACTGGACACTGGCGGCACGGCCATTGCTGCTGTTTGCTGCGTGTGCACTGGAGTGCGCTCAGAGGTTTCTCCGGTATCTGGACGGGTCCTTGGCAGGGTCACTTGTGGCAGGGTCACAGTGCTGCTTTAATTGTCATTGTTCTGGAGGTGTTCAACCTTCCATGGCTTGGTTTTTTGATAGACCGAATTGCTTAGACGCAGTTTGATTTCCAACTATATGTACTTTTCTATTTAAAAAAACCTGTTGAATTTTGCACTTAGCAGAAAATAACAAATAGTCAAAATGCACAAAGCAATCACATCGTAATTTTTAAAAGCTACCAAGGGCTTTCAGGAACCCGCTGAGACTGGAGCAGCCAGGATGCAGCCACTCCAAGGGAGCAGATGGAGTGTGGGGGGCCCACTGAGAACCTGCTACCCCACAAATTCACCTTCTGGACTGCAGGACACCAGGTTCACTCCATTCTGTCAGAAGCTAATCAACTGTTTGCACATCTCTTTCCCATTAGCTTTGTGAATTTCTGTGGGAAGAGATCATTGAATCAGTTTTTGAGGCGGCCCCATTTGTGGAAGTGATCATTTCTTAAGGCAGCTCATTTCATTTTGAAAGCTCTCCACTTGGTGTTGTGCCCTCTGAGCATTCTGCTTTCCAAAGCTTTGTTTTTCAACTTTGCAAACTCAAAGTTGGAAATGCTTTTGGAATCTTCATCGATAATATTAAAATAAAGCCATTCTCTGAAGAACAATGTTTCGGTTGCCCTTGCATCATGGTCCCCATTCAGGGAGGGGACGCTGGCCCTGGGATTTTGCTCTGCACTGGCTGCCAAGTCCCAGGAGAAGCCTGTGTGTGATTCCAGGGCATGGAGACCAGCCAATCACTGCTTTTCATTCTCAGCCCCTGCAGCCAGGGGTTTCTGCGCAGGAAGCCTGGGTGACAGGCTGCGGCTTCTTCCCGGGCTTCTTGTCGCAGGAACGCTGGTGCTGATGACAGAGTAGCAGAGCAGGGTCAGGGGGTGCCACGCAGAAGAGGGGTCCCTGTGGGCTTGCTCCTCACGCACACTGTTCACTGTCCACCCTGCCTGCTGGCGAGTGCCTCCTCTCCTCAGTGACGGGGCCTGTCTTACACTTGGGACACGTGCACCTTGGGAACATGAAGGTGCTATTCTCATCTTCATTTATCAGCCCTATCCTCATCTTTATTTAAAAAAACTGTGCATGTGTATGTGATGTGTGTGTGTGTGTGTACACACGTGTGTGTGCACGTGTGTGTATCAGAGGGCACTTGAGTGAGACTGCTTGTGGAGGCCCAAGGGTAACTGGGAATCATCCTGCGTTGCTCTACCTCCTCATTGCTTTGCTTTGGGGGGTTCCTGGGCTCTGCCTTCCAGGGCTGGAATCATGCACAGCCACCATGTCCACGGGCATTTTTATGAGGGATATGGGGATCCACACTCGGGTTTTTTTGCTTGCAAGGCAAAGGCATTAACCCCAGAGCATTCCCCAGCCCTCTCGCTGTATCTTTAATTCGAGAAACCTCCACGTCACAGATGCTGAGTGCACTAATGTCCCTTCGCCACTGGCGGCGTGTTGGCCTGTTTCTGTGTCCTTACCGGCGTTCATTGTCTTTTGTTTTTTGGCAATAGACATTCTGATTGAACTGAAGTGAAATCTACTGGGGTTTGATTTATGTTACGCTCACGATTAGGGAGATTAGAAGTCTTTTATATACCCGATGGCCATTTGTGCAGAACCTATTCTGAGAACCGTCTGCTTAGGTCTGAAGCCTGAGTGTGCAGAGTGTGAGGGATAACTTCGGAGACTAGTTCAAGGATCGCTACCTACAAGGGATTCACAGAGATGCGAGGAAGGAGAGGCACAGCAATCGGATAGGTTAATCAGCATGGAGGTCCCAGAGCTACAGTGGAAGGCTGCGGTCGTGGCTGAATTGAGGAAGCTTTCCCCAAGGACCATCACCATCTTCATCATCGTCATTCTGTTGGGTCCTTCTATATTCTGGGAGCTAATCCCTTGCCAGATGAGGAGTGTGCAGCTCCTTTCCCATCTGTACTTGGCTCTTCCCTCTGCTGACCATTTTCCTTGCTGTGCAGAGACGTTTTGTTCTGATGGAATTCTCTATTTTTGCTTTTGCTTCCTGGGCTCTTGTCCAGAAGTCTGTGCCCGTCCCAGCGACCTGAGTGCTTCCTTGTGTTCTCTCCTCCGTGCCACAGTTTCATAACTGGCACTGAAGTCTTTAACCCATTTTAAATTTATTTTGTGTTAGATGCCTTAAATTTCTCCCACAGGGATTAAGAACATGGAGCGCTAACTGTTGAAGGGAGAAGAGAAGGTCGTGGGAATCGAGGCCCTGTCCTGAGGACGCTGCCTACCGCTGAGGACGCTGCCGACCGCTGACGGTGCCGCACGGTCAGCACCGGCGGGCTCCACCAGCCCTGCATGCCTTTCCTGGAACTTCCCGGCAGCCGAGGCCCTGTTCTCGCCGGCAACACCCACTGCATCCCTCGAGTTCCCCTCTGAGGTCTTCTCACCCCTGCCCCATCAAGTTGGCCTCCGCACCAGGGCTCCACATGCTGCCGACCCCACTGAAGGGTTCCCCAGGGTCCTCCGGCCCAGGGTCCATTGCTCACGGTGTATTGTTCAGGGTCCATCGCTCAGGGTCCATCGCTCAGGGTCCATCGCTCAGGGTCCATTGCTCAGGGTCCATCGCTCAGGGTCCATCGCTCAGGGTCCATCGCTCAGGGTCCATCGCTCGGGTCTATCGCTCGGGGTCTATCGCTCAGGGTCTATCGCTCAGGGTCCATCGCTCAGGGTCCATCGCTCGGGGTCCATCGCTCGGGGTCCATCGCTCGGGGTCCATCGCTCAGGGTCCATTGCTCAGGGTCCATTGCTCAGGGTCCATTGTTCAGGATCTATTGTTCAGGATCTATTGTTCAGGGTCTATTGTTCAGGGTCTATTGCTCAGGGTCTATTATTCAGGGTCTATTCCTCAGGGTCTATTGGTCAGAGTCTATTGCTCAGGGTCTTCTTCCTCAAGGTCTATTGTTCAGGGTCTATTGTTCAGGGTCTATTGCTCAGGGTCTATTCATCAGGGTCTATTGTTCAGGGTCTATTATTCAGGGTCTATTGTTCAGGGTCCATTGCTCAAGGTCTATTGTTCAGAGTCTATTGCTCAGGGTCTTCTTCCTCAAGGTCTATTGTTCAGGGTCCATTGCTCAGGGTCCATTGCTCAGGGTCCATTGCTCAGGGTCCATTGTTCAGGATCTATTGTTCAGGATCTATTGTTCAGGGTCTATTGCTCAGGGTCTTATTGCTCAGGGTCTATTGTTCAGGGTCTATTGTTCAGAGTCTATTCCTCAGGGTCTATTGGTCAGAGTCTATTGCTCAGGGTCTTCTTCCTCAAGGTCTATTGTTCAGGGTCTATTGCTCAGGGTCTATTGCTCAGGGTCTGTCGCTCAGGGTCTATCGCTCAGGGTCTATTGTTCAGGGTCTATTGTTCAGGGTCTATTGCTCAGGGTCTATTCATCAGGGTCTATTCCTCAGGGTCTATTGGTCAGAGTCTATTGCTCAGGGTCTATTGTTCAGGATCTATTGTTCAGGATCTATTGTTCAGGGTCTATTGCTCAGGGTCTTATTGCTCAGGGTCTATTGTTCAGGGTCCATTGCTCAGGGTCTTCTTCCTCAGGGTCTATTGCTCAGGGTCTATTGGTCAGAGTCTATTGTTCAGGGTCTATTCCTCAGGGTCTATTGCTCAGGGTCTATTGCTCAGGGTCTATTGTTCAGGGTCTATTCCTCAGGGTCTATTGTTCAGGGTCCATTGCTCAGGGTCTTCTTCCTCAAGGTCTATTGTTCAGGGTCCATTGCTCAGGATCTTCTTTCTCAGGGTCTATTTTTCAGGGTCTTCTTGCTCAGGGTCTGTTGCTCAGGGTATATTGATCAACATCTTTTTTTGCTATGAAGATAGCTGTTAATTTTATTAAAATGTAAGCTGTTCAGTCTTACCACCGGGGAAGAATACTCTTAAGTATTCTTGCTTTCCATTATCTTTTAATGTGATATTTTCACATGCATCTGTAAAAATCAAGTCCAGGCCTGCAGAGTAAATCTGTGGCTGACATGAGAGTTAACTTGTTATCACCAAGGTACTGCTGCTGTATTTCTTTGGTGACTATCCTGGTCTCTGAGGCTGAAGAGAGCTCCGCCTAGTCCCATCCCCTTTCTGCCTCTGTGACATCAGGTTGTTCTGAGGTGCAGGTGCCAAGGTCCCTATTTTAACTGGACAGTCAGTGCTGAATTGGCTGATAATGTGCACACGGCCGTAGAGCACAGGGTCAAAATGGAAAGGGCTGGTTTGTGCCACTTGTGACACATTGGACTGTCACGTTCTTAATTTTGCAAGAAAGGAGAGTATTAGTTATCATCTGGGACTATGTCAGTTAGGTCCTAATGAAATGTTCTACCTCAGACTCCTTGTGCACAGTAGCCTGGGTGATGCTTATGTGGAATAGGGGCCCTCACGTGAACCTCCAGTAGTATGTAGCTTCGTGGTCTGCCTACCCTGATGGCAGCTTCACTCTGCATCTACCTTAAATTGGGTCGCTTGGCCCTAAACAGAAAATGTTCACTGAGAGCTTGTGGCCATGGCTGTTGTGGGTCAGTATCCCGTCTCTCCCTTCTGTGTGGGTCAGTATCCTGTCTCCCTTTTATGTGGGACCATACCCCCATGTTTCCGTGTGTGTGGGGCCATGCCTCCACATCTCTTTCTATACGGGACAGTACTCCTACATTTCCCTTCTATGTGCAACTCTACCTCCACATGTCTCTTCTGTGTGAGACTGTATCCCACCTCTTTCTGCTCTGCTCAGCAAATGTTCCTCTTGAATTTACTGTAAGTGGGTATCACACTGAGAGTTGGAGAACCAAAGACGGGTAAAAAATGGTCCTGGTGTTATGGTGGTGTGGGTGGATAAGCCAATTCCAGCATAAATCAGAGGACTTGCCTGCAGAAGTATTTTGCTTGACCTTTGTAATGTTATGTAAACGTATGAATAGTTTCCATGGGGCAGGGCCTCTCGTTCCCCACTGGTCTCCCTGCCTGGTTCCTGTAAGCACCTATGCAGTCAGCTGTGACTGCAGTCTAAACACTGTCCCCTAGGACGCCACTAGCAGAGAACTGGCTCAGCTGGCGGCTGAAGGTCAGATACAGAAGTAAGCGCCCTAAGCGTGGCATGCCCTGGGGTCTTGGGAAGCTACAGATAACATGAGTGCTCCTCTCAAGCCTCCTTGGGACTATTTCAGCGATAAAAGGATGAACACTCTCACACTTGTCAAATTTGTTCTGTGACATGAGATTTGTGACTGGCCTTGTGCCAATAGCTCTCCATGGTTGGCTGGACATCTCATAGTGCGCCACATTTTCTGAAATGTGAACCTGAGAAGCGATTATTCCACATGTTTCACTGCTGCCTCCTCTGTGTTTCACTCAGTGTGTGTGTATGTGTGTGTGTGTGTGTGTGCGTGTGTGTGTGTGTGTGTGTGTGTATTTATGTAAAGTACCTGATACCTGGTTTGCTTGCTGTCGACTTGTGAATTCAGTTTTCTCTGTTTGCCCCTGAATCTACCTCTGTCAAGTACCTAGTGATTCTAGCAGCCACTTGGGGCTCAAGGACAACAGAGGTCTACATGCTTGGGCCAGCACTGAGCAGAGACACCCATTCGTAGATAAGTAAGCAACAGCACCTTGCCCTCAGTTACCAAAAGTGAAGCCTCCCCTAGGCTCCTTTCCAAAATCTCTTGCTGTCCACAGGTACCCGGGACTGGGCCTCAACATTCCTTCCAGAAATACCCAGGCTGGTCCCTAGGGAAACTGGGCTCTTTTTCTCTGGGGATGTTCTTCCTGTCTTGAGGTCATTCAGAGTCCACCAAGCACACTAATGTTGGTGTGTGTGGGATGCAGCGTTTCTCACAGCAGGCACCTAGCCCAGACTGGCTCTGTGGTACAAACTTGTCCCACATTCTTTTTCAGCCTAAAAATTTTATGACACATTCTGAGCTTTTTGAAATTGCCCACTCAGCCTCCTGCACAACCAACCTTTTATTTACTGTTCAGACAGACGACGCTGTCAGAGCTCTCAAGGCCCCAGTTAGGGACCGAAGCTAGGATGGCAGCCAGCCACGTGCAGCAAGCTGTGCAGTGAGGATCTGAGCCCCGCCCTCCGAGGACCTGCCGCCAATCAGTAGGTCCCTGTGTGATTTCTGCTGTACATAATGTTGGAACCACACAGCCCTGGCTGAGGATCAGCTCATGCGATCGTGGCTCACACTCCTCTCTCAGCAGAGTGTGTCTCCTGCTGGCCTAGTAGGCATGTAGGCCTCTGCTGTACTTCAGAGAAGCCGGCAGGTGGGCTGAGGCTCCTGAGACCCCCACATGGGCAGGTGGGCTGGGGCTCCTGAGACCCCCACATGGGCAGGTGGGCTGGGGCTCCTGAGACCCCCACATGGGTTTTCATGGAAAAATTGCAGAATTGTTCTTACCTTTGTCTTCACAACCCTGAAGGCCTGAGCAAAGCTGACGTCTAAACTGGAGACCTTAGATCCAAGGTCTATTTACTAACACCAGCGTAGAGAACCCTGGAAGGAAACAAAACCTTAGAAAGTGGAGGAAAAATAGGTGGACATGGCAAGTACAGTCTTTGTGTAAGCCTCTTCTTTACAGACAGAACTTACTATATTTATTTTGCTCACAATTGTATATGCAAAGTAGCTACTTTTGAATTATTGTGGTTTTATGGTGATGATGGTGTCAGGTGGTGATGTCCCGGGGTTGAGGGTGTCAAGTGATGGTGTCAGGCGATGGTGTCAGATGATGGTGTCAGATGATGATGGTGTCAGGTGGTGGTGTCAGGTGGTGGTGTCAGTGGTGGTGGTGTCAGTGGTGGTGGTCTCAGATGATGGTGTCAGGTGGTCTCAGGTGATGGTGTCAGGTGGTGTCAGGTGGTGTCAGGTGGTAATGTCAGGTGGTGGTGGCAGGAGGTGGTCTCAGGTGATAGTGTCAGGTGGTGGTGGTGTCAGGTGGTGGTGGTGTCAGGTGGTGGTGGTGTCAGGTGGTGGTGGTGTCAGATGGTGGTGGTGTCAGATGGTGGTGGTGTTAGGTGGTGTCAGGTGGTGTCAGTGGTGGTGGTGTCAGGTGGTGTCAGGTGGTAATGTCATGTGGTGGTGGCAGGTGGTGGTGGCAGGTAGTAGTGTCAGGTGGTGTCAGGTGATAGTGTTAGGTGGTGTCAGGTGATGGTGTCAGTGGTGGTGGTGTCAGTGGTGGTGGTCTCAGGTGATGGTGTCAAGTGATGGTGTCAGGTGGTCTCAGATGATGGTGTCAGGTGATGGTGTCAGGTGGTCTCAGGTGATGGTGTCAGGTGGTGTCAGGTGGTGTCAGGTGGTGGTGGTGTCAGGTGGTGGTGTCAGTGGTGGTGGTCTCAGGTGATGGTGTCAGGTGGTGTCAGTGGTGTTGGTTTCAGGTGGTGGTGGTGTCAGTGGTGGTGGTCTCAGGTGATGGTGTCAGGTGGTGTCAGGTGGTGTCAGGTGGTGGTGTCAGGTAGTGTCAGGTGGTCTCAGGTGATGGTGTCAGGTGGTGTCAGGTGGTGGTGGTGTCAGTGTGGTCCTAGTTGAGCTGGAGCCAGGTTCATCACATCTTCATCCTTTGCTTCTCTTGTCTTTGTTAAGCAATGTCTGCCCAGACACTCTGCAGGGTTGTCTGCAGAATGGTGCTTTCTTTGCAGACTTTCCAGAGCTCCTGGACTATTGTCTTTGGGCTTCAGATGACTGAGGTAGGAGTTTCAAAGGTCTAGTGAGGAAAATTCAGTGCGAAGGCTTTTCTGGGACTCCAGTTCTGTTAACAGCTGTTTGCTCACAACCTTCTCTGTGTCAGGTTTGTCTCAGACCAATAGCATGCCTGACCTGCATAGGAGCGACACTAATCTGACTTTCAAAAGTTTTCCTCTGACTTCTACATATACACACCACATATGCACATATTGTGCACCACACACCACAACCTTATACTACACACATATGCATGTCTGCTCTCTCTCTCCCTTTCCTTTCCCATTTCAAATAAATAAATGAAACATTAAAAATGAAGCATATATATGTGCATATGTATAGAGAGAAAGAGAAAGAGAGAGGGAGAGAGAGAGAGAGATTTGCTGGGAATAGCAGAGCATTGCAGTGAGAATGCCTGAGCAGTAGATTATGAGAATATTCCGGAAGGTAGAGGCAAGGGGATGTTTCAGGACAAAATGAGGAGGACTTCATCATGCTCTGAAAGAGTACCTTCTGGCTTCCATGATGCTGTTCTGAGGCAAGCGGGCAGGTGCATGGCAGAAACCTGGTGCAGCGCCCTTGTGTCAGGCGGCCTTTCACAGACTGGCATTTCTTCCTGCTTGTGATTGACAGCTCTTGACAGGCAGTCATGGGCAGGACTCACCCCAGAGCCTCCAGTCCCACTTACTTTTTTCCTTTTTAGTTAAGATTGCCCCAACTGATGCTATTTCTACTTCAATGACAATCTCACTATGAGTTTTAAAAATCTTAGCTAGTGTATATGTTCTTATTTCTAGTATTTCCTTTCAATAAATGTATTAGGATGTCTCCTAGACTTTCTCACATATCCATGTTTTCCTGTAGAAACTTCAACACACTTATTAGAGTTATTTTAAAGCCGCTGCACATTGGGGATTGCGATGAGCATGGTGCAGAGACGCTGGGTTCTGGGCAGCATCTTGAGGACTGTGGATTGCGCGAGGCAGCGGAACCCTCGTCTGACACTCCGCTAGGTGCGCTGTTTTTTTTTTTTTTTTATTTATTCAATTGTACATGTATGCGTGTGTGCACGTGTGTATATGTATGTATGTGTGTGTGTAGAACCACGGACGAATTCGTGAACCACCATGGACGCCTCCACCTCCTTCTGCCCCGGGATTCACAGACTCCGCCCTACCAGGTCCAGAAGCGCAGGCCGCCCCTGCTTCCGCCTGGCGTCTATACATGGGATCTGGGATCCGAACTCGGGACCTTCCGCCCGCAAGGCGGAGGCTTAACCCCTGAGCCACCTCTCCAGCCCGTGACACTCCGCTAGGAAAGTGGCTCGGTCCTTGGCTAGAACAGGCCCCAGCTTCCACCCTTTTCTGGTTTCTCCTCCAGCCTTCTGAGGCGTCGCTTTCCTGGGTAAGCATCGGTGAGTCTGAATTCTAGACACGTTGGGTGCTCAGCAGCAGACAGTGCTCCGTGTTTCCAGCAACTTCCAGTCATTATGAAGTTCAGGACTCAGCTAGGACTCAAAGGCTAAACAGGTTTGGCCCACGAGTGATTCCTTGCCTCCCTTCCCGTTTCCTTGCATACATGCCCTGAGACAGGAAACTGCTAGCGTCCATTCTGTTTCTGTCTAGGGTAGTTCCTTTTTAGGTCAATTTCCCCAAAACTCTGTAGATCTGGCCACGCCTGTGACCCGGACACGTGGGTCCTGAGTCAGGACAGTGGGACTGTGCACCATCCAGGGGCGTGGTCTCTCGAGGCACTGCCTGTCCTCTGCCAAGGCATGGGCCTCTCTTATGTTTGGATCCTTGGCCCAAGACCTAGTGGTCTCCTCTCTGAGTTCTGCCTTGTTCCGCAGGGCAGCCTGCATTCCCGCTGAGACTCACCTCAGCTCTTTGACATCATAGAGTGGTCGCCACCTCAGGCTGCCCTGAATCCAGCACCATGACTTGCATCTCCTGTGTCCACTTTCATCTCAGACACATCCTCTGACAGGAGTCTCAACTGCAAGTTTGCTGTATTTCAAGGACCCCCTTTCTTCTAGCTTGTTTCCTGGTAACATTACTTCTTACATAGCACAATCTTTTTGTTCTGTGTTCTAAACATTTTTGCAAAGATATTTTCAGGCAAAAGAGCCAAGTTTGTTTCCAGCCTGGACCCACCAAGCAGCCCTGTGTTCTGACCCCCACTTCACCTGCCTGAGGTACAGGATTAGATAGCTGCCTCCCTTGTACAGTGGAATGTGTGCAATTTAGGTAAAGCAGTTTAGAATATGCCTTTTAGGTTGTCCCTATATGTTTTTGGCATAATATTTCAAAATGTCAAGCACTCATTGAAAGAAACCTCTGATTCCAAGAATCCAGGCCAATTGAACCAAAGCAGTCATAATGATGAATGTTAGCTTTCCTGTCAGCAGGAATTCTCAAAGCAAGTGGATGAACGTAGGCAAGAGCCCGGAGCCGGCGGCAGGAACAACTTGACTAGGACATTGCTGCCAGCAACAGTTAACACTATTTCCATCGCTTGATCTGGGACCGCCAGATCTCTGGCCTCTGAACGCCAGCTGTGACTGTGGATGCTTTCCACCCCTCCTCCGAGCCATTTCCACATATCCTCCATGGGCCTCCAGCTGCAGAGCCCGCAGGGTGCTGACGGTGGCCCGGCCTCCCCAGGGCCCCGGCTGGTGGAAGTCTGCAGCTTCTGCAGTGGGCGTGCCAAGGACTCGCCATGACTGGCGTTACCTGGCTGTTTTCCAGGCTCTGTTTGCAGAGAGGGGACAGAAATGATACTTTGAGTCAAGGAGCCTGTCCTGGTTCACAAGCACAAGTTCCACACAGGGCCAACGTCTGTTTTCACAGCCGGTGAAAATTACCATTAGCCACTGAAAGAGAAAATCTGCATGAAAAGTATTTATAGTGTATCTTTATGGAAACTAAATACATCTTGAAAACTACATCTTTTACTTAAAGTTTCCGTGACCCAGGAACAGCGCTTCTAGCGAGCACAGTTGTGTTGTCAGTGTGGAAGCTCCCTATGGTCATGGAAACAAAGAGCATTAAACCTGTCAGCAGGACCCGCCAAGCCCACGGGATGAGGCACATGGGGAGGGTCCCTGTCACCGAAAGGTGCCCGTCTTGATCAAGACGACTTCCCTGGGCCCGCTCTGTCACATTTGCATACGGCCTGCACTGTTTCCGCTCCCAGCACCCGCAGGTGCTCGCTCTTGTCACGAGGGTGCATTCCGGTATCTGAGGCTCCACACACCCAGTGATTTCCTAGGAGCCTGCAAGGTGCGACCTTGCACAGCTTCAGGGCCTGGTCCCCATGCTCCCCTTCATTTGGGACATTTGCTTCCTGCACAGTGAGCCCCAGAAGACAGCTCCAGCCTGCCTGCTTTGCTGTCTGAGGGTCGCGTCCGTGTTCACGCTGTCCTGCTATGTGATGGCCTTGGATTCTCTCTCTGCATAAATTCTCTGCCACCCCCTGAGAGCAGGCAACACCCCTTTGTATGAAGAGTTGGTAGCCAAGGAAGTCCTGCATTTCCCGGGGTGAGTTTTTGTCTTTAAAGAGGTCAGATGTCCCATGTCTCGACTCCTGGCTCCAAGGCTTGCGTTATGAACTCTGTGTCTCTCTCAGACAAAATTTGCTTTTTTTTTTTAATGCCAAGAGAGAGGAAATGTATGATCAGTCCAAAGATTTGAAGATTTTCATTAGAAAATTTCTCCGGAATGACTCCAGGGAGGTCTCTGTAAATTGAAATAAAAATTAGAAGACCCTATTTCCAGGCCCTTCCAGAATGCCTGTACCAGGTCCGAAGGAGTGCGTGAACTCCAGAACAAAGGTGTCAGTATGGTAAATAAAGGACCCTGAAGCCGAAGTCCCCACTGTGCACACAAGGAGGCTCGTGCCGTATCCCCCGCGGGACCAGACGGGGTGGGGGTGGGTGGGAGGGGAGGGGGAAACAGCGGGGCTTCCGGGCTAGAGGCAAGGGGGCGAGCTGGCGGACAGGATCACTAACCAGACCCCAGGAATCAGGCAGAGATGAGCTGCAGCAGATTCAGAGTCATTAAGGGCGTTTGAACTTATATAGGGTCAGGATCCAATCAGGTGCTGCCATCCCTCCTGGGGGGGGGGCGGGACAGCCACCAGTCATTTAACTGTTTACTAGGTGTCCATTGCAGGTGCAGGTTAGACGGCCGCTTCCCATTGGTTGTTCATCCCTCTGCCTGCATGGCCCTCTGTTGGGACCCTCCAGGGCATGTCTGTGCGTCCAGGCTTGTCCTGAATTCGGGAGCCGGGCTAGGGTCTCCCTGAATTGGTAGTGCCACAGGAGGTAAGTCCCTTGTGAAAGGAGTGGGCAGGTGATCTAGAGCACTGGACTGGGCAGCTGAGCGAGGAAGGGCCTGGATGTGTGCTGCCTTCTAAGTCTGCTCAGGACATAAACCTGGAACACTAGCCAGTGCTGGGCTCCCCATGGACATAGGCCCAGTTCAGAGACGTTTAGCTTCTACCTTCTGGCAAAGAAGATGGAGGAATTCAACGAAAGGACCAAGGCAGCCACTGTTGCTGCTGCTCTGCTTTTGCTTAAAATCACCACACACTTGCTGAGACCCAATGAGCCTGAGCTCACCAGGGAGACCCAAGCCTTGCCTCCTGAGCCCACCAGGGAGACCCAAGCCTTGCCTCCTGAGCCCACCAGGGAGACCCAAGCCTTGCCTCCTGAGCCCACCAGGGAGACCCAAGCCTTGCCTCCTGAGTCTGATGCCTACCACAGAGAAGGCGTCCCGTGCGTTCACAAGGATTGGGGAGAACAAAACTCAGCCTCTGCCTGCGTCCCATGGCTCCTCTACATCTCCTCAGCCCTGACCTTCCTTTGACCATGGAAGCCAAAACTTCCCATTGCTCAGTGGTTAAAGATATAAGGCATATATGCCTCCCAAGATATGCAGATAAGTTATTTAGTGATGCGGCTACCCAAATGGCACATGTGTGTTATCCAGAAATAAATTAAAATAGTCAGTCAAAGGGTACTCAAGCTAAACATTCTATTTGTTCTTTCCTGGGCATTACTGGTGTTGATGACAATTTGCATCATGTTTCAGCTCCCTCATAACCTTTCTAAAAGGTTTTGGAAACTAGAAGTAAGGTGGAGACCCTCAGGGCTGGAATTCCTTAGAGACTGCACCTCTGATCTCAGGAATGGGTATTGGAGCCTCAGCGCCAGAGCTGCCAGGCAGAGGCAGGAGGAAGAGCTTTTTGTCAGCAGGAAGAAACTAAAGGAATTCAGAGCTGGACATGTGCACTGTGGGTTCTGGAACAAGACTTCGACTGAGCTCAGGATTTCTGTTATTCTCGTGAAGTGAGGCAGATATAAACTGTTGGAGGACAGCCGTGCATGGGGGCTGAGCAAGAGAGTAAATGGAAACTGGGAAGAATGGGGGAGGGGAGCCCGAGCTGTGTGGTGAAGGCAAAGGGGACGGATGCTTGAGAAGGCATGGGGAGTGTTTCACATGGGAAGACGACCCCGGCCCACAGCTCTATCCATTCTCTTGCCCCTTGGCTCCACCGGTTGTCCTGAGAACACAATCTGATCTCTCCTAAATCCTGGAGCATGGAACCCCTTATGCTGCTAGGATGTGCTCCAAAGTAACTTTGAAGAGACAGTGCTGGGGATTCTGCAGCTGCCAGGACCAGAGAGTTCAGAAGCAGGTCTCTGTCAGGATCCCAGAAAGATTGACACCTGGCCGGCGTCTTGATGTGGACCTGTGAGGGGACTCCACTGACTCAGTCTGTGCTGAATAATGTATGGTCTTGAGGTGTTCTGCCTGGGACAAGTCCTGCGGATCCGTGGACAACTCACAGGACTTTGGGCTCTGCTGTCAGGGGGTCTGGGATGCTGTCTTGTGAGGGGGTCCTGTGAGGCCATCCTGGAGATGCCGTCTTGTGAGGGGGTCCTGTGTGGGCATCCTGGGATGCCATCTTGCGCGGGGGTCTTGGGAGGCCATCCTGGGATGCTGTCCTGCATGGGGGTCTTGTGTGTGGGGGTCCTGTGAGGCCATCCTGGGATGCTGTCCTGCATGGGGGTCTTGCGAGGGGGGTCCTGTGAAGCCGTCCTGGCATGCTGTCCTGTGGAAGGGTCTTGTGAGGGGATTCTGTGAGGGTGTCCTGAAAAGCTGTCCTGTAGGGGTATCTTATGGAGGTGTCCTGTAGGGGCATCTTATGGAGCTGTCTTGTAGGGGTATCTTGTGGGGGTGTCCTGTAAGGGTATCTTATGGAGCTGTCTTGTAGGGGTATCTTATGGGGGTGTCCTGTAAGGGTATCTTATAGAGCTGTCTTGTAGGGGTATCTTATGGGGATGTCATGTAGGGGTATCTTATGGAGGTGTCCTGTAGGAGTATCTTGTGGGGGTGTCCTGTAGGGGTATCTTATGGGGGTGTCCTGTAGGGGTATCTTATGGAGCTGTCTTGTAGGGGTATCTTTTTTTTTTAAATTTTTTTAATTATTATTATTTATTCAACTGTGCGCATGTGCATGTGTATGCGCGTGCGCGCGCGCGCGCGTGTGTGTAAAACCACGGACGAATTCGTGAACCACCATGGATGCCTCCACCTCCTTCTGCCCCGGGATTCACAGGCTCCGCCCTACCAGGACCAGAAGCGCAGGCTGCCCCCGCTTCCGCCTGGCATCTATACGTGGGATTTGGGATCCGAACTCAGGACCTTCCGCCTGCAAGGCGGAGGCTTAAGCCCTGAGCCACCTCTCCAGCCCCTTGTAGGGGTATCTTATGGAGCTGTCTTGTAGGGGTATCTTATGGGGGTGTCCTGTAAGGGTATCTTATGGAGCTGTCTTGTAGGGGTATCTTATGGGGGTGTCCTCTAGGGGTATCTTATGGGGGTGTCCTGTAGAGGTATCTTATGGAGGTGTCCTGTAGGGGTATCTTATGGGGGCACCCTGTAGGGGTATCTTATGGGGGTGTCCTGTAGGGGTATCTTATGGAGGCGTCCTGTACGGGCATCTTGTGGGGGTGTCCTGTAGGGGTATCTTATGGGGGTGTCCTGTAGAGGTATCTTATGGGGGTGTCCTGTAGGGATATCTTGTGGGGGTGTCCTGTAGGAGTATCTTATGGAGGTGTCCTGTAAGGGTATCTTATGGAGCTGTCTTGTAGGGGTATCTTATGGGGGTGTCCTGTAGGGGTATCTTATGGGGTGTCCTGTAGGGGTATCTTATGGAGCTGTCTTGTAGGGGTATTTTATGGGGGTGTCCTCTAGGGGTATCTTATGGGGGTGTCCTGTAGGGGTATCTTATGGAGGTGTCCTGTAGGAGTATCTTGTGGGGGTGTCCTGTAGGGGTATCTTATGGAGGTGTCCTATAGGGGCATCTTGTGGGAGTGTCTTGTAGGGGTATCTTGTGGGAGTGTCCTGTAGGGGTATCTTATGGGGGTGTCTTGTAGGGGTATCTTATGGGGGTGTTCTCTAGGGGTATCCTATGGGGGTGTCCTGTAGGGGTATCTTATGGGGCTGTCCTATAGGGGTATCTTATGGGGGCACCCTGTAGGAGTATCTTATGGAGGTGTCCTGTAGGGGTATCTTATGGAGGTGTCCTGTAGGAGTATCTTGTGGGGGTGTCTTGTAGGGGTATCTTATGGAGGTGTCCTGTAGGGGTATCTTATGGAGGTGTCCTGTAGGGGTATCTTGTGGGGGTGTCTTGTAGGAGTATCTTATGGAGGTGTCCTGTAGGAGTATCTTGTGGGGGTGTCCTGTAGGAGTATCTTATGGAGGTGTCCTGTAAGGGTATCTTATGGAGCTGTCTTGTAGGGGTATCTTATGGGGGTGTCCTGTAAGGGTATCTTATGGAGCTGTCTTGTAGGGGTATCTTATGGGGGTGTCCTCTAGGGGTATCTTATGGGGGTGTCCTGTAGGAGTATCTTTTTTTTTTTTTTTTATAAATTTTATTTCAGTTCATACAAACTTATTAGGTACACCAGTTCCCTCCCTCCCTCCTCCTCCCCCCGTACCCCCTGCTCCCCCTCCCTACCCCTCTCCCTCCCCATCCCTCTCCCTCCCCATCCCCCAGTGCCTCCCACCCCAATTCCCAGAGAGTCCTTTCTTGTGCATGACTGATTTTCCTCTGGGCCCTCCTCTCCGATGACGTACAAGGACCCAGTGGCCTTTCCCGAACCCTTTCCCGTGTTCCCCTTAGGTATAGGAACATTGCTGTGGCTGCCAATTCTTTGCCTCCAAGGATCTTGGTGCCTTTAGCAGATGCTAGACTTTGTGAGGTCAACAGTGTGTTGGACAATGCGCAGGGCATGCAAAGTCCAATTATGATTGCTTCAGCCCTAACTAGTATAGAGTATCTTACATATCATTGCTCCTCCCATCCTTATGCTCTTACATTCTTACCGCCCCCTCTTCCGCAAATTTCCCTGAGCTTCAGATGGGGAGAGACTAAGCTGGCCTAGTTCTAGGTGGTTGATATAGAGTCTCTGAAATTCTGGATTGTGGTTTGTTGATTTTCTTTTGCAGTTTTATTGCTCCTGCAATGCCCTTCACTCCATCCTGGTGGGCATTGTATGTTACCCCCTGGCCAGAGACAAAAAGCTGTTAGAGTCTTGTGATAAAAGCACATTCAAAGGTAGATGTAATAAAAGTGGGAAACCACAGTGAGGGAGGGGTCTATCACCCATTTGCAAAATTGTTACTTTTTATCTGCCAGACTATATGCCCTCCTCTTCTGTTGAGATCACTCCCACTCAGTAGTAAATGATCAGAAACATAAGTCTGTGAACTTAATCAGATGTCTCATTACTTATTTGGGTCCTTGGTGGAGGCCTATTTTCCCTGCTGTAACATGGTCCCTTCTCTCCTTCTTTCTGGTGTGGCCCTCCTACCCCATCCCTCCTGTTCATAATCCTTGGAATTCCTGTCTCTAGGTGGGCTGGGTGGGTTTGGTACTAGGAGCCACCTATTAGGGAGTACATACGGCGCTTAATTTTCTGGGTCTGGGATACTTCACTTAATACAATTGTTTCTAATGACATCCATTTCCCGGCAAATTCCAGTAATTCATCATTTTTGATGGCTGAGTAGTACTCCATTGTATAGATGTACCACAGTTTCCTTATCCACTCGTCAACTGTTGGACATTTGGGCTGATTCCATGTCTTTGCTATTGTAAACAGTGCTGCTATGAACATGGTCGTGCTTGTGCTATCGAGGCGAACCTCTGCTGTATGGGGGGTTATTCCCAAAAGTGGAATAGCAGGGTCATATGGCATTTCAATCTTTAATTTCTTTAAGAATCTCCAGACGGCTCGCCAGAGTGGCTGTATGAGCCTGCATTCCCACCAGCAATGTAGGAGAGTTCCCCTCTCTCCACATCCTCTCCAGTATTTGTCGTTGTTAGTATTGTGGATTTTTGCCATCCTGACCGGGGTGAGATGATATCTCAGGGAAGTTTTGATTTGCATTTCCCTGATGGCTAAAGAAGTGGAGCATTTTTTCAGATATTTGTTAGACATTTTAATTTCATCCCTGGTAAAGTTTCTTTTAAGTTCCAGGGCCCATTTTTTAATTGGGCCATTGGTTTCCTTGGTGTTTAGTTTTCTAAGTTCTTTGTGCACTCTGGACAATAGAGCTCTATCAGATATGTGATTAGTGAAGATTTTCTCCCATTCTGTGGGTTGCCTTTGAGCTCGCATTACAATCTCTTTATCTGAACAGAAGCTCTTTAATTTCACAAGATCCCAACTGTTGAGAGTTGGTAGCAGTGACTGTGCCATTGGATGTCTGTTTAGGAAATGTTGGCCTAGCCCAATCAGCTCGAGGGAGTTCCCTATCCTTTCAACTATGGTTTTTAAAGTCTCTGGCCTGATATCAAGGTCCTTGATCCATTTGGAATTAAGTCTTGTACATGGTGACAAGTACGGGTCCAGCTTTAATCTTCTGCATGTGGAGATCCAGTTTTGCCAGCACCATTTGTTGAAGATGCTGTTCTTTTTCCATTGGATTCTTTGGGCCCCTTTGTCAAAGACCAAATGGCTGTAACTTTGTGGGCTTATATCTGGGTCTTCAATCCTTATCCATTGATCTGTGTGTCTATTTTGGAGCCAATACCAGGCTGTCTTTACAACTATGGATTTGTAGTATAGACTAAGGTTTGGTATGGTTATACCTCCAGCTGTGTTTTTGTTACACAGGATTGTTTTTGCTATTCTGGGTCTTTTGTGCCTCCATATGAACTTTGAGATTGTTTGGTCAACTTCTTTGAAGAATTGCTTTGGGATTTTGATTGGTATATAGCCTTTGGGATTTTGATTGATTGAATCTGTATATTGCCTTTGGTAGGATGGTCATTTTCACGATGTTGATTCTGCCAATCCAGGAACAAGGGAGGTCTTTCCACCTTCTGGTGTCTTCGGCTATTTCTTTCTTTAGGGTTTTAAAGTTTTCATTGTAAAGGTCTTTTACCTCCTTAGTTAGGTTTATACCAAGGTATTTCATTTTTTTAGGGGCTATAATAAATGGTATTGTTTCTCTCAAGGCTTTTTCACTTCTTTCATTCTGGGCATATAGGAAGGCCTCTGATTTTTGCACATTTATTTTGTATCCTGCCACCCTGCTGAACTTCTCAATTAGTTCCAGGAGCTTCCTGGTGGAGTTTTTGGGATCACTCAGGTATAAGATCATGTCATCTGCAAATAGGGATAGTTTGACTTCTTCCTTGCCGATTTGAATCCCTCTTATGTCCCTTTCTTGTCTTATGGCTTCAGCTAAGACTTCAAGTACAATATTGAATAGAAGTGGTGAGAGTGGACAGCCTTGTCTAGTTCCTGATCGAAGTGGGAATGCTTCCAATTGTTCCCCATTGAGCATAATCCTTGCTGTGGGATTGTTGTATATAGCTTTTATTATATTGATAAAGGTTCCTTCCATTCCTACTGTCTCTAGCGTTTTGATCATAAAAGGCTGTTGGATCTTGTCAAAAGCTTTTTCTGCATCTATCGAGAGTATCATGTGGTCTTGGACTTTGGACTGGTTTACATGATGAATTACATTTATTGATTTGCGTATGTTGAACCAACCTTGTGTGCCGGGGATGAAGCCTACTTGGTCCCCATGAATGATCTTTTTAATATGTTTTTGAATCCGATTTGCTAAGACTTTGTTGAGAATCTTTGCGTCTGTGTTCATCAGGGAGATCGGCCTATAGTTTTCTTTTTTAAGCGAATCTTTATTAGGTTTTGGGATTAAAACGATATTAGCTTCATAGAAGGAATTTGGTAGTGTTCCTTCCTTTGCTATTTGATGGAACAGTTTAAGGAGTATTGGTGTTATTAACTCCTTAAATGTCTGGTAGAACTCTGTGCTGAATCCATCTGGTCCAGGACATTTTTTGGTGGGAAGATTCGAGATTACTTCCTCAATTTCCTTATATGTTATAGGACTATTTAAATAATTCACAACTTCCTGATTCAATTTAGGTAAGTTGTGTTTACTTAGAAATTCATCCATCTCTTTTGTGTTGTCAAACTTCACAGAGTATAAGTTTTTGAAATATGATGTTATAATTCTCTGGATTTCTTGGGTATCAGTAGTGATAACTCCATGTTCATTTCTAATTTTGTTAATTTGGGTTTTCTCTCTCTTGCTTTTGGTTAGTTTCGCTAGGGGTGTATCAATCTTATTGATTTTTTCAAAGAACCAGCTTTTGACTGGTTGATTTTTTCTATCGTTTTCTTAATCTCGATTTCAGATATTTCTCCCCTTATTTTGCTAATCTCCTCTCTTCTACTATTTTTGGGATCAGATTGCTCTAGCTTCTCTAAAGCTTTAAGCTGCATTGTTAAGTTGTTTATTTCTGACGTTTCCATTTTTTGACGTAGGCATTAAGAGCTATGAACTTACCTCTTAGAACAGCTTTCATTGTGTCCCAGAGATTTTGGTAAGTTGTATTTTCGTTATCATTCACTTTCAGGAAATCTTGAACTTCCTTTTTAATTTCTTCCTGAATCCATGTCTCATTCAGCATCATAGTGTTAAGTTTCCAGGAGTTAGTGTATTTTCTCTTGTTTGATGTGTTGTGGATGTCCAGCTTTAGGCCGTGATGGTCTGATAGGGCACAGGTTAGAATGTCAACTTTCTTGTATATGTGTAGATTCATTTTGTGGCCCAATATGTGATCTATTTTGGAGAAAGTTCCGTGTGCTGCTGAGAAAAATGTGTATTCTTTGGTGCGTGGGTGAAAAGTTCGATAGAGATCTGTAAGGTCCATTTCTTTCAGGGTTTGATTAAGTTCCAAAGTGTCTCTGTTAAGCTTTTGACCTGTTGATCTATCCCATGTTGACAGGGCGGTGTTGAAGTCCCCAAGGATTATCGTTTGGGGATTGATTTCTTGCTTTAGACGCTGTAGGGTTTTCTTAATGAATGTGGAGGGGCCCGTATTGGGTGCATATATGTTCAGGATTGTGAGGTCTTCCTGGTGAATTGTGCCTGTGACTAAAATGTAGTATCCATCCGTGTCTCTTATAATTTTCTTTGGTTTGAAATCCACTTTGTCTGATAGCATAATGGCTACCCCTGCCTGTTTTCTGCTTCCATTTGCTTGTAGAATTGTTGACCAGCCTTTTATTTTTAGAGCATGCCTATCTTTTGTGGTGAGATGGGTTTCCTGCAGGCAGCAGATTGATGGATTGTGATTTTTAATCCATGTTTGTAATCTGTGTCTCTTGATCGGTGAATTAATTCCATTAACATTTAGTGTTATAATGGAGAAACTATTGTTAATTCCAGACATTTATTATGTTTAGTAGCTTTTATAAGTATATTGCTTCTTTTTTAATGATGTTATACTTGCCTTCTGTTCTCCTGGATATGCCTGTTTTTTTCTTCACGCTTGAGTATCATTTCTAGCATTTTTTGAAGGCCTGGTTTGGTGGACATGTATCCCTTAAAGTTGTCTTTGTGCTGGAAAATTTTTCTTTCTCCCTCTATCATGACTGATAGTTTTGCAGGGTAAATCAGCCTGGGTTGACATTTTTGCTCATTCAATACTTGAAGTATGTCTCTCCAAGCTCTTCTTGCTTTTACTGTTTCGATTGAGAAGTCATTTGTTATTTTAATAGGTTTACCTTTAAAAGTGACTTGTTTTTTCTCCCTTGAAGCTCTCAGCACCAGTTCTTTATCTTGAATGTGGAGTGTTTTAACTATTATTTGCCGCGGCGTGCTTCTATTTTGGTCGTATCTGTTTGGGGTGCGGAATGCCTCTTGTATATGGATGGGCCTCTCTTTTTTTAGATGAGGAAAGTTTTCCTTGATGATCGTTTGAAAAATTTCCTCAGGGGTGGTATTTTGAGATTCTTGCTCTGGTATTCCATGAATACACATGTTAGGCTTCTTCAGGGTGTCCCATATCTCTTGGATATTTCTCTCAAGTATGTTTTTGGCTTTAACAACCTCTTCCATTGAGCTGGTTAGTACTCCCACTTTATCTTCAAGGTCTGAAATTCTGTTTTCTGCTTCGTTAGTTCTGTTGGTAAGACTCTCTGTGGCGTTCTGGGTTGAAGATAACTTGTCTTTTACCTCAGTTTTAAACTCTGCTTGAGTTTGTTTTAACTGCTCTATGCCACTTTTTGTTTCTTGCACTGTTTTTCTCAACTCCTCCAGATGTCTGTTGTGTTCCTCTTCAAAGCGATTGATTCGATTATGTAATTCCTCCCTGATTTCCTCTTTCATAGTATTGAACATGGTAATGATCATATTTTGAAAGTCTTTATCCTGGGTGGGGCTTTCTTGGCCTTTTTCCGTGGGTTTGTTCTTGTTGGAGTCTAACATTATGGGATTAATTTCTTCAGTGGGAAATTTGTTTACTTGATTGTTGCTTCTCATGGATTTGCACTTTGACTTTGGCATTGTCATTTTAACTCTTAAGATCTCTCAATTTCACTAAACTGAATTATTTGGCCGGTGGTCCTGGTGGGCGGGGTGGGCGGAGACTTACCTAGGTCGTGGGGTGAGGCCCGGCTGGACTGCGCGCGCGTCCCGACCGGCGGAGCGGGTTAGGGTGCAAAAGGGGGGATGGGGGCGACGGCGTGGAGCTATTTAACCCGAGGGCAGCTGGGGCGGGGCCCGGGCGCAGGGGGAGGTCCTCCTGGTCCCTGGGTCCCGCGCGGGGCTCCGGCTGGATGGTGGGAGGCGGAGCCGGGTCCCCGTGGGCCGACCTGGGGGTCCTGGTGGGCGGTGCGCGGGGGGGGGGGGGGGGGGTACTCACCAGCTTGGGGCGCGGCGTGGACGCCCGCCTGGACCGCGCGCGCGCGTCCCGACCGTCGGAGCGGGTTTAGGGTGCAAAAGGGGGGATGGGGGCGACGGCGTGGAGCTATTTAACCCGAGGGCAGCTGGGGCGGGGCCCGGGCGCAGGGGGAGGGGTCCCGCGCGCGGCTCCGGCTGGATGGTGGGAGGCGGAGCCGGGTCCCCGTGGGCCGACCTGGGGGTCCTGGTGGGCGGTGCGCGGGGGGGCGGGGGTACTCACCAGCTAGGGCGCGGCGTGGACGCCCGGCTGGATCGCGCGCGCGCGCGCGTCCCGACCGATGGAGCGGGTTTAGGGTGCAAAAGGGGGGATGGGGGCGACGGCGTGGAGCTATTTAACCCGAGGGCAGCTGGGGCGGGGCCCGGGCGCAGGGGGAGGGGTCCCGCGCGCGGCTCCGGCTGGATGGTGGGAGGCGGAGCCGGGTCCCCGTGGGCCGACCTGGGGGGTCCTGGTGGGCGGTGCGCGGGGGGGCGGGGGTACTCACCAGCTAGGGCGCGGCGTGGACGCCCGGCTGGACCGCGCGCGCGCGCGCGTCCGGACCGGCGGAGCGGGTTTAGGGTGCAAAAGGGGGGTGTAGGGGTATCTTATGGAGGTGTCCTGTAAGGGCATCTTGTGGGGGTGTCCTGTAGGGGTATCTTATGGGGGTGTCCTGTAGGGGTATCTTATGGAGGTGTCCTGTAGGGGCATCTTGTGGGGGTGTCCTGTAGGAGTATCTTGTGGAGGTGTCCTGTAGGGGTATCTTATGGAGGTGTCCTGCAGGGATATCTTATGGGGGTGTTCTCTAGAGGTATCTTGTGGGGGTGTCTTGTAAGGTTATCCTATGAAGCTGTCTTGTGGGGTGTCCCATGAGGCTGTCCTATATGGGTATTTTATGGAGGTGTCCTGTGAGGGTGAGCTGGGAGGGGGTCCTGTGGAGGTGTCCTGTGAGGGGGTTCCATGAGGTCATACCATGAGGCTGTGATAATGTTTTAGGTGGTGCTCTATCAGGCTGGGTTTCACTGTTGTCCCATCTCATCTCTGAAATAGAGGTCCTTTTTCTCAAGAAGTCTGATCTTGGTGCTGAATATGATTTTTCTTCCAGTACCTCCATTTTCTTGCTTCCTTGATCAGTGAATCTCATTCAGCAAAATCTACTTTTGTTTATTTGCTTTATAAAAAATTCTTTAAAAATGCTTTAATTGGCAATTTGAATTGTAGCAAAATTAATTTTTTTTGTGAATGCTGAGTGTATTTACATTTTAAGTGTCTCAATCTTTAAAATGCATGTTTCTCCCAGTGAGGCGTCATGCTCAAGGCCAATACTAACTCAACAGGGCTGCTTTCCTGCGTGTGCAGGTACCATGCTGAGGCAGATGAAGTGGCGCTCGGCCTCTCTGCCTGCGACACCAGACTTGGGCTGCTGTGTGTAAGGTTCTTCACCATCTCAGGCTTCTTCCCCCCCACCCAGCCTCTGCTTCTTCTGAGGGAATAGACAGAAGGACCCAAAGGCTATACATACCTCAACCCTAAGAAATGCTAGGGGAGAGGAATGTACTGTTTAATTAGAAATAATAGTTTACACAATTAAGTGGTTGGCTGAAATCTCTGGTGTCATGGAATAGAATGCATAGAGTAGGGGTCACAAGAGATTTACAGTTTCTCAAGGAAAACTTTTACTATAAACAGATTTGTTAGGACAGAGTAGATGTTGTCTGATAGCAACTGTTTAATCAGAGAGTTGTTCATTACAAAAGATGGTCAGGCCTTCAGCTAGCAGTTCATCAGGTCTTGAGGATCAGGGGGTGTATGTAAACATGGGCCCCAGCTGCTCTTAAACCAGCAAAGATTCTCATTCCTTGTGGTGGACTAATGAGGGGAGGAGTGTGGAGTGCCCCGTGGTGTGACACAGCCCTGCTGCTGGTGGCCTCCCAGTACTTGTCTGTCAGAGCTGACGTGTGGGTAGGCACTCTTTGGCCTTCTGCAGGCTGAGGCATCTAGAATTGTTCTGTGGTTCCATGAGCCTCCTGGCTACTTGTGTTTTGTGAGAGGACCGGGACGGGACGGGCCTGGAGGCTGTACGGGCCCACCTGCCCACTACTCCAGCACCGGCTGTCAGCTCTTTATCTCCGATGACACTGCACGATTGTGAAAACCTCAGTCCTTTTTTCTTTTCTGACGGGGCTTCTCAGAACAGGTTATTTAACTTACAAATTCACGTATGGAAAGTTCACTCTTCACTGGCAGTCCTCTGGGAGCCCCTCCCTCCCTCCCTTCTCATATCCCAGTGCCAGACCTGCATTCCCGAGGCTCACAGGACCATTTTCCTGATGTGATGAACATTCCCTGACCCAGCTCACCAATTGTGGAGAGCATGAGGAAACTTTCAGTGAGGATGTGGACTCGGGAAGACTAGTAGAAGACATAATAAATGAGGAAGCCTATGTGTAATATTAAAATGAGGTGAAAACAACTGTGTGTAACTGTGTGTGACAGGTAAGTAGACTGCTGCGTCGGCTTAGCTGTGGTGTGATAAGCAGACATGTACCCTGATGATGTAATGTGGCTGTGCATTGGCATGATAATAAAGAGCATTTAAGGGACAGGTCAAGAACCGGGACCTCAGTTCGGTAGGGACAGAGCATCGAGACTCTGTCCTGTTGGCAGCCGAGCTCCCCGACCCAGCTCCAGCCAAAGTGCGCCCTGCTATCCTGAGGACGTGACCGTTGATTGTCTGGCACCCTCAGCTCTGGCAATGCGCAGAAACGGCCCTTCATTCAGCCTCGGTCCCGGCGTGAGACCCGTGCCCTGGAATATGTCAATCAGTAAGCCCCCGTGTGGTGTGGTTATCGCTGGGCAGCGTAGTAGACCTCTGGGGAGGTAGATGTCAGCGGCACAGGCCCCCCAGGCGTGCTCGCGACACCAAAAAAGAATCATGGTTGTCTCCAGGACTGGTTCTCATTCCAAGAGTCTCAGGGATGGATGGATGGATGAACCTTGTCCACTCAAAAGCCCATTTCAAAGGGAAGGGAGTTCAGACTTCTCTGGTTTTCATCTCCAGTTCTGCTGGCTCTCTCTCCTACACTTGGATCTGTCCTTTCCACAGACACCCCTGAGTCTGAGCTTCTCTCTATAGGTCCTATGTCAGCATGGGATTGTTATTTACTTTGCTTCAATTTCCATGTAAGTGTAAAATCACGTTTCACAATTCTTACGCGTATCTGTGGCTTCCATCTTTGCTATATGCATCTTGTGACCCATTCACTAGACATTGTTTTTTGTGACTACGTTAAGAGTATTGATGAAGGAGACTGTTTCTGCCCTAGAAAGACCACCGTTCAGGTAAATGGACCCTCCTATGAGTGTTAATATTAACTGTCAACGCGACAACTAGGAAGCAGACCCCTGGGCTTATTGCAGAGGGTCTCTCTAGATTAGCAGCCTTGAGTGTGCCTATGAGGGGCTGTCGTGATGGGAAATGGGAAATGGGAAAACTCTCCCATTGGGTGTGGGACCATTTCCCGGGGAGGGGATTCCAGACGGCACGAAAGCAGATAAAGCTAATGAGAGAGCAGCATTCACCCTCTCTCTGTTTATGGACTTCGGCTATGGCATGGTGTTGCAGTCTAAGCGCTGCAACTTCGAATCCAGGGCTCCCCTGACAAGGCGGGCAAGGCTTCGGCGAATGAGAAACAGATACACATACAACTCTCTAGGCTGGGTGACTCTGAATCCACTTATTGGAATATTGTAACAGCTTTTATGCTAGAAAATTTTGGGGCAGAGAATGCTGCACCTGCAGACAGACAGTATCCTTCTAATCAGCAGAAATCACCTTTAGGATAAACATTCTTTAAGAATTTAACTCATTATTTAAGGGTGAGACATAAACAAATCCTTATCACATCTTAACAGGTTTTTTTCCCAGCCTTCCAACAGGTTTTTTCCAGCCCCTCAGTCTCTCTAAATTTATCTATTTTACAATATCTCACCAAACAGTCACAGGATCTAAGTCTGTATGGTTGTATTTAACAAAGACTTCATTTGAGATTTAGTTAAAATACACTGAGATTGAGCTTCTTATTAATTTGTGTTATATTTATTATATATTTTTGTAAATGGTAAATGTGAATCTGTTGGCGGGGGTGAATATTATACATTAATTTTTTTCTTTTTGAGGATATTAGATTCTGGCTATTATCATATAAGCTGGCCTATATTAGGTTATAATGGTAAGAACTATATTAGAATTTATTTTATTTATTTTTTTATTAACTCATGTGCTCTATAAGAAATAGTTGCATGTTAATTTTAGGAATCATATTATTATTATTTTCTATTAACTATGTGTTTTATAAGAAATAGTTGTATACTAATTTTAATGAACAGATGGCATACTCTCACATATGTAAAATTTCTGAATTAATTTCACAAGAGTCATATTTTTAGGGAATTCTATCTACTATGTTTTAGGACTCTTGGAATTATTTTCTAATTTCTCTACAATCAGTGTATAGATTCTGGCTAACAAGCCTGTTTACTGTGTATGGTTGGACATAAAATTTCTAGTTAGAATTTTAATTTAAAGTTAAAAGCAGGTTTGGTATGTATTTAGGAAACAAAAGACTTAAGGCAAATTACTTGACAACTTAGTTCCGGAAGCAGGAACCTAGGGGAGGTGATATCCTAGGTAGTTTTTTGGGAAAAAACAAAAAGGAGGCCTGGGAAAAGATAGGAGAGCTCCCAATCCACAAAAAAGGGAAGAACTCATCTGGCAGAGATAGGAGGCACACAAAATCACAAAAAGAGAGGAACTTGTCTGTCAAAGATAAGAGGTGAGACTCTAAGGGGAGTGGTCCCTAGTAACCGCTCAGACCCTTAGCAACTGCCCCTTCCACAGAGCAGGGTGCAAGCCTGACAACTCCCATATGTATCATATCTTTATTATTTATTTCAAAATAAGCCATGTCCCGTTTCCAGAAGGTACTTCCTTGAAGTTCTTTGCCAGGTTGGGACCTTGTCTACCTGCCTGGTTGGCACAGGGTGTGACAGCATGGTTAGCCGCTTCTGGATCCTACAATGATGGGGGTAAGTCTGACAAGACTTTTCGTCAGGTACTTTTTTAAAGCACTGAGATGTGAAAGCAACACAGTTTCCGTCACTCCTGTACATGTCCTGCATGTGACCCGCCGAGAATAAACCCCCAGACTGCTTCACCTTTGAAACAGCTCTCACACATCTTTTGGGTGTCCTCCCATGTAACTGTCCACCTAACTGGCAATTTCTGTGGACTCCTGTACTTCCAGCACATTCGTCTCTCAGAGTCCATAAGTTCCAAGCATTGGCATTCTGAGCTTACATCGATTAGCTCCCATCCACTTTTCATGAGACACTTGCCAGCACTGTCTTTAATTGGAAACCTGTCTGTGTGCATCAGAGTAAAAACAGGCAAAATGGCTTGGGAGACAAAACATCCTCTGGTGGAAATGGACTGTCACTAGATTCAGATATCCAGTTGACCTGGGAAGAAGGCCAGGCTCCTTAGCAGTGAGAACCCAGAAAAGGGGGTAAACCCCACTGCTTTGTGCTCTCCATGGACAATTCATCAGATGGGGCCCGGTCCTCAGGGCTAGCAGGTCCTTTGAGAGGGGTTAGCAGGCCACTTTCGCCAGTGGCCCTAGCTATCGGGCCTCAGAAAAACCCTGGCTTACTTTCTCCATCCAGGTTCTGAGTTCTGTTTCATACTTTTTTTTTTTTTTTTTTGCTAATGATAAAAGTCTGATGAGTAACTTAAGGAAAGAAGGAAAGATGGTTTATTCTGTCTGATCGCTTGCAAGCACAGTCCGCCATGGTGGGGAAGGCTGGCTGCATTGCGTCTTGCCAGAAAAGAGAGAGAGAGAATGTTGGTGCTCAGGTCTTGGTCCCAGGTCCATCATATAAGGTGCGTCTTTCTGCTTGGTTAACTCAGTCTAGAAACTTGCAGGACAGTGACTGCAGATCCTGCAGAGTTGACGGTGAGCATCAGGCGTCATCCCAGTCCTGGCCATCACCCGCTTCGCATCGCAGGGAAAGCCACGAGGGAGCACACTGCCTGTCCTGAGTCAAGACGCCCGGGTAGTAAATACCGTCTGTCTCTCTGGAGTCCCAGTTTGTCAGGTTTATGGGGAGGGCAAAGCCAGCTTGTGAAAGACGCAGAGCACAGATTCCAGGCCGCGTGGTCAGTTTAGAAGCTGCCTTTCCCATGTGCTCTTCCCTTCTGCATTCTCCTAGGGGTGTTCTGTGGGTTCGGAAACAACTCCCCTGCCCGCAGAAGGGACTTTCCAAACCCCAGGTTCTGCTGAGCTCCCCCAACCCTTGCCACATGGCCCTGATTCTTATTTCTAGCACCTGCGGCTTCCAAGTCATCTGCAGTCTGCCGCTGCTCTCTGCTTCAGGAGCCCATTAGTGTCCCACCCAGACCGCTGCTCTCTTGTGAGGGGCTGACCGTCCAACTTATGGGGCCCTCAAGACTCGTTTATGGGGACAACCTCCTAGTTTGCTTGACACCAGAAAGTACTGGTTTCTCCATATCATTCTTAAGAGCTCATGAAACTTGACTTTCTGCTAATAGCTGAAAGAACAAATTCCCTAGATATCTTAAGACACTTCCAAGATTGCTTACTTGCAAGCCTGAAATTCTTTCGAAACATGGGAAGAAAATTATTCATTGACCTAGAATCTCTACACAATTAGGTTGGCTGCCACTTCAATGGCCAGTCGGGCATGAAATGTCTGATCTGACAATTGTCTGCTGTCTCTCATGATGTGTGATATTCACGGGGTCTCTGACGTGCCTGTCGCAGTGTCCTGCGCCTGGAAGCGTGTGGAGCCGAGCAGCATGTCTTTGAGACATCTGCCCCCTGTGTCCACACATGGCTGCAGGAAAAGGAGGGGTCGAGAATCCGAGAATGTGGGCGTTTGGAACCACACCACCCACAGGGGAGGCTCAGCGGCTTCAGGAGCAGACCGAGGCCCATCCTGCCAGCCATACAACTCCCCACAGGATGGGGGTGTGGAGTCTGAGAGATCATAACCACAGTCAAGTTTCTAACTGTGTGGTCACAACTGATCCCAGTTCTTAAATGATGTCAGAATCGCAACTGCCGGGAGTGGCTCTGACTGGTTATATGGCCAGCCAGGAAACCTCCCATTGCTCAGCTTCAGGCCTGAGGCCGACATGGTGCAGACGCTCATCCTCTCTTGCCTTCAAGGTGTTTTAGAGACCCTAACTCCCTACCTGGAAACCCCGGGTTTCATATTTTCAAAGCAGACTCCTCGACCGCAACGCCCAGCTGCCTTCCAGCAGGGATCGACGTCACAGCTGAATTCCCATTAGCCCTTCTTCACAGTTCTGGGAGGGTATTTTCTGTATTTCTCCTGTACATGATCCGCTCCTTATTCTGAATCAGATGGAAGACACCGAGGGTGGATGCAGGGGAGGGAGGCCAGGTGGGCTTCTGCAGGCTTGAAGGTACCGACCTCAACTCTGGTGCCCAGCACGGGATCTGGGCTTTTCAGAAAAGTGTGTACACCCGAACCCCAAGCTGCTGAGCGTGGGGGGCTACTAGCTTCCTCTGAGGCTGAGTGTGGTATGAGACAGGTATGCCCCCAGGCATGGACACCATGTCTGTCTGAAGTGAGCTTTCTCTACTGGCCTCTTCCTGGTCACCTCAGTGTTTGCAGACCAGCCATAGGCTGGTCCTGGATAAGACAGAATGTTAACTGCCTGGAGAGACCGGCCTTGTAAATTGTGATAGGACTGGATTCCAGTCCAGCGGCAGGGCCACTGAAGCTTTTCTCCTTCCTTTGGAGGTTTTCAGATAACCTGGCAGAAAGAACGGAGCCATAGCAAGCTAATGACCCAGCAGCTCTCTAGATAGCGTGCTTTTACAGCGCTCTAGACAGCGCGCTTTCACGGCTCTCTAGACAGCGTGCTTTCACAGCTCATGAGAGGAGAAACCCCCACAAGGTTTAAAATTCGCTGTCCACGTAAAGGATCAGGAGGCGCTTTGCCTCTTGCCGGCAAGGGCTTTTCCTGGGTTGACTTTGCTGCCTGTTGGCGGTGGTCATGACCAAGCCCTCAAAGCTCAGGTAGCTTCCTAGTCTGTTCTGAGACGCCTTTGGGCACCCTGACCGCTTCAGCCTTTCAGCAAACACGGCTCCCTTCTTGACACAGACTTCCTGGCGTGCTTCTGACAGGACTGTATATTGTATCATAGCCAAATAAGATATGTTTCCATTCTTTCCACACCACCTGCTCCACTTCTGAAAATATTATGTTTGTGTTTAGAGTAGATGTATTTTTGGCAGGAGGAAAATAAGAACTTTTACGACGTGCTCTGGTGTTAACCAATGGCCAACACACCCCCTGGGAAGTTGCTCAGACTGCCTGCTAGGCAGGAAGTCTCCCCTGGAGGCCTGGCAAATGCCTGTCCCCTCGCATTTCCGGTGTCCCACATCTTCTCACTGCCGAGTGGGAATTGTCAGAACTAATTTCTCCTCGGCAGGTAAAGGCATTTGCTTAATGCCTGAGTTCGATCCCGGGACTCGTGTCATGTGGAAGGAGAGGTTGATCCCACGAAGTTGTCCTCTAGCAATATTATAAATCACATAAAGCAATAAATCTGCATCATTGGTCTCTCTCTCTCTCTCTCTCTTTCTCTCTCACACACACACACAGAGAACTGAGGCCCGTAGTTTCCCTGATGTTTCTATCAATAATGTATTTTAAAAGTATCTTGACTCACACATTTCTTTATCATGTGATTACAAAAACTCAAGAAACTGTTATCACATCAGAACACATGGAATTTGGAGGTAATCTGAATCTGTGCTCCCTGACCATAGTCATTCATGTTCGGCTCCAGAATAAACTGCCTCTTACCTCTTTTGAGGTTAGAGTTGTGAATTTCTCCATCAACAATAGAGAGATAAATGACAGAGAGACAGAAAGGTACGGATGACCTAAGTATATAGATGCAGACAAGGGGCAAGTTCTTCTTCCCTTCCTGTGATCAGTCCTTTCCTTCCATGGCATGAAGTTCCTGAAGAAATTGTAATTCTTAGTAAGCCATTTTTCAATAGTCAAAGGTCTCTCTTTGCAATAGCTTCCTACCCCACATCCTGTTTGGATGGCTTCAAAATGGTAGGCTTTTGATCTGAATGTTAGCTGCAGAAACATTCCAACATTCCTTAGTGGCAAAAGTCCAGAAGAAACTTGGAATAGAAGGAACATAGCTCAATATAATAAAGGCTACATATAGTAAACTTGTAGCTGATATTACATCAAACGGATAAAACTTAAAAACATTTCCATTAAAACTAAGAACAAGGGAAGGGTATCCATTTGCTAAATTCTTATTCAATATAATACTGAAAGTCTTAATTAGAGCAACAAGAAGGAGAAGCACTTAAAAAGGACACAAGCAGGAGAAACCCTTATTTGCAGAAGATATAATTCTATACAAGAGAAACCCTAAAGACTCCAATGGGAAACTTTCAGAACTGATAAACATTCTCAGAGAAGTGACAGGTTGCAAAATTAGCAAATAAAATTTGCATCTTTCTTATGCACCAATAAGTATGCTGAGGAAGAAATCGAAGAAACAATTCCATTGTAATTGCCTTTAAAGAAGAGCTGAGGAGCTGACTCAGAGCTAAAGTGCTTGCACAAGTGTGATAACTGCAGTTTGGATCCCCAGATCCCATAAACATGCTGAGCAAGGTGGTGGTGAACCTCTGTTTCAAGGTCTTAGCAGGTGAGAACAGGAAAGTCCTGGGATAAGCCAAGTAGCCACACCAGCCAGAGTGGGCAAGCTCTGGGTTCAGCTGAGAAATAGTCCCTCAACAAACAAGGCAGAGAGTGAGTTGAAAAGATTCCCAGCGTCAAGCTTGGTACACACACACACACACACACACACACACACACACACATACACGTTCTCTCACATATGTGAACATGCATATATATACATATCACAAGCACATGAAAAACAAAACAAATAAAAACCCCTAGGATAAACCTTTACTAGTTACTCTTTGTGTTGCTGCGAGACACCACTGAGGCGCAAACAACTTAAGGGAGAAAAGGGAGATTTATTCAGCTTGCAGTGCCAGAGAGATACACAGCCCTTCATGAAAGAAGAGTCATGGCTGTGGTGGCAGAGCTGGAGGAGGCTAAGTCACTTCCATCATGGAGACAGAGCTGCCGCAAGCTCCAGGGCAGATTTACTGACTCCAGCAGGGTGGGGCTAACTAATGTCAAGGCCACCCCAGACATATCCCTTCCTCTGGCAAGGCTCCACCACCTAAATGTGCCATGACTTCCCCAAACTAAAGATTCGAACACATGAGCCTGGGGGGGACCCTCACATTTCAAACCATGATAAAACCTAACCAGGGAAGTGAATGATTTTTACAGTGACAACTTCAAAACCTGACAGAAACCGAAGACAGTAGACCATGAAAAGACCTCCTGTGCTCATAGACTGGAAAAATCAATATTGAGAAAATCATGCCAGAAATAATCTACAGATTCCATTAAATTCCCATCAAAACATCATGTCATTCTTTTTTTTTTAAACATTTTTTATTATCTCCACTCATACAAACTTAATAGGTACACCGGTTCCCTCCCTCTCTCCTCCTCCCTCCGACTCCTCTGCTCACCCTTCCTCCCTCCCTCACCACCTCCCAGTGCCTCCCCTCCTCTAATCCCCGGAGAATCCTTTAATGTGCATGCCAAACTCTTCTCTGGGTCCTCTTCTCCGATGACGTACAAGGACCCAGTGGCATTTCCCTGAACCCTTTCCTTTGTTCCCTTTAAGCATAGGAACACTACTGTGGCTGTCAATCCCTTGCCTCCAAGGATCTTGGTGCTTTTAGCAAATGCTAGACTTTGTGGGGTCAATAGTGTGTTGGACATTGCGCAGGGCATGCAAAGTCCAAACATGATTGCTTCGGCCCTAACTTATGTGGAGTATCTTGCATATCATTACTCCTCCCATCCTTGTCCTCTTACACTCTTACCGCCCCCTCTTCCGCAAATGTCCCTGAGCTTCAGGATGGGGAGAGATTAGGCTGGCCTAGTTCTAGGTGGTTGATACAGAGTCTCTGAAGTTCTGGATTGTGGTTTGTTGATTTTCTTTGGTGGTTTTGCTGCTCCTGCAATGCCCTTCACTCCATCCTGATGGGTATTGGATGTCACCCCCTGGCCAGAGATAAAAAGCTGTTAAACTAGAGTCTTGTTATAAGAGTATATTCAAAGGTAGAAAAACATCATGTCATTCTTTACAGACATTTTTTAATAGAAAAACGATCTTAAAATTCATTTGGAAGTACAAAAGACCCCAGATAGCCAAAGCAATCCAGCATAAAGAATAATGCTTGAAGGCATTACCAATGTATTACACAACGATCAGCACCATAGAACAGAGGAACCAGATAAACACACACACACGGATCACCTGATTTTTGGCAAAATGCCAAAAATACAAATTAGGCTTAAGGTGACTGTTACACAGATGGCACTGGATATCCACATGTAGAAGATAAAACTCGATCCTATTTCTCATGCTACACAAAAATCAATTCCAAGTGGACCAGATTCCTCAACATAAGACTTGAAATTCTGAAACTGTTGGAGAGAAAGCAGGGAAGCTTCACGACACCGCGGGTCATTTAGGCAGGGACCCTTCACGGCACGGGTCAGCTAAGGAGAGACCCTTCACGACACAGGTCAGCAGAGCAGGGACCCTCACGGCACAGGTCAGCAGAGCAGGGACCCTCACGACACGGATCAGCAGAGCAGGGACCCTCACGACACGGATCAGCTGAGCAGGGACCCTCACGGCACGGGTCAGCTGAGCAGGGACCCTCACGGCACGGGTCAGCTAAGGAGGGACCCTCACGGCACGGGTCAGCTGAGCAGGGACCTCACGGCAGGGGTCAGCTGAGCAGGGACCTCACGGCACGGGTCAGCTAAGTGCAGAACAGGACCCTATTACTCACAAGCATCAGTCCTGATGAACCATCTGGGCAAAAGCACCTTGCAGGACAAAGGACTTACTCCATCCAGACTGCAGCCACCATGGCAGGGTGGAGCGTGAGAGAGTGAGACAGCACTTTGCAGTCAAGGGCAGAGCTCAGCTTGTTTCCTCCTTGAGCATGCTCCAGATAACCTGCCCAGGGAATGGTCCCACCCCTACTTTAGAATCAAGATCCCTCCACCTCCTGGCCAGGCCCAGAGGCCCTCCCAGGAGATTGTAGGTTGTGCTAAATTGACTACTGAAATTAAGCATTACCCCAGCCAGGGACAAATAGAGCCTCATGACATGTCATGGCAAAGAATCCGTATAGTAAAGGAAGCTGTTAACTCAGAGGTAGAATGAGAAAAAAATCTTCCACAACTATGCTTCTGACAGAAGATAGCATATAAGTACACAAACAGTTATAAAAAAATTCTAAAGAACAAGAAAAAGTAACTCAATAAAAATGAAGAAGCTGAACTGAGAGGTCTCAAGAAGAAATACAAATAGACAATAAATATTTTAAAGTGTTGTTGCAGTCTGCCTACATAGTTGCTGATAAATGACCATCAAACTACTTAATGGAATAGGGAGTTTATTTTCTCTTACGATTACTGGTTACAGTTCTCCGTCCAGCTTGACGGGAGAATATGCACCAATACCAGGGCCAAAGGAACTGGCCACACCATTTCTACATAATGGTTGAGACAGGGACAATCCTTACTTGCCAGATCAGCAAGTCTGGCCAAGTGTACAGAAAGATTCCAACTTCTTCAACTAGCTTTCTATATTTTAGTCACCTGTTCAGGGCCTAGTTCCACCATGGGCCGGGTCTGCCCCATCAACTAGACAATCTTCTTCAGGTTCACTCTGGGCTTAACTTAACTACTAATTCTCTACAAATGTGCCCAAGGCTTAAACTCTCAACCGTCAAGTTGACACCTGTGCCCAACTATGACAAGTATTTAGCATCATTAGCCACTATAAAAATACAAATTAGAAATTCTTTGAGATTCTATATTATCCTGTCAGAATGTCTGTCATCAAGAAGACAAATGACAAGGAGACAAGAAAACGAAACTTATCAAGCTATTTAGGGCAGGGACCTTGGAAAAGGAACATTTCTCTCTTGTCCTTAGCCAGTTCTGCCTTGTGCAGAAACTGGAAATGTCCTTGGTTCTATTGGCAGCTCTATCCTGGCTGGAGATCAGAAATGCCAGGAATAGGGCTAGAAGATGGTTCAGAGGCTAAAGGTTTTGCCTTGCAAGCAGAAGGACCCAAGTTTGGATCCTAGATCCCATGTAAAAATACCGGGGTTGGGGGGATGGTGGTGACTTGTAATTCTAGCCCTGACAGAGCCCGGGAAACCTTACAGCAAAGCAGTAAGGATGTGTAGCAATCCAGGGTGGTTCCCCATGTCACTCTTGGGTCTCCACAGGCACACATACTCAAGTGCTCTGTGGTACGCGCGCGCGCGCGCACATACACACACACACATTCGCACACACACACACACACACACACACACATTGCATGCATGCAAAAAGCAAACAATACAAAAAATGAATGTCAGAAATGGTTAAGTGCCGTCGTCTGTGTTCTGGCTCCTGTTTTCTCTCTATTCACACGGAGGCCTGCGTGCAGCTGCCTGGAAGCTGTATAGGGCCAGGCACTTCGCTGCCCTTGAGAGTGCCTGAAGCTCCACCCAGATGCAGGATGCAGAAACACAGCAGCCAGATGCAGGATGCAGAAACACAGCAGCCAGATGCAGGATGCAGAAGCACAGGAACACCCTTCGTTGGGCGACAGGACTGACTGTCTCACCCCCAATGCCTCAACCATAAGCTTATTAACCCTAAAAAGGGGCCCTCAGTGGCCACCCACCCTTGCACCCCCTGCTGCTCCACAGGGACTCTATCTGGTCTCTTTTCCCAAGCTCTTACCCATAATAAAATGCTTTTCCAGACCTCATCCTTCTGTTGTCTACGAAATTATTTGCTGAGTTCATGAGACAAGAGACGAGAAGACACTGGTCAGAATGGCTTCGGTGGCCGTGGATTTTCCTGGCCCTTCGTCTCCTGAGTTACTGGCCCGAGGTGAGAAAGTCCTGCATGCTGTTTCACTGTTGGGGGGAGTACAAATTGGTGCAGCCAACAGTTGGTGGCTTCTTGAACAGCTAAAAATAGAACTACCACTAACCAGATATACTGCTCCCGGGCATATAGTCAAGGCCTTTATATCCCACCACAGAGATATGTGCTTGTCTGTGTTTATTGATATTCTATTCAAAATTGCAAGAAAGTGGAATCAGCCCTGATGTCCATCAAGTGATGAATAGATAATGAAGAAGCAGCACATATATACAATGGGATTTTATTCAGCTATAATAAAATTTGCAATTTTCAGGAAAATAGAATCAGAAAATATTATATTAAGTGAGGTAACCCAGGGCCAGAAGCATAAACACATGTGCTCTCCCATGTGTTGGCCTTGGCTATATGTACGTTTATGTGGGAGTGAGTATGTGTAGATGCCAGGAAGCTAGAAAGCTAGAGGGTAAAGAAGATTTAAGGAGGAAGGATAGGGAGGTCATAGAACATTTGTGGTATGGAAGTCAAAGGGGATGACAGGGCGCAAGGTTTAACCGAGGATAGAGGACGGGGAGAAGGGGGAGGGGAGAGAGTCAACCAAAACCAAGTATGCATGAAAATGTAAATAGAAAGAAATATGAAAATAAAAGTAAAAAACCTGCTTCAAATTACTTCAGATCTACATAGATAAATAAAAACAGCAGAATTTTCATTCTATCATGAGCTTCATTTGTAAAGATGTAATTCTGTGTGAGGAGAGCAGTTGCAGGTCACCTGTGTATGTTGACTTCTTCTGCAGCCCCTTAACCCTCAGTACTTACTCTGCAGAGTAACTAACTACATATCCATACCTAGATGGACACGTTACTGTGTGATGTGGAATCCAGGAGTTAAGGGTTAATAGCTAAGATCAGAATGAAAGAACCTGTGCTTTCCCGGACCAGGGCTATCAAGGAAGTGGACTACCTGCCAAATTTCTGTCAACGAAGTGTCTATCTTGTGAATTTACCATCTGATAAATCCTGCCACCTTGGGAAGACACAGATGTGTGGGTCTGTGTTCTTGACACCTTGCATTCAGGACACTCACCCAGCTTCACTGACACCTATGTCGAAAGGACTGACAGCTCAAGGCTGTTTAGCACGCTTCCTGCAGTTCCTGCCAATAACCAATTAACACGTTTCTTATGAGCTGTATTTTCCAGGCTGCTTACAGACCCCTCTCAGGGCGCTGGCCTCGTTTCTCCAGCCCATGAGTGTTCATGGAGAATGCAGAAGCCACTGAATCCTCAGGGCTACAGTCGTTGCTTGCTGCACGAGTCCCTGCACAGCTGCAAGGGGGCTACGTCTGCTTCTCCCCGGAGGAGTGTGCAGTCCCTACCTTCCTGACTGCAAGTCACCGACAGCAAAAGGAATCTTCTAGAGAAGAGACTGTGTTCCTTCGACTGCCCTGGACTACTATCCCTGCTCCCTCTTATCAATTGGAAAAAGAACAACCAAAGACTCCCATCATGAGGTTGAGGCGTGAATGCAGGACAAGTGGTATTCGTGTAACTAAGCATCTCTGGTTGAGGCGTGGTTCTTCCCATCACCGATCCATCATTGTCCCAGTTCTAGACTTACAGGGTGGTCCTACAAGGTCGTCAATAAATTTCCAACCTATTAATTGGTGTCATCAGTGGAAGCAACCAATCTGGCTCCTAAGGGGCGATTGATTACTCTTGTCCCAGGACACAACCTCAGCTTCATGGATAACGGTGCTTATCTGGGGCAGGATGTAGTCTGTCCTGTGAGGTTTTGCTCCTGTTGGAATTCAAGAGAATTCAAGAGGAAGGGCTAAAGACAGTAACTTACCTCTATGTCTTTGGTCAGAGTAAGAGACATAGAAAATGAAAGTAGCGATTGGTTTGATTCTGTTTTTAGTTACTTCATGAGTCCACATGAGTCTGAGTCGATCCCTTTGAGCAAAACCAGCTACAGGTGTTTCATCACCAGTCTGCGTCCTGGGTTCCTCTGCTGCTGTAGTCTTTGTGATCACGGAAAGAATTCACATGGATTCACAGAGGTGTGGAACATACGCAGAGTTTCTTAGTGATCAGACACAGAATGCCAAGGGTTGGTGATGGGTAGAGTTCACTGTCAACCTGACTGGGTTAGGATCTTCACGAAACACCTCTTCAAGTGTATCTGTGAAAGTGAAGAGAGAAGGCTAGTGAGGGCTGTTACCACATCTGAAGCCACGGACTGGCCGGAGAAAATCCTGGAGCACAGAAATCATCTCTCTGCTTCCTGGCGACACAAAGAACAGGCACCTCCATCATGGGTCACCTCAAGCTGTAGGCCAAAGTGAACCCACCTAAGTCGTTTCTGGTCAAGCACTGGGTAGGCTCAGTCACTATAGATGGCTATTGTGCCAGGAAGCAGGCTCAGTCACTATAGATGGCTATTGTGCCAGGAAGCAGGCTCAGTCACTATAGATGGCTATTGTGCCAGGAAGCAGGCTCAGTCACTATAGATGGCTATTGTGCCAGGAAGCAGGCTCAGTCACTATAGATGGCTATTGTGCCAGGAAGCAGGCTCAGTCACTATAGATGGCTATTGTGCCAGGAAGCAGGCTCAGTCACTATAGATGGCTATTGTGCTAGGAAGCATGCTACGTAAACCTGGTGTTACTCCTAAGTTCTGGAAGAAGCAGCTGCTCCTGAAGGACTGTGCATAGGTCGACAGGCCTGACCGGCTGTTCCGGAGGAGCCACGGCGTGTCCTTGCTGTGTGGGAACGCTGGCTGCTGCACAGGGATCTTGCTAACCTGGGCCTGGTGTGGGAGGGTCCCTGACGCAAAGGACTCTGTTGACAGACATGCTCCTCAAAGATTATTTCACAAAAGTTCTTAAGAACTCATTTCCCACTTCTTCACCAAAACTGTGAGCTAAACAATGATTCTGTTGTTTGGTCTGCCTGGGGCGTGTGGTCCCTGGATGCCTCTGACCTGCAGAGCCAGTAATGAGTTATTCCATTTTTAGTATAGGTAAGAAGAAAGATATAGTGGACACATCTTATTTACAAGATAAACAGCCCGTCTGCCAGAACACCAGGACGCACAAACCTGTAAATGATTAGCGTTAGTAAATAATGACACCTTACATCACACCAAATCATATAAAACACTAGACACATGAATTTATCAGCCAAACTACTTGAGACCATAAAAAAGGAGCATTTCAAGACCAAAACAGTGGCATGTAGGTCAGCCATCACACACTCATGAACCTTGTCCAGGGAAATCGCCCCAGAGTTCCTACCCTGCCCCCAGGCTCTATCATGAACTCAGTTTCCTTAGTCTGTGCCGGCAACTCCTCACGACCTGCTATCAGACCTGCATTTGGAAATCTTGGTGCATGAATAGTTCTGTGCTGAAATTCGTATGACTTCTCTGGCCCCTGCAAACTGATCCTTGTTCCCGCATCAGCTCTCCACATCCAGCTTCAGGACAGTCTCTCTGAGCTCTGCAGTCTCTCTAACCCTTTTTAAGTCATTCTATTGCCTTCGTGCTTGTACATTACGGTGTGAACTATTGATATCTGATCAGAGAGTTAATATTAGTAATTAAGACACAAGAACTAGTATCCTCTAGTGGCCAGCTCTCTAGGAAATCAGAAATACCTGGCACTTTTCAGCCAATGAAACTGATGTAACTGTGAGTTTGTTGGTTGTTCAATAAATTCTGACAGTGGAAAGGCACATACATGTCTGTCTATGTTTCTGGCATGACGTGCTCACATGCTCAGGACAACAGTGCTCCCTGGACCTTCAGCCATTTTGGGCTGTGGCTGTGCTGTAGGTTCTGAAGACAAGGAGAAGGAGTCAGGAGTGACTGCACTTCAAATCCTTACAGATGTGCAAATCTGACATTCTTGGAGAACTTACACTCATCCGCTGTTCTTTCACAATTCCTCAAGCCCTAGAGCCTTCCTGTCCTTCAGGAAGGCCAGGTACACGCTGCTGCTCAGCCCTAAGAGAATTTCCATGTTCTTTTTATTTTTTCAAGTGTGTGCATATAGTTACAGATACAGACATGTGTGTGGGCGTGGGTGTGTGTAGAACAGGACACTATGTGTGCCTATGTAGACCAAAGGGCGACATCAGGAATCATCCTGGATTGCTCTACCTTGTTTATCGCTTCCCTCTGTGGTTTCCTAGGATTTTTCTTCCAGGACTGGAAGTGCAGACCATCGCTATTTCTGGCTGGTTTTTTTTTTTTTTTTTTTTTTAAATCTGGGATCTGGATCTGAACTCAAGTCCTTTTTGCTTGTGGGGTAAAGGCTTAACCCCTAAGTCATCTCTCCAGTCTGACAGTTTCCATGTTCTAGAGACCATAGAATAAGGGAAACAAGGACTCAACAGCAGTGCGAATCACGTGTGGAGTATCTGTGATGGAGTAGAATGGGGAGCGATCTCTCAAAGAGTCAGTTTTCATATCCAGGGACAAGAAGCCAAAGCTTTGAAGGAGAGAAGACTGCACCAAGTCTACAAAACAGTCTCCTCTGGGCACAAACGCCCATGCACAGTGCAGCAGAAGGCCGTGTGGATGGAGAGAAGTCACTTGATCTATGTAGGACTCTTCCGGCAGCAGTGCAACCATAGGACGTCCCTTTCCTCTCGGGGCTTGTAAGGAACTCAAGCTTTGTTCACCTCAAAATGCAAACTTTGAAGGACTGAAAATATATTTCTCACTCTAAATCTTCCTCTACCTTTTCTCATCTAAGAAGCTCACCCTTAGGAGATGTGGGTACAGCAACTCAGTACAACTTTGTTCAAGAAGGGCACGTCACTGCTACAGTGCAGAACATCAAAACCAAGGAGCAACCCTCAGGGTCTGTAAAGGTGGCAGGAGAAAGCAGTGGACTGGAGCAGGTGGTGCTTCTGGCACGTGGCAGGGGTGGAGCCGGTGGTGTTGGCACGTGGCAGGGGTGGAGCAGGTGGTATTGGCACGTGGCAGGGGTGGAGCAGGTAGTACTGCTGGCACATGGCAGGGGTGGAGCAGGTGGTGTTGCTGGTACGTGGCAGGGGTGGAGCAGGTGGTGCTGGCACGTGGCAGGGGTGGAGCCGGTGGTGCTTCTGGCACGTGGCAGGGGTGGAGCAGGTGGTGCTGGCACGTGGCAGGGGTGGAGCAGGTGGTGTTTCTGGCATGTGGCAGGGGTGGAGCAGGTGGTGCTGGCACGTGGCAGGGGTGGAGCAGGTGGTGTTTCTGGCACGTGGCAGGGGTGGAGCAGGTGGTGTTTCTGGCACGTGGCAGGGGTGGAGCAGGTGGTGTTGGCACGTGGCAGGGGTGGAGCAGGTGGTGTTTCTGGCACGTGGCAGGGGTGGAGCAGGTGGTGCTGGCACGTGGCAGGGGTGGAGCAGGTGGTGTTTCTGGCACGTGGCAGGGGTGGAGCAGGTGGTGCTGGCATGTGGCAGGGGTGGAGCAGGTGGTGCTGGCACGTGGCAGGGGTGGAGCAGGTGGTGTTGGCACGTGGCAGGGGTGGAGCAGGTGGTGTTGCTGGCACGTGGCAGGGGTGGAGCAGGTGTTTCTGGCACGTGGCAGGGGTGGAGCAGGTGGTGTTTCTGGCACGTGGCAGGGGTGGAGCAGGTGGTGTTTCTGGCACGTGGCAGGGGTGGAGCAGGTGGTACTGCTGGTACATGGTACCAGGAGGCTGGCGCGATGCTCATGAGCGCTCAGAGTAGAGACAAATTATTGATAAGACACAGAAGTAGATTAAGATCGTTTTGCGGTTGGGAGATAGCTCATGGATAGAGAGTTCGTCATACGAGCATGACGACCTGAGTCGACCCACAGAAGCCATGTGTAAAAGCCAGGGTGGATACTGAGGCCTGTAATTCCCGTGGGGGACAGTGGGTCCACCCCTCACGTCTGCACGTGTTGTGCTGGCTGTGTGGTTTGGATGTCATGAAATTCATGTTGAGTGGGGTATCCCACACTTCATTTCCCTACTTTTCTTTAATCATGCGGAGAAAACAAATCTCGTCTTGAATTTATTCAAGACCCATAGCCAGTGACACTGTTTACCAGGCTCGGGAGGGTACAGAGCTCACGAGCACAGGAAGCTGAGCCGGGTGTTGGTCAGGCTGGCCAGTGGACGTGTGGTGGGCTCCGTGTGCCTGGTGGGCGAGCACTGGTCCCTGGGCTGCATGTGCTGCACCGAGCCCTGTTCTCATTCACGGCGACCTGAATTCTCCATGTCACTGCCCCTGGCAGTGCTCCACACCTAGCACTGCGTCTTTCGGTGGAGGATGTTCCTGCTTTGCTTCGTGGTCTTAGTGGAACTCTCAGCAGAGGACAGCTTTTTCTAGTGTTTACATTTTTCTACTAAATATTTGGGGTTGAGCATATGATCCAGGGCCCCACACAGCAACTAAGCTGACTCTTCAGCTTTACGAGTCCTCTGGCTTTATATTTTAATAAACACCAGTCAGTTGGTCATGCAAAGCTGCATGAACCTCAAAGAAGCCAGGGCCAGACACTAGAGCTGGAGTGGGGAGCTGTGAGGCATAGATGAGCCGCCCACCACTGCTCTGAGTCATGTGGGAAGCATGCTGCTTGGAAACATCGCACTTTTCTTGGCTCTAGTGTTGCAGTTCGCCTGCATGGTTACTGATAAATGATCATCAAACAGCTTAAGGGAACAAGGGGTTTATTGTTTTTTATGATTACTGGTTAAAGTTCTGAGTCCAGCTTGACTGGAGAGCTCACACCAACTCCAGCGCCAAGGGAACTGGCCACACCATCACACATAACAGCTGAGAGAGGGACAATCCTTACTTGCCAGACCAGCATGTCTGGCCAAGTGTACACAAGGATACCGACTTTCTCAACTACCTCTCTGTATTTTATTCCAGGCTCTAATCCCATCCACCTGGGCCTTCCCCATCAGCTAGACAGTCTTCTGTAGGTTTGCTCTGGGCTTAACTCAACCACTAATTCTCCACAAATGTGTCCAGAGCTCAAACCTCTTGACTGTCAAGTTGACACCTGTGCCCACCTATGACATCTGGGGAGGTGGACCTTTGAGGGACTGCCGACACTCAGGAATGCCCTGTAGACCACCCGCAGGTATGGATTTGCCACTGTGATTAATGAGTGGTAGGGAGACATTAAAAGAATATTAAAAGAAAATTAATATGGAATAGCTGCATGTATTAAAGAGTACTGTATGCTATTTAGCACACGTGTACAATATGTAATAACGAAGTCAGGGTTTTGCCATCTGTCATCTCTGTTCTAGGAACTATGGCGTCTTCCGGTGCTACTTCAAAACACACACATCTGAACATTTCCAACCACCACTCTTCCCCTTCTGTGCCCCAGAATCCAACTGTACCCGCGGCTCTGTTCTTCCTTCCCTCTTGCTCCTGCCTAGGCCGTGATCTGCCTCCTGGTGGCTAGGACTGCTGCTCCACATTCATAATTCACCCGCGAAGAGGGCGAGATCACACGGGAGGCAAAACGGGCAGGACGAGGTGCTGAGCGCCCAGAGCGCCTCAGAAACAGCAGGGAACTCAGAGGCGTTTGACCGGCCTCTGCTGCAGAGGGTTGCAGAACCTGGTCTCAGGCCTGACCTTGCCTCTCAGAGACGGTGTGAAAATACGCACTTTCCTTTCTGTGATGAGTGTGAACTTAGCTTTCAGTCCTTTGGAACAGAAAACATCACTTTTAGTAAACACAGTCACTTTGACCCTATGTCCCTTCCCTAGCTAACACTGCACTCATGTGGAAATGCTACATGGAAACACGCTCCCCCACACAGATATCTCGGGGTGCTCATGCTTCCCCTGATTGGCTCTGCTCTGAAGCCTCTCTAAATTCTTTAGGGTTTCCTAATTTCCTCTTCTGGGATTTGGCCTAGAGGCTATGTTGAAGACTCCCTTCCAGGGTCCTGTCTGTGTCCTGACACCCTTTCCACCAGCTGACAAATCTTCAGCGTAACTGTCACGTGAAATGCAAAGGCCTGGTCCCAGCTGCTGAGTGAAGACTGGATCTCCGCAGGCCGATCCAACGGATGCGTTGGTTCCTACGGATGGGTCAGAAGGTGGGCTCATATGGATGGCTCTCAGAAGGTGGGCTCATAGGGATGGCTCTCAGAAGGTGGGCTCATAGGGATGGCTCAGAAGGTGGGCTCATAGGGATGGCTCAGAAGGGGGGTTCCTATGGATGGCTCAGAAGGTGGGCTCATAGGGATGGCTCAGAAGGTGGGCTCAAAGGGATGGCTCTCAGAAGGTGGGCTCATAGGGATGGCTCTCAGAAGGTGGGCTCATAGGGATGGCTCTCAGAAGGTGGGCTCATAGGGATGGCTCTCAGAAGGTGGGCTCATAGGGATGGCTCTCAGAAGGTGGGCTCATAGGGATGGCTCAGAAGGTGGGCTCATAGGGATGGCTCTCAGAAGGTGGGCTCATAGGGATGGCTCTCAGAAGGTGGGCTCATAGGGATGGCTCAGAAGGTGGGCTCATAGGGATGGCTCTCAGAAGGTGGGCTCATAGGGATGGCTCTCAGAAGGTGGGCTCATAGGGATGGCTCTCAGAAGGTGGGTTCATAGGGATGGCTCTCAGAAGGTGGGCTCATAGGGATGGCTCTCAGAAGGTGGGCTCATAGGGATGGCTCTCAGAAGGTGGGCTCATAGGGATGGCTCTCAGAAGGTGGGCTCATAGGGATGGCTCTCAGAAGGTGGGCTCATAGGGATGGCTCTCAGAAGGTGGGCTCAGTAGGGGTAAGTGGGTCAGTGGGGTGGCCTTTGAGGGGTGCATCATATCCTAACTGCTCCCTGTGTGTCTCTTTGTCTTCTAGATGCCACAAAGTCAGCAACTGTGCCATAGATTCTCTGCCATGATGCTTTGCCTTGCCACAGGCCCAGGCAGCAGGGCCAAGCAGCCATGGAGAGAAATGTCTGAAATCATGAGATAAAAATAAATGTTTTCTCTTCTGTCCTTTTCATTTATTTCGTGTGTGTGTGTGTGTGTGTGTGTGTGTGTGTGTGTACGTGTGTGTGGCGTGTTCACATGCACATGTTGCACATGTGTATAGAGGCCAGAGATCAGCGCACTGGGTGTCTTTGATCACTCTCCACCGTGTTGTTTGAGACAGAGCCTCTCAGACCCTAAAGACCATCATTTCACCTAGACCAGCTGACCAGTAAACACAGAGCTCTACATTCGTGTTCATCTGTAACATTGAGGTTACACATGCACACTGCTCACGCCTGGCTTTGCAAAGGTGCTTGGCACTATTACCCTAGGTCCTCAGGCTTGTGAGGCTTGTGACGCTTCCTGGGCCCCGATGTTTCCTTTGACTGTTGCTCTTTCCAGTCCGTTGACGGATGCTGCACTGTTGGTGTCCCACACTCTTGACTGTTTTTTTTTTTTATTATTTATTCAGTTGTGCGTGTATGCGTGTATGCGCATGTGTGTGTGTGTGTGTGTGTGTGTGTGTGTGTGTGTGTGTGTGTATGTGTGTTTAACCACGGATGAATTTGGGAACCACCATGGACCGCCTCCACCTCCTCCTTATTTAGTCTGCCATGGGATTCACAGACTCCGCCCTACCAGGACCAGAAACGCAGGCCACCCCTGCTTCCACCCAGTGTCTACATGTGGGGCCTGGGATTCGAACTCAGGACCTTTCGCCTGCAAGGCAAAGGCTTAACCCCTGAAACACCTCTCCAGACCCTGTTGACTGTTTTTTTTTAAAGGATCCAGGGAAAGAGGAAATATTTAGAGGAAAAGCTGACATTTAATATTCCAACTGGTTTTATATTTCATAATTATGGTAATTTAATTCACAAATATTTGAATAAAAGGGAAGATGTTTGATATTTTCATTTTTTTTCCTGGCTGAACTAGAAGTCCCAGACACTAGAGCTAAAGATAATACATGGAAAGTCTCTTTTAATTATAATCTAAAGGCATCTTAGAGAAGAATGCTACAATTTTAGCTTCAAGAGATTAATAAGAAAAGTATGGAAACTATATCAAAACTGAAGAAAGATATATAGAGAGAGGATTCATAAAAGTTTTGTAAATTATGTCAAAGCTAAGAATAAGTTGGTGAGAATTCCTAGCCCTTTTTAACGCTTTTCAACTTCTGTTCCTCCACCAAGAAAGTTCCAGCCTCTCCCTTGTCATCCTTTCCATCCTCCTCTCCCTTGTCATCCTCTCCATCCTCCTCTCCCTTGTCGTCCTCTCCATCACCCTCTCCCTTGTCGTCCTCTCCATCACCCTCTCCCTTGTCGTCCTCTCCATCACCCTCTCCCTTGTCGTCCTCTCCATCACCCTCTCCCTTGCCGTCCTCTCCATCACCCTCTCCCTTGTCGTCCTCTCCATCATCCTCTCCCTTGTCGTCCTCTCCATCACCCTCTCCCTTGTCGTCCTCTCCATCACCCTCTCCCTTGTCGTCCTCTCCATCACCCTCTCCCTTGTCGTCCTCTCCATCACCCTCTCCCTTGTCGTCCTCTCCATCATCCTCTCCATCCTCCTCTCCCTTGTCATCCTCTCCATCCTCCTCTCCCTTGTCATCCTCTCCATCACCCTCTCCCTTGTCGTCCTCTCCCTTGTCGTCCTCTCCCTTGTCATCCTCTCCATCATCCTCTCCATCATCCTCTCCCTTGTCGTCCTCTCCATCATCCTCTCCATCATCCTCTCCCTTGTCGTCCTCTCCATCATCCTCTCCATCATCCTCTCCCTTGTCATCCTCTCCATCATCTTCTCCCTTGTCATCCTCTCCATCACCCTCTCCCTTGTCGTTCTCTCCATCATCCTCTCCCTTGTCATCCTCTCCATCCTCCTCTCCCTTGTCATCCTCTCCATCCTCCTCTCCCTTGTCATCCTCTCCATCACCCTCTCCCTTGTCGTCCTCTCCCTTGTCGTCCTCTCCATTATCCTCTCCCTTGTCGTCCTCTCCATCACCCTCTCCCTTGTCATCCTCTCCATCACCCTCTCCCTTGTCGTCCTCTCCCTTGTCGTCCTCTCCATTATCCTCTCCCTTGTCGTCCTCTCCATGATCCTCTCCCTTGTCGTCCTCTCTATCATCCTCTCCATCATCCTCTCCCTTGTCATCCTCTCCATCATCCTCTCCCTTGTCATCCTCTCCATCTTCCTCTCCCTTGTCATCCTCTCCATCACCCTCTCCCTTGTCGTCCTCTCCATCATCCTCTCCCTTGTCGTCCTCTCCATTATCCTCTCCCTTGTCATCCTCTCCATCACCCTCTCCCTTGTCGTCCTCTCCCTCATCCTCTCCATCATCCTCTCCCTTGTCACCCTCTCCATCATCCTCTCCCTTGTCATCCTCTCCGTCATCCTCTCCCTTGTCATCCTCTCCATCATCCTCTCCCTTGTCATCCTCTCCCTCATCCTCTCCATCATCCTCTCCCTTGTCATCCTCTCCATCATCCTCTCCCTTATCATCCTCTCCATCATCTTCTCCCTTATCATCCTCTCCATCATCCTCTCCCTTGTCATCCTCTCCATCATCCTCTTCCTTGTCATCCTCTCCTGCTTTCTTCTCTAATAATCACCAAGAAGAAAAATATCTGGGTCAAAAGACATTATGGCCTCTCTTGAGAGAGAACAGGGGTTCAGATGCTCTGTGCTCTGGCACAAGCCTGGGGGGACTTGAACAGGCTCTTTCTCACATACTAGGACTTTATGGAATTGCCAAGGAGCTTCACTTTATCTTCCTACAAATCAAAGCTTTCCAACTTGTATTCACCAATTATAATCTCCGTTTGTAAAGGCATCTCCCTTTCTGCTGATTAGCTCTTAAGCAAGGAAGGATATTCCTATATGTCCTCAAAACATTTAGCTTTCAATGGGTTCTTCTCACATGTGAAAGACTCTTGTTTCTAAGGCCACACTGCTATTATCACGTGTTCACAATAATTGTCAATGCCCTGTAATTATTTATATGTCATCTGTCTTGGCCCAATTGTTATTTGTGTTTAATTTTTAACAATTCAAAATTGTTATCTCATGCCTATCCTAGCTAAAGTAGAAACAGGAAAATTTTTAATGTTGCTTTCTTTTTGTTTTTGTTTCACTCCTGAGACAGATGGTTTTGTGGAGACATCAGGGTAGCTCCTGCTGAGACAATTAGGGTGCCCATGTCCTCCAGAGTGCTGCATCCCCAGGTCTCCAGCTCTAACATCGTGTCACACTGCTGATGCTGTATGAGCGCCTACACTGTCATTATTGCTTAACTTATGGTTCACTTTCAGCATAGCAGTTATGCCGTCTTAGTGCCTTTCTCTCTCTGTCTGTCTTTCTGCATGCTGCCTTTAGATGGATGCTATTTGACATGTTCACTGATAAAGTACTCCCAAAGGGTTTGATTCAAACTGGCTTACAAATAAGTGCTCCCGTAAACTTACTCTAAATTCCTTTATACCATAGGAATCTGTTAGATTAAATGAACCTAAGAAACTAATTAATTTGAGTGTGTGTGTGTGTGTGTGTGTGTGTGCGGCGCATGCGCGCGCACGCACGCAGAACTCAGCTCCCACCTAGCACCTTGTTGAGGCAAGGTCTCTTTTGTTTCTGTACTGTACTGGCTGGTGCTAGCTGGCTAGTGAGCTTAACGTCACTGAACTTAGCTCCTCGATTAAGAGACATAGGCTACAAACATGGATTAAAAATCCCAACCCATCAAGTTTCTGCCTTCAAGACACACAGCCCATCATGAGAGATACACACTTTCACTCCTTCATAATGCTTCTTCAGTCTGCCACCTCTCACTTCTGCCACCTCTCACTTCTGCATAATGTTCCTTCAGTTGCTTTATATTTAATCTTTCAAAAAGTGTCTGAGATACTTGGAATTTGCTTTGGAGAATTTGCTTTGAAATAGCTTCCTAAGTGGCAAAAATCATGCTGATCTTTGTTTTCGTGAAGCTACACTTGAGTGTCTATGATCTAATACTCTTACATTAACCATGTTTTTTGCTATGACTGATGGCTTACCCAGATCTACTTTGTTTGAAACAAATCTTCATGCTTAAAAAGATTCAAAGTTTTTGCTCCTCATAAAAAATTTTCATTATTATTCAGAGTAATTTAGATAAAGAATTCCAGACCTAAGACTAGCTGAGCCCTAGTTTAAATCTTCTGGAGTGAAATCCGTTTGGAAGCATCCCAGTTTCTTTTCGGTTGCTGCTGTAAGTACCTAATCCCGACTCAGGGAACAAAGGTTTATTCTAGCTCATTAGTCCCGCTACGTTCATCAGCAAGGCAAGCGTTCATTCCACCGAGGAAACTGGCTTCAGCTAGAGCTGGGACAGGGGCCCGCATCTCCCTTGCCAGTGTCCTGTGTGCTGGGACACGGGGTCATGACAGCTTCCAGCCAGTCAGCTTCTGTCTTATCCAGCTGCCTGGAAGTCCCATCCGCCATGGACGGTCTTTCTGCAGATGACTCAGGGCTTTCCTTGGATATTAATTCTTCAGAGACGTGCTCAAAGGCTTAGGCTTCAATTGTCAAGTGGGCTACAAGGAGCAATTTCATTGAGATTCAAATCTCTAAAATTAAAATCAATAGAACTTTTTTCAACTGAGAAAAAGTGAAATGTATTACGTGGTCCCAACCGGCTGTATGGCTATGGTACTACTTACGCAAGTGTAAGGTGCTCTGCAGGCCTGGTTCTGAGGAGCGTCGTGGCATTATGCCACTCAGACTCCTGCCTAACTGGGGTGAACTTTCACCCTGTTGACTCATTGTCGATTCTGGGGGGCATTTGGAAGCCACATAGGAGACACGCTTCCAGGTGTGTCTGTGCCTAAGCTCTAGTGAGAAGATGTCTCTCGAATGTGGGCAGCTGTTGCAGTCGCCTGCATAGTTGCTGATAAATGACCATCACACAGCTTAAAGGAACAAGGGTTTATTCTCTTACGACAGTCCGGTTATAGTTCATAGTCCAGCTTGACAGGAGAGCACGCACCAACACCAGGCTGAGGGAACTGGCCACATAACGGCATAACGGCTGAGAGACGGACGATCCTTACTTGCCAGACCAGCATGTCTGGCCAAGTGAACAGAAGGATGCCAACTCTCTCAACCAGCTCTCTGTGATTTATCCAGGGCCTAATCCCACCCACTCTGGGCTGGGTCTTCCCCAGCAGCTAGACAATCTCCTTCAGGTTTGCTCTGGGCCTAACTCAACCATCAACTCTCTACGACTGTGCCCAGAGCTCAAACCCTCAGTCAAGTTGACACCTGGTGCTGATGACAGCAGCCATCTTAAGAACTCGGGTCCTGGACAGGATGAAAAGCGGAAAGTGTGCTGAGCGCCATCGTTCATCTCTCTCTCCTTGAGCAAAGAGACAGTGTGCCCAGCTGTCTCATGCTTCTGCCACCAGAAGAGCCCGTGTCCTCAAGGTCTGAGCTGTAATAAATCGTCCTGCCTTGGGTTGTTTCTGCCGGGTGCTTTGCCATAGTGATGTGGACAGTACTAATAAACTCTAGGTAGCTTAGGTATATCAAGCAAGTTTGAAATCACCATTTAAAAAATGAATTTAACTTATCTATTTCTTTTTACTCTTTTATTATTTGACACTTTTATGCATGAACACTATGAATCTGTCACTTTTTTTATCCCTTACTACCCAATCTGATCCTCCATCCTTTCCTATCCCATGTTCTCTTTTTCAACCAAAGTTTCTCCTGCTTCCATGTCTTTCTCTGTGTGTGGTCTCTGGGTTCATCTGTGATTGTGTGCTGGGCACATGTTGGAGTGTTTTCTGGAACATGGATGATTCATCAGGGGGCAAATCATTGAGGAAAGTGGTTCCTGTTGGCATCGACCCTCAACAGTCTTTCAGGGAGGATTAGATTTTGTCCCTTCTATGGTGGAATGCTGAGAGGCCAACTTCTGTGCAGGTTTTGTTGACATAGACACAGCTGCAGTGAGTTCTTGGGTGCAGCAACCCTGCCATGACCAGAGGGTACTTGTCCGGCAGTGCTCAGACTCTTACGTTCTTGTCACCTCTTCTTTCACAAGGCTCTCTGAGCCTTGAAAAGAGATGAAAGTTCAATATCCTGTGCTGAGCACTCCACAGTCACTTATTCTTTGTCTTTGGCCAGTTGTGCTTCTCTGTACTAAACACTTTCCATTGCAAAAAGATGCTTCTTGGTCAAGTGCTCAGAGCTTATCTATGGTGTAGTGTACAATGATAAGTGGCAGTTTAAGTACTTGTAAAACTTTCGTAGTTTGTTTCCATCAGGACTTATGGTCTCCCCTTCTCTGGGTACCAGGCATGCATTCCATGTTGAAAAATCCAGCCAAAGAGGGTTTTTTTTTTTAAACCACTGTACCATACATGCCACTGTGGCACCAACGGCCACTAGCTCCAGAGTGATGGTTATTTAGCGTGCAGCATTCACAGCTGGGGGAGACTGCTGGCTGCTCTTCTCCCTCCATCACACCCGCCAGCAAGAAGGAAGCTTCCAGATCCAGTCCAGCTTGTTTTTTGCACATCCTGTGATCCATGTGTGTGGTGTCTTCACCGATAGATTTTACTATCAGGTTCTGAGGGCAACCAGCAGTAGTATTATTTAATTTACAAAAACAAGCTTGTTCTATCTGTGTCCTGTGATCCACGTGTGTGGCGTTTTCACAAATAGATCTTACTATCAGGTCCTATAAAAAACCATCTGTCTCTTCATGTGTTGGCCAAATGCCAGAGCCAAAGGAGACCTTCCTGGAACACAGGCGCACAACTGAGAATTTTAGAACAGACTAAATTTTCTAAAAATCACAAGAAAGATGTTCATGTTCAAAAATGAATGGGAGTTCATTTTTGAGTTATTGCTATTTTAAAAAAGGGAATTTGTAACTTAAAAGGCTGTTCCTTAAGAAATCATGTCCTGTAGTTACAAGAACCTTAAGGTGCTCCATAGTACATTTAGCTAGGGTGAACACATACTGAAACATAGGAACATTTTCCCAGTGAGAAACAAAGGGGGCGACTGACGCAGCTACTCTGGTAACCCAGTTCCCTTTCTAATGTGGAATGATTAGTGGGTAGGGCTGTGCTCACAAAGTCCAGGGAACCCTGATTTCTTCTGAGATGGTCTCTTGTATCTCTGCCAGTGGTAATATCTGGTGCACAGGGATAGGAGTTCAAAATAACACTGTGTGGTAACATTTACTCACCCAACCTGAATTCTTATACAGTATCAACATCATAGCCAAATGAAAGTATTAGCTTCAAATAAGAATTATAATATTTTTGAAATTAAAAACCAATCTTTTAAAAAATTAGAACTAGGGGTTGGAGAGATGGCTCAGAAGTTAAGATTCTACCTCACGAGCAGACGGTCCTGCGTTACATCCCAACTATAATGTAAAAATGCCAGGCAGAAATGGTGACGGCTTACACTTCTGGTCCTGGTGCACAAGCCTGGACCATCCCAGAGTGAAGCACAAAGGAAGTAGAAGCAATCCAGGATGGCTCCCAAAGTCATCCTTGGTCCTCCACAGGGACCCGCAGTGCCCTCTGATACACACACACACACACACACACACACACACTAAATAAATAAATAAATAAATAGTTAAAAGATTAGAACTAGGCACTATGTGCGAGGTTATAGCTGCTGATTCAAATTGTCCAGAAACTCCCTAAAAATAAATTATTTCTAATACTCCAAACATCAAATAAATATTTCATAGAGTGCAAATAGTAGGTTCTGCGAATGAGTGGGGGAGGCCCAGAGCCCTTGGGCTGGGCAGCGTGTTTGCCCCCTGCACCTGCGCCTGCTCTGGGCAGCTCTTGTGCTTTGTATCTTGACTTTAGGGGCAATACGTTTATCATGTCCACATGTGACTGTCAGACACACTCAGAACACCCTGCCAACAGTGCCGCTAAGGTCTAGAACTCTCCTTGGTGCCTCGCAGCACTTCTCTCTCCCGGAGACTGCTTTCTACCTGCCCAGCCTCCTCATGCTTATCAGACCCTAGGAATGACACCCCCTTGCTCCGTTTTGCATGAACTGGGAGGCATGGTCAACAGGGGAACTGTGAGCTGAGTTCTCAGGAAAAGAAGTCGCACCCATGCTGAGCATTCTGCAAGCCTGAGAAACTGATCAGAGTTTTGTGATTATAGGAAGTTGGGATATTGCAGATCCAGAGTCAAATTATCTTGGGCTATGTTTAGTCCCCCTATTAGCCACTCATTGTCCACCTCTGACCTAACTCTTGTGACTGCCAAGTAAAACTTTAAAAATAACCTCTTGGCAGAACACTAGCTTCTACCAAGCCACGCGGTAAGACCATCACCAGACAACACCTGAATCCTGCATCTCATCTCTGCTTTGGTGTAACCTGCCTACCTGACATTCCAATTGATGTATTGGCAAATGCCTTGATTTATGGCTTTTTTCCCTACAACTAGCAAAGTATCATGTTCCTGCTTCCGGGCATCTTATCTCATGTTCTTGGTTCATGGTCACTCATATTTGGCTTATAGTAAATTATGGCTTAATTTCCTGATGTGAGAGATGTGTCTTGCTCCAGAACATTCTCTCAGGCAGCCAAGGTTTGGCTCTGAGTAAGCTGCAGTTTGAGGGATTTCCCTCCACCACGACAGGAGTCTGCCCACTTCAGGCAGGGGCCTGAGATTGTCCACCCCAGGCAGGAGCACACAGACCACCTCTCTGAGGCAGGACTAGCGGAAGGTAAGGCTTTCCTTTCCTGAATAAGGTGTGGCTCCCAGAGGTAAAGTCCTTGAGGTAATGTTTAGTTTTTTTTTTCTCCATTCTTTACTCGTTTGCTCCCAAACCATCTAAAGTTAACCAATAACTGGAAAGTAAACCCAGAGTAGGTCAAGGTTATAATAACAACTGACCAAGGTTAGAGCCATAGTTGGTCAAGTCCGAAGTAGTCACTCTGGCTTTAGAGAGCCACTAATAAATTTCCGTCAGGTTTTGAAGCCAAAGTGGTATGGTTTGGCTCCTGAGTGCCCCTCCCATTGGAAACTTTGGGAGGAAGGTTCTAGCACAGGAAGCTGGTAGGCGAGGCGTGTCTTTGGAGGGAAACCCAGGTCCTCCTCTTTCTGTACTTTCCTCTCTGATTCCTAAGATGAGCAACTTTTTACCCCTCGGTGCTGCTGCACCACAGGCCCGAAGGAACAAGGTCAGGTTCATGGACTAAGACCTCATGAGACAAAATGAGGGGTCACACGTGCAAAAAAAAAAAAAAAAAAAGGAAGAAAAGGAAAGAGTGCAACCGTAGGAAGGAGATGGGCTGGCAGGGAGAGTATGATGTGGGACAGGATGGGTGGGTTTTGAGCAGCGATGCTGGAGACACATAGATTCATTGCATTGACATGTGCAAGTGTTGAAGAAGAAGAAGACAAATTAAAGGGACCTGACCTCCTTTCAGTTATTCCAGGTCTTTTGTCAAAGTAACAGAAATTGACTAACACAATAGTCAGTTTTACATGCAAGTATATTAAGTTGGTCAATGTAATATAAGAAGTTTTATTACTTAATTGTATATTATCATGCAGGAAATATATTATATTGCAAACAAACCTAAGAAATCATTATTTGTATTTTGTCATCTTTGCATCTTTTGACCTACAGTCCATTGGTAAGTGCCTGTCAGACTTGTCCTGTGCAGCTGAGAGTCTTCTGGCCTTTGTAGTGCTCTCTGGGGGTGACTTGCTCATAGGCCCCAGTGGAGATGTGACAGTTGCACATGGTGCACCGTCATGGTCTAGGTCGAGTGATAGTGGCCCTGGAAGTTTAAGCCAAGAGACACTTTAGGCGAGTGAGGCCGATCATGCCAGGAAGGTTAGTGGCCGGAGCTTCAGGGTGTGTTACATCAGGCTGGGGATTGATTCAACCAAGTGACCAGGGACTCTGTCGGTTGGGGCTGTTAACACAGCTGTGGTGAACACATAGGTCCAGAACAGGTGAGTCTATGTGGTTCTCTCTTATTTCCATTATGCACTCACACCCTTGTGATAGTTAATCCTGGGTGTCAACTTGCCACACTTGCTATTAACTAAGATCAGCTGAGGCCACACCTGGAAAGATCAGCTGAGACCACCTGAAGAGATTATACCAGTCCTAGATCCCATGGGAACCTCCCCGTAATGGACCATATAAGAGGGACCACAGAATATAGGAGAGAGATGCTCCAGGAATGCTCCAGCCATGTGGAGGTCTGCGGTGACTTGCTGCCTGCCTGCCAGCTTCAGCCGTGCCGTCTCTGCCGTGCATCTTCCCTCTGGAACTGTAAGTTAAATAAATCTCCCTTTCTCCCATTTGACTTCGGGTTATTTGACTCTGGGTGCTCTCAGAGCAATAGTAAAGAGTAACCGTTACATCCTGGAAGAGCAAGAGCACCTCCACGGGCCAGAACCACATGCGGCGCTCAGCTGGATAAGGCAAAACAAGTCTGGAAAAAAGCTACAGAGTGACTGGCTACACTCACTTGTTCTTAGCTATGTACGATGAAGGTTTCTGAGAGTCTCATAGCCGTATGTGCTGTACAGGCATCCCTTTTGTCAGAAAAGCCTATTGGAAACGTCTGGATGTGCACACATTCACGCGTGTGTCTCTGGGAGCTGGCTGTAACTTGGTGAAGAAAACCTCCGGGGAGGGGCCAATGGACAGGCATGGCTTCTGGAGGGTTCCATTGTCCCACAGAACAGGTCTCGGTGCTGTTGTGGTTCTCAGGTTTGATGGATTTGTGTTTTCATTTTGTTCTCAGGCTTTTCCAGTTGTTTTGTTTCCTGTAGTGACAAACACAAACATTGGAGATCCAAATGGGAGATGGGTCGAGCGTGAAGCAAACGTTATGCCAAGTCAAAGGGCCCCAGCGATGCATTGTGCCAAGTCAAGGGGGCCTCAGCGATGCATTATGCCAAGTCAAAGGGGGCCCCGGCGATGCATTATGCCAAGTCAAAGGGGCCCCAGCGATGCATTATGCCAAGTCAAAGGGCCCCAGCGATGCATTATGCCAAGTCAAAGGGGCCTCAGCGATGCATTATGCCAAGTCAAGGGGGCCCCGGCGATGCATTATGCCAAGTCAAAGGGGCCCCAGCGATGCATTATGCCAAGTCAAAGGGGGCCCCGACGATGCATTATGCCAAGTCAAAGGGCCCCAGCGATGCATTATGCCAAGTCAAGGGGGCCCCAGTGATGCATTATGCCAAGTCAAGGGGGCCCAGGCGATGCATTATGCCAAGTCAAGGGGGCCCCAGTGATGCATTATGTCAAGTCAAGGGGGCCTCAGCGATGCATTATGCCAAGTCAAAGGGGGCCCCGGCGATGCATTATGCCAAGTCAAGGGGCCTCAGCGATGCATTATGCCAAGTCAAGGGGGCTCCGGCGATGCATTATGCCAAGTCAAAGGGGGCCCCGGCGATGCATTATGCCAAGTCAAAGGGGGCCCCGACGATGCATTATGCCAAGTCAAGGGGCCTCAGCGATGCATTATGCCAAGTCAAGGGGGCCCCGGCGATGCATTATGCCAAGTCAAAGGGGGCCCCGGCGATGCATTATGTCAAGTCAAGGGGGCCCAGGCGGTGCATTATGACAAGTCAAGGGGGCCCCAGCGATACATTATGTCAAGTCAAGGGGGCCCCAGTGATGCATTATGACAAGTCAAGGGGGCCCCAGTGATGCATTATGTCAAGTCAAGGGGGCCCAGGTGATGCATTATGACAAGTCAAGGGGGCCCCAGTGATGCATTATGTCAAGTCAAAGGGGCTTCAGCGATGCATTATGCCAAGTCAAGGGGGCCCCAGTGATGCATTATGTCAAGTCAAGGGGCCTCGGCTATGCATTATGTCAAGTCAAGGGGGCCCTGGCGATGCATTATGTCAAGTCAAGGGGGCCCCAGTGATGCATTATACCAAGTCAAGGGGGCCCAGGCGATGCATTATGCCAAGTCAAGGGGGCCCCAGTGATGCATTATGTCAAGTCAAGGGAGCCTCAGCGATGCATTATGTCAAGTCAAAGGGGCCTCAGCGATGCATTATGTCAAGTCAAGGGGGCCCCGGTGATGCATTATGCCAAGTCAAGGGGGCCTCAGCGATGCATTATGTCAAGTCAAAGGGGGCCCCGGCGATGCATTATGCCAAGTCAAAGGGGGCCCCAGTGATGCATTATGTCAAGTCAAAGGGGCCCCAGCGATGCATTATGTCAAGTCAAGGGGCCTCAGCGATGCATTCTGCCAAGTCAAGGGGGCCCCAGTGATGCATTATACCAAGTCAAAGGGGCCTCAGCGATGCATTATGCCAAGTCAAAGGGGCCCCAGTGATGCATTATGTCAAGTCAAAGGGGCCTCAGCGATGCATTATGTCAAGTCAAAGGGGCCCCAGCGATGCATTATGTCAAGTCAAAGGGGCCTCAGCGATGCATTATGTCAAGTCAAAGGGGCCCCAGTGATGCATTATGTCAAGTCAAAAGGGCCCCGGTGATGCATTATGTCAAGTCAAAAGGGCCCCAGTGATGCATTATGTCAAGTCAAAGGGGCCTCAGCGATGCATTATGTCAAGTGAAGGGGGCCCAGGCGATGCATTATGCCAAGTCAAAAGGGCCCCAGTGATGCATTATGTCAAGTCAAAGGGGCCTCAGCGATGCATTATGCCAAGTCAAAAGGGCCCCAGTGATGCATTATGTCAAGTCAAAGGGGCCTCAGTGATGCATTATGTCAAGTCAAAGGGGCCTCAGCGATGCATGGCTCCCATGATTTACAAAGCTCACATTGCAGCGAAATGATTGCAAGGGCCGGTTCTCTAGTCTGTGTCTCACTGTTTCTTAAGAGGGTCTGAATGATACACAGTGAACTATGAAAAGGAAAACATGACATTGTCCTTACAGTGAAAGGACAGGAAGGTTGTGCATATTTGTTGCCTTGAGTTCTGTGGCTGAAGCTAAGCAATTACATATGTGTTGTTGGTTTGGCTTGATTCACACAGCTAAAACCCAGCCATCCTACATGTCTGTGAAGCCCTGGAGAGGAGTCACTTTCTGGGGTACTCAAAGGCTGCTTGGGGCCAGGCTGCCTCTCAGCACAGGCCCTGACCTTGAGCGCAGCCTCTTTCCACCTGACCTGACCACTGTCTGGAGGGATTCTGGAGTTGTGCCTTGGGTCTACCTGCTCTGTGCAAGTAGGTCCCCTGGCGCCCCTCTGAGTGAGCCTCTGCTGACCAGAGGAGGCAGCTGTGGGGACGGCTCATCTCTCACCAGCTGGGCCTAGCTGCTAATGCAGGCCAATCTCACCTTAGTAAATTATTTTATAAACAGCTTACATATGGTCAAAGTCACTTATAGTCTTCAAAATAGGGCACACTAATCCAAATATCAGCACCACAGAAACCTAGAAAAGGGTCAAGTCATTTAAACAGCAGAAAACATGGCTGAGATCCCCAAGACAAGAAGACAGGCCTCTTCTGTTGCCCCAAGCTGCGAAGCAACTTACTAAAGTATTAAAGTGGGCTCTGACTGGCTCTCAGCAAATCCCGCCTGCTGTGTCTTGCCTTGGGACGGGTCTCCTTGCTCCAAGTGAGCAAAGAGCAGCTCCGTCTCTGATGCAGCCACATGTGGCAACAGAGCCTTTGGTGGATGATCCTGTGTCTGAATTTCCACCTTTGTGAAGGGAGAGTTAAGCCGATCCTCCTCCTCTCCTTGCCACATGGTCCTTTCCACCCTGAGGTTCAGAGATAGGTCTCAGTTGACAAACTGTGAGCTAATGATTAAAAAGACAAGCTAGAGAAAGACAGACTTTTAGATATTGGAATTATCAGTTATCTCTATAGGTCTTGTGAAATATTCTATTAAAATTCTACTTAGAAAATGTGAATGGTGAGTTTGGACCTGGCCCCTGGTTCTGTGGATCTCACCTGCTCTCCTTCTGCCAGTCGTGGAAGTGTTGTGTGATACCTGTTCAGCATGTGCGGCCAGAGGAGAAGTTCTTCCAGGGACGCCTTGCACCCACTTGTCCTCAGAACTCACAGGACAGGTCTCTCCCTCAGCTCTGCAGATAGATGAAGGAATCCGTGGGTCTGTGGATCGGAGAAGGGAATCCGTGGGTCTGTGGCTCAGATGGGGGAATCCGTGGGCCTGTGGATTGGAGGGGGGAATCCATGGGTCTGTGGATCAGATGAGGGAGTTCGTGAGTCTGTGGATCAGAGGAGGGAATCCATGGGCCTATGGATCAGAGGAGGGAATCCGTGGGTCTGTGGATCAGATGGGGGAATCTGTGGGCCTGTGGATCAGAGGAGGGAATCTGTGGGCCTGTGGATCAGATGGGGAAATCCATGAATCTGTGGATCAGATGGGGAAATCCGTGAATCTGTGGATCAGAGGAGGGAATCCGTAGGCCTGTGGATAAGAAGAGGGAATCTGTGGGTCTGTGGATCAGATGGGGGAATCTGTGGGCCTGTGGGATCAGAGGGGAGAATCCGTGGGCCTGTGGATCAAGGGAGAAATCTGTGGGCCTGTGGATAAGAAGAGGGAATCTGTGGGTCTGTGGCTCAGATGGGGGAATCCATGGGCCTGTGGATCGGAGGAGGGAATCCGTGGGTCTGTGGATCAAGGGAGAAATCCGTGGGCCTGTGGATCGGAGGAGGGAATCCGTGGGTCTGTGGATCAAGGGAGAAATCCGTGGGCCTGTGGATTGGAGGAGGGAATCCATGGGCCTGTGGGTCAAGGGGGAATCCGTGGGTCTGTGGATCGGAGGAGGGAATCCGTGGGTCTGTGGATCAGATGAGGGAATCCGTGGGTCTGTGGATCGGAGGAGGGAATCTGTGGGTCTGTGGATCGGAGGAGGGAATCCGTGGGTCTGTGGCTCAGATGGGGGAATCCGTGGATCTGTGGATCGGAGGAGGGAATCCGTGGGCCTGTGGATCAGATGGGGGAATCTGTGGGCCTGTGGTCTCCTTTAGGCCTAGTCACTTGGGTTTCACACACACACTCTGTTCTGGGGTCCTGGCACTGAGGCAAAACCTAGTGATCTCATTCTTGCTTTGGACTTCAGATGGGCCAATCCAGGGAACTTCTCTCCAGAGACAAAGAACAATCCTTCCTGAGCTGGGACCAGAGTGTGGGCTGAGGGTGCTGGGCTGAGCCCCAGCATAATCTACACTATGTGCAGGTTGTCTGCTCTTCCTCTGCACCTAACCCTTTCTTTTAAAACAGACCCCAGTTTTTTCTTTTTTACTCAATGTTCAAGTGTTTCTTTTCTCTTCTGAGCTTCAAATCTTTAAGCACAGAGTTAGACAAATGCCAGGAGACTGTCTACCATGTGTCAGGGACTCAAAAACCAGGATAATCTCAGTCCCTGTTTTCAGCAGGGCTCATACTGTGGTGGATTTTCCAACAAACACACACGTTCTGTGAGCCAGTCTGTCCTGAGCTGCTTTCAGTGAAGGTGGGGTTTTCCCCTTCCTCCTTTCTTCCCTTCCTCCTTCCCGTCTTCCCTTCCTTCCCTCCCTTCTTCCCTCCCTCCCTCTTTCTTCTTTCTTCCCATTTTTTTCTGTTTTTCTTTTGTAAATTGGCTTAAATTCTGCCGAAGGAGCCTCAAGAGAAACTCTGAGCCTGTGGAAGAGCCTGCGTTGCCCTCACTTTATTTTCCAGCATCTTTGCCCTTTGTGCCATTTGGGAATTTTTTCCCAGAGCCTCATACGACCTTGAGGGCAGAGACTCCTTGATGGAAAGGGGGTCACTATGATCCCCCTTTTCAGAATGATCCTGAGGCAGGTGTGTTCTGAAGAATGGCTTGTTTTGTCTGGGGAGTCTTTGGGAACACACAGCAGGCGCTTAGCAAGGTGTTGAGTCTGCAGAGTGGACACCCTGCAAAGCTGCTGACCAGGGCCAGATCCACCTGCCGTGCGCTGGTCCAAGCAGGCCTAGGTGTCTGCACTTCGGGTTCCGCACCCTGCCGGTCTCTTCCTGAGCAGCCAGCGCTGCGGTTGACCTCAGTCTCCAGCAGGCGTCTGAGTGCTGTTCTTACTCGCGTCATGGTGTTTCTACTTGGGCCTTCCTTCTACTACCCTCAAAGACGTGGCGGGGAGGGGCTGAAGTACAGTCCTCAGCCTCCCACTGACTTTCTTCTCCCACTGCTTTCGCCCACTTCACTGCTTTTGTATCAAGACCTGGCATCTGGGGAGGTGAAATTTACATATTTCCAGCAAAGATTAATAATCATCAGATACGAACATGAAAGGGAAGCTCCTGTCACTGGTATGTCCTCTTAGATGCTGCTGGGCACAGGCCTGAGGACTGTTCTAGCACCATCGGCCCAGGAATAGGTTAGTGTTGCAGAAAACCAGCCGCTCGTGCACTGGGCATCTGCTCTCTCCAGCTACTGGGCACAGCCCTTGGGCTTCCGCACGCGTCTTTATCAGCAGTGCCAGCTGGGATTTAGAATGACGAACAATGAAGTGGGAGGGACCATCAAAAGATTCGGATGATTCCGTGCTTGGCAGGGGAGCAGCCTGGCTCGATCTCCCTGCCCACAGAGCCTCCGGACACTAGTCCCAGTACCCAGGGAAGGAGGCTCAGAGAGCACATACCTTGGAACCTCCTGGAGCGTTAGTGTGTAGCCAGTGTGTGCCGACATGACGCTGGTAGTCTGTAGCACAGGTCATGTGTTCAGTTTGATTATGCGGGAGAGGCAAGGACAACTTTGGGATGGATGGATGGTGGGGCAGGCAGACTGCTCAGGGCTGTTAAGGCATAGCTCTCCTACTCAGTTCTGGACTTGAAGCCAGCACTTAAGATGTGGTTTAACCAGTACCACTTGGTGAAGCAGAAACTGTAAAGTCCACTGAGAACATACAGTGGGACACTGGGCCTTTCATTAATAAAGACCAAAAATGTACAGTTATTAACTTACAAAAGTGAGGAGGATTCTCACTGAGCGCACACTAAACACCAATCTTCCTGTGGCAAAGTCACGTCTCATCACATGTGGCTCTGAGGACTATCCTCAGGTCAGTTCAATTCTTGATGGCCTATGGGACTTCATTCCTTTAAAACTCTCAAGACTCACGCTGTGGCGCAGCATGTGGCCCATATGTGGCTACTGCAGGTACACAACTGGCAGCTCCTGGGTGTGGCCTGGTACTGACTGGGTTGACCCTCTTCACTGATTTGGGGTAAACTTTCTCTACTCACCACCACAGGAAGATGTTGGAACCCTTAACTCTGACTGTGGACATGGCTGTCTTGCAGTTCTCTGGGTGTCGCCTAATGTAGGCTGAAACTCTGTGCACACATTTTCCTCATGACTTAGCTTTCAGTCTGTGTATTAGTCAGGTTCTCTAGAGATGCAGAATCGACACAATGAATATATATATAATATAGGGAATGTATTAAGTTGGCTTATAGTATGGCCAAGGTAGTCCAGTGATGGCTGCCAGTAGCTGCTCAGTTCGGTAGTCAAGTGGGTGATGGTTGAAGGCTGGAGAATTCCTAGAGTCTTCAGTCTAGCTGACGACTAGGAGGGTTGGAAGGCTAGAGGGTCGAAGAGACCGGGCGGCTGGAAGGAAGAGCGATTCCTAGCACAGCTGCAAGAAGGCATCTGCTCTCCTTGGTGGCTCCTTTTTATATGATGCAGTACTGGGAGGATCCTATGAGAGCTTTGCAGGTTCTGCTAGGATCTAGGATGGGTACAATCCAGTCAAGTGGTCTCAGTTGATCTTTTCCAGAGGTGGTCTCAGCCCATCTTAGTTAATACCGGGTGTGTCAAATTGACTCCCAGGCTTAACTATCACAGCTGATTGAAAGGGAAAGACACAAAGACTCAGAAAAGGTGCCGTGCTGGCGTTGATGCAGGTCATGCCCAGAGAGCCAGAGTAGAAAGGAAGACCTTCCCACCATTCTGAGTTGTGATGATCAAAGAGATGGACCCTGAGCTCTGAAGGTCCTCCAGGAATCTCATGCTGGGAAGAGAGAGGAATTGAGGCCAGATAGAAGGGGAGTTTGTTTCTTTTTTTTTTATTATTATTATTTATTCAACTGTGTGCATATGTGTGTGCATGTGCGCGCACGTGTGTGTCTGCATTTGTGTGTGCGTGTGTCTGTGTATGTGTAGAACCACGGACGAATTTGCGAACCACCATGGACTTAAACCTCCTTCTGCCCCGGGATTCACAGGCTCCGCCCTACCAGAACCAGAAGCGCAGGCCGCCCCCGCTTCCGCCTGGCGTCTATACATAGGATCTGGGATCCGAACTCAGGACCTTCCACCTGCAAGGCGGAGGCTTAACCCCTGAGCCACCTCTCCAGCCCCCGGGAGTTTGTTTCTTAAAGAAACTTCACTTAGCTCCAACCTTGCAGAATAGTGGAGAGAACCACACCCAAAGCAGAGCTGCTTCGCTATGCATCTCTCTATTTTCTGCATTCTATATACACTTGTCTTTTCTCCCTTGGACTTTAGAGTACTCTCTTCTCAGTATGGCCATATTAAATAAACTTCTTTTTTTCCTGCCTTTTACCATCAATTTGAATTCTTATTAATGAGAATGGGTGGCTGAATCAGGAGTAAAAACTTATCTCATCTGGTTGCCCTACAATGTATTGCTTAATATCCTAGATAGGTGGGTAGCTGCGTACTGCAGTTTGTGCTGCATTCTTCATGGTTTGTTTGGGAGGATGCGCAGTAGTAGGGATCCCCATGGTTCTGACTTGGTTTGAGCATGCAACTGCTAAGGCAGGGCGTGTAGTGTTGGGGGTAGCTCAGGGCACCCGTGGTTCTGACTCATTTTGAGGGTTCAGTCATGCACATTGCTGAGCATGTTAGATGTGGTCCATGGGGCATACTCTTGGGGTCACCTTCTAGTAGGCTCCAATGTCAGAGTCTTTATTTCATACTTTAAATTCCAATTTGCTTGATTATTTTAATAATGGAATATTAGATTTTTAAATTCTTTTATATACAAATAACATTGCAGTGACTATTAATACACACACACACATGCACATGCACATGCGCACGCACATGCACACACACACGCACACACGCACACACACACACACACACACACACAAATGGCAGCTGTGGAATTGCTGTGCTTCTAGGTTCAGTGTCTGAAGACCAGAGGAAGAAGTTATACCAAGGGCTTCTGGGTTCCTACTTGTTCTTAGAACTCACAGGCCAAGGCCTCTCTCCCTCCTCAGTCCTGTGAATTGATCCAGGGAGTCTGGCCCCGTGGATAGATTCATATATATATATTTACACACACACACACACACACACACACACACACACACACACACACACACACACACATTATGACTAGCTGTGAACTTTAGAGAAAATTTATAGAAATAAAATTGCTAAGTTCAGTGCATATGCACTTGAAACTTAGGATGTTTAACTATTATGGAGTAAACGAACTTGGTAAGCAACGTGCTGTGTATCCCACTGACTTTCTCGCTGCATGATAGAACCTTGCAATGAAGCAACTAAGGGCTTTTCTTCATCACCGTACGTGAATTTAACTTTGGAAGGACTGTCCTTGCCCTGCGTGGTTTACGGGCAACCCCAGCATCTAGTTTTAATATTCTTTTGCTTATTAAGAGTGCGCAACATCTTTATTCCTTTGCCCCTTTCAGCTTTTGGTACAATGGTTATCAGCAGCTCACTTCAAGGTTTTCAGAAGCGGTTCAAAAGTTCGGATACTGATTTTCTCTCTGCACGGAGAGGTACTTTGCAGCCACTATTTGACCCACACCGTTGCCTCTAATCTCACCCTCCTTTCTCTGTCTTCCCTTTCTTCTCTCCTATTGGCTTCTCCTTATAGCTCATCCCTGGACAGGATAGAACTCTGGAGGGAGGAAAGCGGCAGATGCAGGAATGGAAGCCAGGGCTATGCACTGGAGCATCTGGGGTTAGCAGCTCCCACCAGGGGTCAGGAGCCTGAATTCAGACATTGAGAGCTTGCAATGAACAAACGCTGGGCCTAGGTGCACCTCCAGCTCCTGCAAAGTCAAGAATGCACGTAAGACATCATTATAAGTAGCCAGTAGCCAGTGAAAGACCTATTTTCTGCTGCACAAAATTCAGCAGGAACAAGTGCCAACGAAGGGGCTTTATTGCCTTTAAATCTGAAAAGAGAATAATGATGGTGTTGTGATTCAAAAACATCAATGTTTACATATTGTAGACATAACTGCATTGCTTTAACTACAATAGCCAGTGTTTTGAAGGGTATTGAATTTATGCGCCTTTCTCAGAATTTTACAAACAACCTTATAGTGAAGGTGTGAAAGTTCCAGCTTCTGAAGAGAGAGCAGGGCCCCTCCCAGTCTCTGCCTTGCAGTTATCCTGCAGGGGCATCTTCAGGTCTGGGGGTTCTTCACAAGCAGCTTTGGAAAACGCTGTGCAGCAGCCGTGGTGGGCGAGCGCCCTCCCTGCTGGGTCCACCTAGAGACTGAGGCGGCCGCCTGCTGACGTGCATCTGTTCCATTTTTCTTGCTAACCCTTCAGAGAACACAGGAAGCGTGTGCCCCTTTTCTTTCTGTCTATAAAGAACACTTTTCTGTATAAAAGATGCCCCAAATCCTTTGTAAGGTCCATGCCCCACGCAGTGTGTGCCCGGGCGCCGGTTGGCAGGGATGACGCACAGCCTGCTTCGCCTGCCCCACCCTGTTTCCCCAGAATGAAAGCTCTGATTTGACATTGCCCAGCAGGCTGTATGACCAGGCCAGTCTTCATCCAGATTGTTAGTAGGTCAGGTTGAGGCTCAGCTTTAAGCCAGGATTTGAGAAAAACTTTCTGAAGACAAGAGGCCCAGTGTTCCTTGAAGTTAGGCGTGCACATCACAGTAAGTAGTGCCTGGGCCTCCCCAGGATGAGGCCTAAGCACCCACGGGGCCACGTTTACAAGGCTGCAGCACCTCTGAGTATGGCAGGAGGGCAGCTTCTAGCCACACAGGCCCCAGGCCTCCCCAGGGCTGAGCGTCTTGGACCTAGTGGTCCTTTGTAATAGGCGTGTATTTGGGTAAATATAAATATACTTAAAATAAAGCTTTAATAGGGAATTGTTCCAGTAAGTGAACCAACATCCCTACTGTGGCAGAAAGAGACAGAGTTACGGGGAGCATGCTAGGGATTCCACATACTCTGGAAGCTGAGGCAGGAGAATGAGAAAGGAGATGATCAGGAACCCCATGCGGGCTGATCTAATTGCTATGAGCAGACAGAAGTCAGAGTCAGGACATGTCTGCATGACAGAAAAGTCCTGGGCCCAGCACCTGAAGTTCTCAATAGCTATCTCTAGGGTAGAGAAGGGACCTAAGCATTTCAATTAATGTGTAGCAACTATTTATAAATTTGAACTTTCACAACTCACCTGAAAAATTTCAATAATCTGAAAGTTAATTAAAATGCCCTTTTCATGAGAAAAGAAAGCCCACGAATTCTCACGGAAGAGAAGGGATTCCTTAGAGTGGCTCCCAGCTGCTCCAGCACACTGATTCCCGTCAGCCCATCTGTGGACCTGTCCTGTCTTGAATACCTCAGCCCAAGCATCCTAGTCAAATAGAACAGCTGCAGCATCCGAGGGCCCCAAACGACCCTCTCCTCTTCCTGTCTGCTTCACTCAGAGAGAATCCACTAATAACTGGACTCTTCAGCTCCTTTCTATGTTTGAATTTCTACTGTCAGTGACGTCTGATGCTTCTCTCTGTGTGGCGAGTGTGGAGTGCTTACCTGCCTGCTGGGTCAGTGACCACACCCATGGGTTCACAGACCCGTAACAGACACCCAGATGCACACATGTATGCATGCAGTTGAGCATATGCAGGCACACATGCTCACACGTATCCACGTACTTGAGGATATGAAGACATATACACTTGTACACATACACAGATCCATATTTTAGCACACATATCTGCATATCCACATGTGAATCTCCTCTCCAGGTATATGCATTCAGGCATAGTGTATCCACACTTGCACACATGTCTGTGATGCATGCATTCATTTAAGAAGCCATACACACACGAGTACTCTTGTATACATGCACGCATGCCTGCAGGTGCATCGAGTCACAACTGACAATAGGCACACACACACCTAATGACACTGTGATAGTTAAGCCTGGGTGTCAACTTGACACACAGGGTATTAACTAAGCTGGGCTGAGACCACCTCTGGAAAAAGATCAACTGAGACTACTTGAAAGGATAGTACACGCTCTAGATCCTATCAGAACTTCAAAGCTCTCAAAGGATTCTTCCAGTACTGCATCATATAAAAAGGAGCCACCAAGGAGAATGGATCCCTTCTTGCAGCTGTGCTAAGAATCGTTCTTCCTTCCGGCTGCCCGGTTCCTTTGACCTTCCACTAGACTAAGACTCTAGGAGTTCTCCAGCCTTCAGCCAGCACCTACTTGACTACCGAACTGAGCAGCTAGCTGTTGGCAGCCATCGTTGGAACTACCTCGGCTACTGACAGCCTTCGCTGGACTACCTCGGCCATATCTGTAAGCCAACTCAATAAATTTCATATATACATATATATATTCGTCCTGTGAATTCTGCGACTCTAGAGAACCCTAACTAATACAGACACATTCACTCAAGCACACACACACTGGTGGGTATATCTCACCTACCTCATGCCCATACACATGTGTGCACACCCTCTGACGTGTCCGTTTTCTGGGTTCACAGTCTGCAGGACCGAGGGAGGGGGTCCAGAGCTGCAGGGAAGGCCATGTGTTTGCGGCACTTCCACAAAACTCTTAATCACACGCCTTGGTCTCCTCAGACCTGTCTTCTTGAATGAGGGTGTGCAGGCAGGTCAGTGACAGACTGCAGGGAGACCCCTGTCCGCAGCGCAGGATCTGGTCTGTGCTTCTTTCCTGGGTACAGCAGCACATGATTGTACTCTAGGGCCTCTGCACCACTTACAGCAAACTCTCACTTGTACAGAAAGAAGTCAGGTTTATTGCAATGCGTGCATAGCGCAGGACCACCCAGTGGGGGAGTTTGTGAACATTCCACAGAAACATCGAAGATCACATGCTGACCATGCAATCACCACCTTTTGCTTCTGATCAGTTACACCAGTACCCAGTAACAACCAGTCCATTCCTGAACAAGGCAGAGCGCCCAGGCCCATCTCTGCTTAGTGCCCCTGTTCAATGCCTGCGTCCACAGGTCTTCCATGTCTGTGCAGGACTGGGGGATGGTGCCCAAACCTGGTAGTCGACAGCACGCTTCCAGATACGACGAAGCTGTTTCCTTGGGACAGCTGGAGTTGACAGTGATGGGGCTGGATGCTGATCCAAACAGAGCAGAGGTGCCCGGGGCTTCCAGCACCCACTTTATCTTATTGTTCCACTGCCCCTGTTGATATTCCTTTACGGGGAGCTTGCCTGGGCCATCTGCTGCTCGCTTCCAGTCCTCTAGCCTTGCAGGCCCGGGAGGTGGCAGGTTAGCGCTTTTCTAAGCTGTCCATCCACTCTAGCTGCAGACAAACTGGCAGCTCATTCAGAGCTCACTGAGGTAAATGGCCAAGAGCAGTCTCGTGAGACAGGGCAAGGCCGCTGGCCCAAGCTGTTCAGGCCACATGTCTGGCTGCTGAGTCTGAGTTGCACTGCTGCCCTGAAGTCCGTGTCCTGTTTCATTCCAGGGACCTGGCTATAGGGCCTTTACTTTTGCTGCCTCCTGGCCTTGAAAGATCCTTGGCATTCACACTGGCCAGGATCTTCTGTCACGGAAGCCACAGAAGAAGACTTGCAGCTCTTTTCCTTGCATGCAGGGCAAGTGACACAAGATGTGCTCAGAACACAGGTCCAGCAACAAGGTGTCTGGAAGTGCAGAGACTATGTCATCACACTCAGTTGCTTCTCCAGCCATGTGCAGCCGTTGGTGCAGAGGCTGGAAGGGCGTATCTACAGGCAGGGCTCAGGCCAGGGGGTCCAGGACAACCTCTGGGAGGGAAGGATGCTCTCCATTGTTTTCCTTGGTCTGTCCTGACTCGAGGAGGAATTTCACAGAAACTCTAGTCAACCTCTGTCTGTGTGCGTCCTGAAGAGGAGCCACAGGCATAAATGAGATACTTTAGGGAGGTTCTGCTCAGCCCGCCTCCGGGCCTTGTTTCCCCAGACAGGAGGCAGCAGAGAATTCTGAAGCCTTCTGGTGTCCTCTTCAGAGGTGGATGGGCCCCAGTATCTAGTTTCAATGTTCGAGGATATCTGGCTTTATTGTTTGCTTTGAAGTAAACCTGCTTGTGGCACTGGACCGTGCTATAAGCAAGGTTGTCTAAAGGCTGACTTTGACCATATAATCAAGAGTTACACACTGTGGGATCGGGACAAAAACCAGAGCTGGCCCAACGGGGCCCTCAATGCTGGTCAGCAGGAAGTCAGAAAACCTGTAAGTCAAGCCGCGCAGTATCATCTGCTGGGTGAGGGGGGCATGGTTAGATGACCGAAGTCTCTGTCTGGAGGAAGGACTGGGCCCGAGAGCCGCGGTGTATCTGTAGGGCACTTTCTGAGCCATTCCGGGACATGGACCAACTGTGCAGCCGGTAGTCCCGGCTCCTGGGCTGGGTCAGGCATAGGCCTCGCCACCTTCTTTTCAGCTCACTCTGCACCTGGGGGCGAGGGATCAGTGACCGTTCAGCTCGGAATTCAGGAGCACATGGGCCCTCTCCCCCTGAGTTGCACACATGGATTCAGCTGCCAGACAATGGCTGGCGTGTTTTCAGGAGAGCTCTTTGCAAATGGCACAGGACAGTATTCTAGCATGCCCCCCCTGCTAGATCCTGGAAGGAGGTTTTGCCCTCAGGAGAGTGTTGGATGAATGAGAAGGGACCAGTGGAACAGAACGAGCCGCAGGAAACAGGCCTGACTTTGTAAGGGCAGGAGCCAAACACCAACAGGTGCCGTTGTGAACGAGCTGAGGGGCTCCTCAGCTCTGCAGGGCGGACTGGCACACTATGGTGTTTGTCTTGCCCTAGGCACAGCCCGAAGCTCTTGTAGGGCCTTCCCTAACTTTTGTTTCTCTGAGGACTCCGAATAAAGAAGGTGCTAGAAGGGAACCATGAGGCTGGCTCTGAAAAAGCCTTCCTTGTTGACTGCAGAAGGCTGGTACCAGGAAGAGCCCATGCGGGAACGGTCAACAGTGCTTAGTTGAGCTTGCTTTGGAGATTCAAGCATGCCCTAAGAAAACCTGTCCCCACTTCATCTCAAGATAGAACCACGCATCATCTCCTGGTGAGGCCTGTCCTCCCAGGGCCCAAAGCCCAGTCTCGACTTTCTAGACTCAGCTGGGGATTGAGGATCGAGATACTGACTGAGGGGGACACTGGGTGCAGGGAAGAGGCCTGGTTTTGCTGGAAGGTGAGCAACTACATCAAGATGGGACTTCCGGAGAAGCCGTCTGACCTTGGTTCTGGGCTGCCCTGGGTAGCAGTGGCGTCCTGACCCACTGTCTGTGCTCCGTTCCTGCTGGCAAAGGACTTACCTCGCTGTTCAGGAAGCAGTACAGCACCGCCACCACGAGGCCCTGCAAGAAGACAGGGTATCAGAGCAGCCCGCAGCTTTCAGGGCCACGGCACCTCCCATGCCTACCTGGAAGGAGCCGACGCACAGCTCAAACAGGATCTGGTACGTGGAGGAGATGCCAATGGGGAATGCGGCGAACACCATGTAGTGGACTCCGAAGAGCGGGATTAGCAGCAGTGTGGACTTGGCCAGCCTCCTAGTGGAAGGAGAGGAATATGGTGGGTGATGCCCCCTCAGTCAGTCATGGAGATGTCAGTGTTTGAAGTCGTTGTGGATGTGGGTCACAGGTAGGCATTTATGTTTCTCGTGCTCCGGCAGCCTTCTTTGTATGTTGGACAGAATTTGCAAGTGTGGTCATGTGATTTTGCTCACAGGGGGAAGGCTGTTCTTCAGGGTGTCTTGTGGTACAAATTAGCTATGGCTTTCAGGGGACTTGTTATCCTTTGTCACCAGTGCCAATAGGTAAATACGACAGCCTTTAATGGGTAAATTCTGGGATTAGACTAAAAAGTAGGACTGGCCCTGGCTCTGTGGCGAATCACTTGTCTGCCATGTGAGGGCTCTGGATTTCCTCCCTAGCACCGGGTGAGGTGGGGCAACCTGTAGCACAGAAAGGAATCCCTGTCCCAGCCTGGTCACCAATGCATCCCATGGAATTGGCAAATGGGATGAGGTCAACACTCCATGAACCTCAGTCTGTCAGAATGATCAGCTGCCCTGAAGCAGCGGCTGATTTCTGCTCATCACCACAGCTCTGCTCTGTTCTGCCTCCCTCGATGTCACACTTGGACCCTGCCTTGGCCCTCACCAACCAGTTAAACAAGATCAGTTTCCTCTGGCCTCTGAGTTATCTCCAAGCTTCCCACACTTCCACTACATTCAAATCACCTGGGAGGTCTTGTCATAGCACAGATTCCATGTTCTACCAGAATTCTGGAACAGAGGGGCCCATCCAGGGAACTGGCCTTTCTGCCCAGTTCCTAGTAGCATGAGGAACCCACTTTGAGAACTACTGTTCTAGGCCTGTGGTTTTATGTTGCCCTTTGAAACACGTCCTGGTGCTGCTGTCCTCAGCCTGTCGCATCAGCCTCTCAGGTGGGATCGGAAGTTCAGCTTAACACCCCTCAGGTGCCTTCAGATGTGAGGGCACCTGAGGGATCATGTGGAGGGCACAGAACTCTCCTCAGCACCCATCCCCTCCTCTGGATACAGCTGGTTGGTGCAGGGGGCTCCTCCTGGTTCCTGGCCCATCTGCTTCCTTGCTCACCTCCCAACACTTAAAAGCATCCGACTTAACAGAAAACGTTAACTTATTTTCAAAGCATCTGCCCTCAAGTCTACGCTCAACAAGGGATGTAAATTCTGGACATATGTGCCTTCCTGTCACGTATGTCTAACAGGATCTCAAAGTTCACCCCATGAAGAGTTTACACAGAAGCCTGGTCCTTTTGTAGTGGGCATGGCTGTGAGTGGCAGGCATCTCTGTCAGGGGCTGTCACTGGCTGCTGCCCTCCCCACACCCTCGACGCTCCGAGTCCAGGTCCTGCGATTCGACCCCTTGCCTAGGGGCAGCCGGCATCCCCAGACGTCTGGACATTGTGCCCTTAGCTGGGATGATGAGCAGCCTGCCAGTTCCTGCCACTAGTGTGGCCGCTGTCACTGCATCTGGTCCTGGGGAGAGCTGTGGTGAGGCAGGTCCCAGCAGGTCTCGGCTGCAAGCTAGGGGTGAAGCCCAGCACTCTGCCTTTCTCCTCACTCTGGAAAAGCAGACTTCATTACCCCGTATAATTTTGTTTCCAAAATGAAAACATCCATCTAGAACCTTCTTAACGAACACTCCCCAGGACCCCAGAGAAAAGGTCAGCACAAACACCAAACAAGATTTGCTTGAAAATTCAGATTCAATTGGAGGATGACCCCTGCTTTCCCTGACTGCGGGCAGGAGGCCACCAGGATAATCAGGCAGACAGCACATGTGCGGCCGTGCCTTGTTATGTGTGACCCGACAGGTTCTGTCTCCAACATGAGCCACAGGAAGAAACGTCTTCCTTGGTCACATGCACATCATGGCACAACCGAGACAGAAATGCCCATTAAATCCTTTCAGACTTCTGTGCTAGGCGCTGAATGTCTCTAAAGGCCTAACTCACTTGGTCAGTAAACATAAAGAAAATATGGTTCCCTTCTACAGGGGAGGAGACGGGGACAGGCAGCTCCCCCAAGCTCGGCTGGGCCCCGTGTCCACCTAACAGGTCAGGTAGTAGCTTCCGCCTAGATGCAGCTAACCTGTGCCCGGGATGCAGGCAGCCGTTACCGTGCCTTTTCCTCTGAGCCCCAGCCTCTGAGCTACACCAAATAAAGCATCAAGCTTGTGCTCATTTTCCACCTGAGTTGGGGGCTAATCTTCCTTCACGAATTATGGGCATAAACTTACAGACTATTTTGAGTTTATTGATTCCTTACATCGCTGTGAATTAGCTGGTGACATTTCTGATCTCTGCCCTGTGCCCATCACACTGACTGTGGCTTGTCACCAACACAGGTCTGAGGAGAGATAGAGATGGCAGGCTGCGAGACCGGGCTGAGGTCACACCTCTGAAGCGCTCTCACCGCAATGCTTTCTGCAGATCTCCAACATGACGGAAGGCTTCCAGGCTCAAAGTCACCATCGCAATGCTAGGCCAGCTGATTCCAATATGAATCAAACTTGTGGCTTCTGAGGTACCTCAGTGACCTTCCGCAGGTCAGGACTGGATTTTGTTCTCCCTCTTTCAGCCGGACAAATAGGTACTCACTTGTATTGTGACTGCTCATTGCCACCAACGTCTGGGGAAGTTAACTTCTGCAGTAAGATCCTTATGATGCTGATGAAGAGGGCAAAGTTGACCTACACAGAGACAACACAGGACCACCTCATCTGCCACAGGGATAAGCAGAAGCCTGAGCGCTCGCCACCCCCACTTCAGGACTTGGCCACCACCCATGTTGTCATGCACACAGCTGTCCACCATGCCCCGTATTGAAGCCGCCACTGCACGAGCTAGTTGAGCAGTTAGAATGTATACAGGATCTGCTGACCTCCAGGGCCCCTCCTCCCTTGAGTGAGGAGCCTTCTGCAGGAAGGCCAAGTGGGTCGACCCGCTTGTGTGGTGAGGGGTGGTGGCCATGCTCTGCCAGGCCCAGCACAGAGGAGCACGCAGACTCTCTGCACAGGCTACTTACTACAATAGAGATCAGAATGGGCATCCGAATGACCCACCAGGGAACGCTGTGGTCATTTGTGTCCCAGCAACTGTTAGAGAGATGGAAAGTCCCGTCACATTTTGTCCACCAAACAGGCTCCCACCCAGAGCTGCAGTAGCTGAGGGCCTCCTACATGGAGCTTGATAGTCGACCTGCACCCGACTGGACCTCACTCATGGCTACCTGACTCAACTTGCAGCTCATGGCTCTGCACCAAGAGACTTAAGCAACTGTCCTCAGCGAATCAAGCTAACACTGCTAATGGGAGGTGAGCCCCAGAGTACCCCAGAGTGGCTCACCTTGCAAAGTTTGTGGTTTTAGCTCAAGGGTTGCAATCTCCCTTCATCTGACACCATGAAGAATGATTTGTTCTCCTTCTGAAAACTTATTCTACTTAAAGGCCTCTATCTGCATTTTAAGAAAAACTTTAAAATGCTTTCAGAATGGTCGAGGCAGGCTGGGAAGGAGCAATTCTTGATTTTCAGCGAGAGTGGTGCTTATGTATGGCTTCCGTTCTGTCCACAGCTGGCAGTGGATGCTGATGGTCCCAGCAAACGCAGGTCACATGGCTGGTCTGGACCCTGGCTGGTTGATGTGGGCAGCTGGGCTGTTCATCTGCTTGCAACCCACCCAACAGGGGAACTGTCTGACTGATGCTGCGCTAGCTGCTGGCCCCACTGACCATGGACAAATGTGTCACAGAGCCCAGCTGAGGAGGAAGACTGTCCCCAAGTTGTCAGTGTGCAAAGTTACAGGGTGAAGACCTGATTGCTTCAGGCCTCTGCCTGCGGAGTGCTCTCTTGCTCAGTGGACAGCCGACACTTGGAACTTTTGTGAGGCACATTCAGGCTCTCTGTGGACCCACATACTGCCACTGGGTTCAGAAGTTCTTAAGAGAGAAGCTGTTCACAGAAGCTACTTGAGTAGCTGCACAGCTGAGCTCGGGCTTGGCCGAAGCACGTACACTTGTACCACACTTCTTAGCTCACTTAGTGGATGCTGAGGAGCCATGGCACGATGCCACTCACCTCGACCTAGCTGGCCCCCCAATCTCCATTACACCGCAGGCTGGCTTGATTCCCATTTTTCACATGGACCTTCTTCCAACCCTTCACGTGCCTCCTGGTACATATCTAGTCTTCCACTCGCTGAGTGCTAAATGCTGTCTAGGAATGTTGCAACTCTGCAAATACTCCGTTCCCTAAGGCACAAGCTTTTCTATCGCAGATGCTCAGCCAGTGCCACAGGCCTGGTGTGCGCATGATACTCACCCTGTGTCTTCTAAAGAGAGGCGGGCTGCTGTCCATGCCCCTATGCAGACGCCGGGGATCCCTGCAGAGACATGCTCATCAGACCGACCCCAGATGGTGAGGAACACCCCCTCCGCATGCGGGTGCAGGAGTCAGCACTGCTAAGGGTGCGTCCCAACCAAAGGACCATGTGGAAGCTCTTGTTTTACGTCTTCATTTGTGTGCACTTTGCACTTACTTCTTAGACAATAAAGACAAGTGTGTCTGAAAGCTGAGAACCGGCTAGGGATGAAAGCTGTCCCCGCTTCCAACTGAGTCAGAGGAAGACAAAGGAAAGCTCCTCACTGCTTCCACCTCATGAAGGGCCTGCTGGGCCCTCGCAGCAACACAGAGCCTGCCTCCATCCCTTCAGCTCTGGGCTGGCATCCTGCCAGCATATGCTGTGTCATCAGTCTAACCCTTTGGTCCTGTCCTGAGTGCCATGGTTGGAAGGAACTGGTTGGGACGAGGAATGGATGGTACCCAGTTTGATTTGGGGTGAAGGGGCAAGGGAGAGAGGTTTAAAGCATTTCAAACCAGGTCCCTGGTTGCCAGAATCTCTCAGTCCACCCAGGGTGACCATGAACTACGCCCCTAGGTCAGCAGCTTTCTGAGCTGAGGTCTGCACACCGTGGGCTGCAGAATGGGACTAAGGATGGGGTGTGGAGTCCTTACCCCATCCGATCAGAAGGTAGGCCAGAAAGCACCTGCCCGGGGGGAAGACGGCCACTAGGAGTGTGTGCAGGTAGAGACCCTCCACCAGGAGCCAGTAGAAGTTTGCCATGATGCAGTACTGGAAGAACACCAGGCTGAGCTTGCAGCCGACCTGGAGCCACACACAGCAAGAAAACATGTCCGTTGATAAAAATAGTACAGCAGGCAGCTGCTCTGTGTTTGGATAAGTCGTGAAGCACAGCTTGGGTGCAGACTTGGGCCACGACTAAAACACTGGTCTGACAGAGGCCAAGAATGTGTTATGCTGAGGCAGAGGCCTTTGTGTACCGAAGCCAGGGGCCATCTGCAGCGAGCCTCCGAGTCCAAAGAGAGGCTCAGGCAGATAGGGGACCGTTCACCCACCTGGGGGCAGATAGGGGAATGTTCACCCACCTGGGGGCAGGCAGATAGGGGAATGTTCACCCACCTGGGGACACCCCGGGGAATTGGGAGCCCGTTGATGGCCATCAGACTCTACGTGCCTCCTCCCTCTGGCTCCACCTCCTGTCCTGTCCTCCTGGCTCCTCTGACATGTCCTTCTGTCTGTTCTTCCTTCCTGTCCACTCAATGCTCTCACTCAGGCCAAGCAGTGGAGGAGGCAGCCACTTGCTCGCCCAAGAGCCAGGGAGATGCACGGGTCTGTGAGACACCGATGAGGAGGTTTCCAGGACACTTGGAAACCTGAGCTGGGGAATGGACTCTTTCTCCCAGTGTGCCTGCAGTACCCCAGCCTTGGTCCTGCATTTGAACAGAGGGTAAGTGTGGAAATGGCCCAATGAATGTGGTCAGATCCCCGAACACAGCTTCAGGGAGGGATTCCAGTAACTTCCGACCAGGCATCAGGACACAACATGCATCTATGCATCTATGTGCCACAACTAGCTATGAGAACAGGAAAGCAATGCTTATAAGTTTGTATCTCATTGAAAGAGTATGTGAAATAAATCAAGTCTAAAATCTTTGGGAAGTGGATCTGGGAGGTAGCAAACTTGTCTTAATGTGTCCTGCTTTCTTTCAACTCTTGGTAAGAGTTATCCTATATTAAAACATGAAATTAATAAATTACGAATGGATTAAAGACATAAATGAACAAAATTGAAAATAAATATCTCTAATCAAGTTAGGAAACCCAAACCCAAGCATGGGTATAATGCTAAAAAAGATGGTTTATTTTTCAAATGCTAAAAACTTCTGGGAAGAAAAATACTACACAAAAAAATTCAACTGTCAAATGGCAAATTAATGAGATTGGTTGGCAAATAGATGGAATTGGAAAAAGTTATACTGAATGAAGTATCCGAAACATAGAAAGCCAGACATCACATGTTCTCCCTTATAAATGGAACCTAGTTCAAAGCCCTTATAATGACATACTCAAGGGAAAATCTCTATAATACTCATTATAACTGCAAAGATTATAACTAGGAGGACAGGAGAGAGAAGACCCCCAGGAGAATGCAGACAAAGAACACAGTTTAATAGATAAACAAGACCACTGTCAAGAAAGGCATCTGGGGGGGAGGAGGAGGGAGGGAGGGAACTGGTATACCTATTAAGTTTGTATGAGCTGAAATAATGATAAAAATGTATTAAAAAAAAGAAAGGCATCTGATACTGTCCATCATCAGCTTCCTTCCTGGGCACTGGTGTATGTATCCCCCCGTCATACAGAAGGGGGGACTGACGGTTGTAGATAGCCTGTGTAACCTGGAGGCCGACCCCACTCACTACCATGTGTTCCCTGTCCTTTAAGCCTTTTCTTATATAAAGGCCTTTTTTAAAAACAGTTTCTTTTTAATCTTTGGGTAGGAAAGGACCTCAACACCCAGACAAGATGCAGCCTTGTGCTTCTCGTTTCCTTTCCATTGCTAACAAGTGTAGTTTGGTAAACCAGGGACCTTGAAGCATGGGCTCCTCTTCTGACTTCACCTTCCACGCCTTTAACTCTAGCGCTACCCTGATGGATCAGTGTACGGACACAGAGAGGACATGGCATGGCCAGGGAAGCCAGAAGCTTTTGTTTTGGCAACACCTTGCACACGCATTTGTACGTGTGCGGTGTGTACACGTGCTTCTGTGCATGCTCCGTGTGAGTGTGTGGATGCATTGCTACAGTCTGCCCAGTTCTTTTCTCCTAACCCCTCTGCGGTTTTAAAACGGGTTGGGGGCAGCCACAGTCCCCTGGCAGTGGGCAGGGGGAGCTCTACTTCGAGCAGATGACTGTCTGGGCCTTGCTACAGGCTCGGACCATGGTCATCCACCTCCCCCATCCAGGCAAGGAAGACACAGGCAGAGTGAGGTTGAGCTAGGACTCAGAGAATCCACAGATCCTGCAAAGAATCGGCTCTAATCAGACCTGCAGGTTGGGACACAGAAAACACTACTGCACAAAAACTACCCAGAAACTGGTGGAAGAGCTCCAGCAGCCCTGGCCTTGCCAGGAAGAGGCTTCATGTCTGGCTCCTGCTGTCTGAAGAAAGCAGCCCTGCCCCTCCCAGGGGGAGCGCTCCAGGTGGGTTGTTGGGGAGAATAATGCTGTTTTAATCAAATCTAGTCTGAACGATGGAGCCCGAAGCATGTGTGTTGGGCTGGGGCATGTTTGTTGTTGTTCATGCTGCGATCTATTGTGCTCAGTTACACAGAGCTTGGTCCTTCTTCGGACAGTCCCTTCCTTCTCCACATCTCCTGGGTGTTCTGCCCTACCTTCCCTGGCTCCTCTCCGCCCTTCTCTCCCTTGTCCTCCTCCTGGTGAGAATCAGGGCCGTCTGTGTAGGGACACAGCTGGGCCCTCTGCTCCTCAGAGGGTAGCTCAACAGGCTGGCAGTGCCGTTGCCTTCCCAGCTCTCATGCCCAGCCTTGGCACTTGCTGCAGTGCCTGACATCTGACCTAGGGCAAGCACCGGTCCTGGGGTTGGTTTTTCACACCTTGGGGAAAGTAAGACATTCCCTCAGACCAGTCTCATCCGCACGGCAGGATGACTGCAGAGCGGCCAAGCACTTATCAACTGGGTAAGTGTGGGACAGCAGACAGGCACCAGAAGAAGCTCAGAGAACAGGGGATTGGGGTTCGCTGCGTAGGAGCTGGCAACTGCAGGGGAGCACTGCACTTCTGCCACAGCTCCGGGGTGACTGCTGCTCCTGCATGGGAGGCGTTTAGTCCTTGAGGTCTCAGCAGTGGGGACAGCAGAGCCCTGTGCTCCAGGCGCATGCGCATGAGTCGTCGGTGACAGTTTCTAAGTAACGTCGCAGAGTGGACCTCAGCACCACAGTGAGAGGGTCTGCTGCTGTCCCTCCGGGCTCACGTTGTCGTACATGGGGACCCCATCTCAGGACAAGAGCCTCAGCGGCCCCGACTTTGACTTGGTGATGGATCTTGTTTTTGACTTGGCTGCTGCAACAGACCCTTCTTACTACCCGCTCCTGAAGTGATGGCCACACACAGCTGACACGCTCTGCAGCTAGAAGGCTTGAAACTTATTCAATTTTTTTCAGGCCAAAAGTGATATCAGCAGGCCAGGGAGCTGGCTCAGTGAGTAAACGTACTTGTGTGCAAACCTGGTGACCTGAGTTCAATCCCCAGAAACCCTATGGTAAGAGGAGAGAGCTGACTCTGAAAACTGGCCTTAGACCATCACAAGTGTGCTGCAGCATTTGCATGCCCTGCCCTCTCTCAAACTCCCTCCAAAATGAATAATAAAGTAAAATAAAATGGTGTCAACAGATGAGTCTGTTCACCTGAAGCAAGGGTGGGCAGTCTAGCATCCTGGGTCTCTAGGGGCACTGTGGCCAACCTCAAGGTTGAGACAGTAGATCAGTGGAGACACACCAGGATCCCAAAGTGGAACGGTACATGCAAGCAGAGAACTTGTATGTAGAAAGAACTCAATAACTATCCGCACAGCTGACATGCTTTGGCAGCAAATCACCACCGTTAGCCCCACAAGCAGAGCCAAGGGAGAAGAGCCAGGAGTGGCAAATGGCCCCTGCTTCATTGCCGCATTGCGAGTTTCTACCCTTGTGGGCATCACTCACGTGGCGGCCCCTGGCTGCGCTCGTCTATCAGGACTTGGCGCCTACTGCTTCGGATGCACTCACTCAGCATCAGTCCTGGGCATCCGGGCTCAGACCTGTTGGTTTCCCATTCGTCCAAGTGGCGGGGTCCTGTCCACTCTCCTCGTGACTCCCTCCTAGTCTCAAGTGCGGATCCAGACCCGGGTGTCAGTGCTGCCCCACGTCATGGGAGGAAGGAGGCTGGTGAGCACTGGGATCCTTCCTGGAAATGGCTTTGCCCTTCGGAGAGCCTTACCCAGGAGGCTGTCTGGTCAGGGCAGCGTACCGTGCCCGAGCTGGAATAGAGTACGCTGTCTTTGACCAGCACGGAGATGGCTCTTAGCATGAAGGAGAAGAACAGGTTTAGGTGAATGTAGTTCCTGGTGCAATGCAGCCTCCTGGGGAGGAGAGAGATTTAGACACTGGTATAATCTTTTGTTACCATGGGATGTGCTTTCTTCCTATGATGTTAACCATTCATTGGACTCCCATAGTCCTCATATACTTTAGTAGCTTCCAATTTTGCATTATGACAAATATTTTTACACATGAACTTCCACATTGATTGCAGACTATTCCTTTCCCTTAGAGTTCAGGGTGAATGCATGAAGTAGAGTTACACAGGGCCACCTCTTGTCTGAATCAGGGCCTATGCTCTGTTCCCAGGGTCTCTGTGTGTCTCCAGGACTGAGGTTGTGGGCTGAGTGTGGGTCCCTTGTCTTCCCTCCTCGCCTGCTGCGGCATGAGGTCTTCACACTCTGATGTTTCTACATTGAGACAAGGGTCCCTAGACCTCTTTATTCCTCTTCCCAATGTGACCATATCAAACAAACACCTACTGAGGACAGATGGCTGAGCCTAGGATGGTAAGGCTGCTCCCAATACTTCAGTAACATCACTGAATTCAATAAGAAGTTTCCAAAAGTCAGTGATCTGAAATCAGAATTAAATCTCAACAGAGGAGGCCAGAGAATATGGTGGAATAAATTCTCGAGGGCCATCTCTCTCAAGAAACCCTGAAAAAATGGCAAAATTTCCAAATCAGTTTTGCTAGAACTCTGTAAATAGTCAAGAGACCAGAAGCCGTGTAATCCCCACCCAGGGTACATATGTAGGTTGGCCTTGACCCATCCCATGTCTTCTGCCCAGCACAGTGCCATCCTGAAGGCCAGTCATGGTCCTGGTGTGTTAGGAGGATTCCACATATATAGAGGATTGTATTTGTTTTGACCTCTGGGTTTTGTGGGAGACTGGTACAGTCTTCAGAGTGCACTGAGGCCAAGTGGTAACTACAAAGAAGCCAGATGGTCAGGTCAAGGTTTAGTGAGAGACTATCTCACAATCTCATATATAAGACAGAGAGTGATTGAGGAAGACACCAAATATGCACCTCTGGCCTACATGTGCACATGCTCCCATAGACACACACACACACACACACACACACACACACACACACACAGAGATTACGAGATAACCATTTTGCAGAGTTGTATAAAAGATTTCCCCCCACTCCCACCTTCCAACTTCATCTAATATGTCTTAGCTGCTGCTGCTGCTTCTTCTTCTTCTTCTTCTTCTTCTCTCTCTCTCTCTCTCTCTCTCTCTCTCTCTCTCTCTCTCTCTCTCTCTCCCCCTCCCTCCCTCCCTTTTCTACTCAAAATAAAAAAAACATTATCCAACCATTAAGACCAGGAAATACTAACAGCTGTGGCATGGAGGGTGCTGACAGCATTATGCTAATGAACTGACGAGTTGAGTACCTATGAAACATGTTCAGAATGGTAAGTTCATGTGCCAGGAAGCAGGCTGAAGGGTTCCCACGTCTGGATGCAATGAGGAGTGACTGCTTGGTGTACACAGGAAAAGTTCTGGGACCAGACAGTGACAGTAGCTCCAGGTTATGGGGTTTCTCCTGATCTCTGAATTCATACTTCATCATGGTTAAAATGGTAAATTCTATGTTATATGTGCTGTCTCATTTAAAAAATTGTTACACAATTTTACAGTAGCAATTTTTAAAAGCAGTCTGAATTCTTGCATAAGATGGAAAAGTGGGACTCCCTTGCCCCTCATGGGACTCAATGTGTGGAGTCCATGAGTTCTTTTCCAGCTTCTTGTCCCTCCTGGATTCCATGTTTGAAGTTCATGAGTTCTGGGCTGTCTTTACCTTTCCTGGATTCATGTCTGTGAGTTCTGTTTTTTTCTCTCCTCTAATGAACTCTGCCTTAATTCTCAAAAAAGAAATAAAGAAAGGAGAGACAGAGGGGAGAGAGAGAGAGAGAGAGAGAGAGAGAGAGAGAGAGAGAGAGAGAGAGAGAGAGAGAAAGAAAGAGATGATTTTTAGCTGGAGAGATGTCAAAAATTTTATTTCAGTTTTGGAAATTTGGGTAAAGAAATATAGAGACTAGACTAGGAAGATATTTTCAAAAAGCAAAAAAAAAAAAAAAAGAATTGTGACAAACTATTACCCATATTATGTAAGTTTTGAAACACATCATCAAAGACCAATTAATGTGAAACTTGTAAAAGACAAGAACTTCGGCTTTGTGGTTAATTGACAAGACTTTTAAGTCATTTAATTTCAGGGATGTCTAGATCTATAACATGTCAATTGATGGCATAAAAATTAGAAATTGTGGCATGCAATGTTTTTCATAGTTTTGATTGGTCAAGGAAGAATTCTATCTACACATGTATTCACAGGAATCCACCAGGAATTTGAAAAAAAAAAGGGCTGATTTTCCATTATTGCTTAGGTCCATGGTATATAAAATTGGAGACATTTCTTCTCAATTTCCTGAGGCAGGCACTATAATAAAATTAAGGAGTGTATGTCAAAATCTTTCAACAAGCCACGTAACCGCTGTAGGTGCTGAGAAGCAGTGGGTCAACTGGCAGCAAGACTTGTGACAGTCACAGAGGGTTTCACAAACTCTGTTCTAACCCACATCAAGATTTTGATGATATATGAAATCATGACAAAATGTAGTGTCTGTTCATAATCTCAGAAGCTGGTAGTTTGAAGGAACTTTCTGAAAGGCGTTCAAAATATTTACAGAAATCACTGAGTTTACAGTGAATTACTGGAAACATTCATCTGTACATAGCACTGAGAATGTTGCTACCAACAATGCGGCACTTAGTACTGCATAGACAACTTCATTTTCCCAGTGAAGAACACAAGTACATTTGCTGAATGACTTGGGAGTTTATACGTTAATATGTAAGTTAATATATATATATATAATTTATAAGTTAATATATAAATAATCATAAGTTAATATATAAGCAAGGCTTATATATTACAGTAAATAATTTTTCTGTAAATAATTAGAAATTGAATATAACAAAATATTTAAAATAGCATGCACAAATTCCTAGAATGACCCTCAACACATGCATGTGGCTTCTCAGAAAAATAGCAAGACATTGACGTACATCAAAGAAAATTAAAACTTTGTGGGAGTATTCCTATGGGGAGTTAGTTCAAGTTTGTCTGGGCTGATCTGTAGCCCAAGATAATAGCAGAGTCATCAGGAGTCAAACAGTTCAGTACTTTCTTGTGAAATAAAAGCTCACCCTAGAAATGTAGTCTTACAATGGCCAAGAGACAGCGACAGACAGGCAAACACAGAACTGTTGCTTCCCACACATGCGATCGACTGCATTAGATCAAAGACGCACAGCAGAAGGTAGGAAGTTAGATTTCTAAGTGATCTTGGGTAAGGTCACTGAAAACATCTATGAGCCCAGGCTTGCTGCACACATGATAAAACCAAATCATATGAGCCACAAACACAAACATGAAAAGTTCAACAGCAAATTTTTGTGAAAACATGGAAGGATGCAGCAAAGATTTCTCAATAGGGCCCAAGAAGCAAGTGGTTCTGCTGACATTAAGAACTTTTGCCATCAAAAGGATATTAAAAGAGTGTAACATCAAGACCCAGAGCTTGAGATGAGGTCAAACATACAAGAGTTCTATCATAGAGCTCCTAGCAATCTACATCATGGGGACACAGCACAGAGTGGGTGTGGAAAGGACTCATCACCAGCACAAATGCCCATCAGGATGACAGAAATACCTAATAGTAATAAGGACCTAGAGCAAAAAAAAATCTCACATGTGATGATGGGGTGTCAACTGGTATAAACATTTTGAAAATTACTTGGATATGTAGAACACTCACATCTATGTATTGCTGATAAATACACACAAATAGATAAAGAATCCTGTTTTCTGAGTAAATTATTGGGACAGTGAGGCATTATTTTTATAGCATGAATTATAGATTCTGCATCCTCAGCTGTCAAGGATAGTAGTGTCCGGCACCACTCTGACAAAGGTGGCGTGGACCTCAGGCTCTGAAGCTGTGGGTGAAGAGCCCAGAAGCGCGTCTGGGCACTGAATGCTGTTCCTGGCACACAGCAGTTATTCCTCACTGGGAGGGCATCCAGGTAGCATGCTAAACTTTACGAGAGAAGTCCAGGGAGAGAGGAATCTCTTGAAGAGAGCATGAAGAGCTGACAGGCAGGGGAATAGGAGTTCCATAGGCAGGGGATCTCGAGATCACTCGAGTCCACAACAGAAGGAGCTTCTGAAGGTAGGCAAGGGAGTGTCGTGAACATCAAGAAAGGAGCCCCATAGACAGGGACTCTCTGAAGGATCATGTGAGGAGTCCCAGAGGCAAGGTGATTTTCTCAAGACCACTGAGGAATACCACAGGTAGGGGAACCTCCCCAGGATAGTGTGAGGAGTCTACACACAGGAGAATCTCCTTCAGATCAGCAAAGAGTCCCACAGACGGGGGAGTCTCCTGAATACTACGTGAGGAGTTCCACAGACGGGGGAGTCTCCTGAATATTACATAAGGAGTCCCACAGGGAAATCCCACCAGCAGGAAAATCACTTGCAGATCACCAAAGAGTCTAACAGACAGGGGAATCTCCTGAAGATCACGGAGGAATCCCAAAGATAGCAGAACCTCTTGAGAACATGTGATGAGTCCCACAGACGGGGAGAATCTCTTGAAGATCATAGGAGAAGTCCCAGAGGCAGAGGGATCTCCTGAAGATGACAGTGTGAAGGACCCTGCAGGAGCAGCACCTCCTGAAGACAGTGTGAAGGACCCTGCAGGAGCAGCACCTCCTGAAGACAGTGTTAAGGACCCTGCAGGAGCAGCACCTCCTGAAGACAGTGTGAAGGACCCTGCAGGAACAGCACCTCCTGAAGACGACAGTGTGAAGGACCCTGCAGGAACAGCACCTCCTGAAGACAGTGTGAAGGACCCTACAGGAGCAGCACCTCCTGAAGACAGTGTGAAGGACCCTGCAGGAACAGCACCTCCTGAAGACAGTGTGAAGGACCCTGCAGGAGCAGCACCTCCTGAAGACGACAGTGTGAAGGACCCTGCAGGAGCAGCACCTCCTGAAGACAGTGTGAAGGACCCTACAGGAGCAGTACCTCCTGAAGACGGTGTGAAGGACCCTATAGGAGCAGCACCTCCTGAAGACGGTGTGAAGGACCCTGCAGGAACAGCACCTCCTGAAGACGGTGTGAAGGACCCTGCAGGAGCAGCACCTCCTGAAAACGGTGTGAAGGACCCTGCAGGAGCAGCACCTCCTGAAGACAGTGTGAAGGAACCTATAGGAGCAGCACCTCCTGAAGACAGTGTGAAGGACCCTGCAGGAGCAGCACCTCCTGAAGACAGTGTGAAGGACCCTGCAGGAGCAGCACCTCCTGAAGACAGTGTGAAGGACCCTGCAGGAGCAGCACCTCCTGAAGACAGTGTGAAGGACCCTACAGGAGCAGCACCTCCTGAAGACAGTGTGAAGGACCCTACAGGAGCAGCACCTCCTGAAGACGATAGTGTGAAGGACCCTACAGGAGCAGCACCTCCTGAAGACAATGTGAAGGACCCTGCAGGAGCAGCACCTCCTGAAGACAGTGTGAAGGACCCTGCAGGAACAGCACCTCCTGAAGACAGTGTGAAGGACCCTGCAGGAACAGCACCTCCTGAAGACAGTGTGAAGGACCCTATAGGAGCAGCACCTCCTGAAGACAGTGTGAAGGACCCTGCAGGAGCAGCACCTCCTGAAGACAGTGTGAAGGACCTTGCAGGAGCAGCACTTCCTGAAGACAGTGTGAAGGACCCTATAGGAACAGCACCTCCTGAAGACAGTGTGAAGGACCCTGCAGGAGCAGCACTTCCTGAAGACAGTGTGAAGGACCCTACAGGAGCAGCACCTCCTGAAGACGACAGTGTGAAGGACCCTGCAGGAGCAGCACCTCCTGAAGACGACAGTGTGAAGGACCCTGCAGGAGCAGCACCTCCTGAAGACAGTGTGAAGGACCCTGCAGGAACAGCACCTCCTGAAGACAGTGTGAAGGACCCTACAGGAACAGCACCTCCTGAAGACAGTGTGAAGGACCCTGCAGGAGCAGCACCTCCTGAAGACGACAGTGTGAAGGACCCTGCAGGAACAGCACCTCCTGAAGACAGTGTGAAGGACCCTACAGGAGCAGCACCTCCTGAAGACAGTGTGAAGGACCCTGCAGGAACAGCACCTCCTGAAGACAGTGTGAAGGACCCTGCAGGAGCAGCACCTCCTGAAGACGACAGTGTGAAGGACCCTGCAGGAGCAGCACCTCCTGAAGACAGTGTGAAGGACCCTACAGGAGCAGTACCTCCTGAAGACGGTGTGAAGGACCCTATAGGAGCAGCACCTCCTGAAGACGGTGTGAAGGACCCTGCAGGAACAGCACCTCCTGAAGACGGTGTGAAGGACCCTGCAGGAGCAGCACCTCCTGAAAACGGTGTGAAGGACCCTGCAGGAGCAGCACCTCCTGAAGACAGTGTGAAGGAACCTATAGGAGCAGCACCTCCTGAAGACAGTGTGAAGGACCCTGCAGGAGCAGCACCTCCTGAAGACAGTGTGAAGGACCCTGCAGGAGCAGCACCTCCTGAAGACAGTGTGAAGGACCCTGCAGGAGCAGCACCTCCTGAAGACAGTGTGAAGGACCCTACAGGAGCAGCACCTCCTGAAGACAGTGTGAAGGACCCTACAGGAGCAGCACCTCCTGAAGACGATAGTGTGAAGGACCCTACAGGAGCAGCACCTCCTGAAGACAATGTGAAGGACCCTGCAGGAGCAGCACCTCCTGAAGACAGTGTGAAGGACCCTGCAGGAACAGCACCTCCTGAAGACAGTGTGAAGGACCCTGCAGGAACAGCACCTCCTGAAGACAGTGTGAAGGACCCTATAGGAGCAGCACCTCCTGAAGACAGTGTGAAGGACCCTGCAGGAGCAGCACCTCCTGAAGACAGTGTGAAGGACCTTGCAGGAGCAGCACTTCCTGAAGACAGTGTGAAGGACCCTATAGGAACAGCACCTCCTGAAGACAGTGTGAAGGACCCTGCAGGAGCAGCACTTCCTGAAGACAGTGTGAAGGACCCTACAGGAGCAGCACCTCCTGAAGACGACAGTGTGAAGGACCCTGCAGGAGCAGCACCTCCTGAAGACGACAGTGTGAAGGACCCTGCAGGAGCAGCACCTCCTGAAGACAGTGTGAAGGACCCTGCAGGAACAGCACCTCCTGAAGACAGTGTGAAGGACCCTACAGGAACAGCACCTCCTGAAGACAGTGTGAAGGACCCTGCAGGAGCAGCACCTCCTGAAGACGACAGTGTGAAGGACCCTATAGGAGCAGCACCTCCTGAAGACAGTGTGAAGGACCCTATAGGAGCAGCACCTCCTGAAGACAGTGTGAAGGACCCTGCAGGAACAGCACCTCCTGAGGACAGTGTGAAGGACCCTGCAGGAGCAGCACCTCCTGAAGACAGTGTGAAGGACCCTGCAGGAACAGCACCTCCTGAAGACGACAGTGTGAAGGACCCTGCAGGAGCAGCACCTCCTGAAGACAGTGTGAAGGACCCTGCAGGAACAGCACCTCCTGAAGACAGTGTGAAGGACCCTGCAGGAGCAGCACCTCCTGAAGACAGTGTGAAGGACCCTGCAGGAGCAGCACCTCCTGAAGACAGTGTGAAGGACCCTATAGGAGCAGCACCTCCTGAAGACAGTGTGAAGGACTCTGCAGGAACAGCACCTCCTGAAGACAGTGTGAAGGACCCTGCAGGAACAGCACCTCCTGAAGACAGTGTGAAGGACCCTATAGGAGCAGCACCTCCTGAAGACAGTGTGAAGGACCCTGCAGGAGCAGCACCTCCTGAAGACAGTGTGAAGGACCTTGCAGGAGCAGCACTTCCTGAAGACAGTGTGAAGGACCCTATAGGAACAGCACCTCCTGAAGACAGTGTGAAGGACCCTGCAGGAGCAGCACTTCCTGAAGACAGTGTGAAGGACCCTACAGGAGCAGCACCTCCTGAAGACGACAGTGTGAAGGACCCTGCAGGAGCAGCACCTCCTGAAGACGACAGTGTGAAGGACCCTGCAGGAGCAGCACCTCCTGAAGACAGTGTGAAGGACCCTGCAGGAACAGCACCTCCTGAAGACAGTGTGAAGGACCCTACAGGAACAGCACCTCCTGAAGACAGTGTGAAGGACCCTGCAGGAGCAGCACCTCCTGAAGACGACAGTGTGAAGGACCCTATAGGAGCAGCACCTCCTGAAGAAAGTGTGAAGGACCCTATAGGAGCAGCACCTCCTGAAGACAGTGTGAAGGACCCTGCAGGAACAGCACCTCCTGAGGACAGTGTGAAGGACCCTGCAGGAGCAGCACCTCCTGAAGACAGTGTGAAGGACCCTGCAGGAACAGCACCTCCTGAAGACGACAGTGTGAAGGACCCTGCAGGAGCAGCACCTCCTGAAGACAGTGTGAAGGACCCTGCAGGAACAGCACCTCCTGAAGACAGTGTGAAGGACCCTGCAGGAGCAGCACCTCCTGAAGACAGTGTGAAGGACCCTGCAGGAGCAGCACCTCCTGAAGACAGTGTGAAGGACCCTATAGAGCAGCACCCTAGACAGTGTGAAGGACTCTGCAGGAACAGCACCTCCTGAAGACAGTGTGAAGGACCCTACAGGAGCAGCACCTCCTGAAGACAGTGTGAAGGACCCTATAGGAGCAGCACCTCCTGAAGACAGTGTGAAGGACCTTGCAGGAGCAGCACCTCCTGAAGACAGTGTGAAGGACCCTACAGGAGCAGCACCTCCTGAAGACGACAGTGTGAAGGACCCTGCAGGAACAGCACCTCCTGAAGACAGTGTGAAGGACCCTACAGGAGCAGCACCTCCTGAAGACAGTGTGAAGGACCCTATAGGAGCAGCACCTCCTGAAGACAGTGTGAAGGACCCTGCAGGAGCAGCACCTCCTGAAGACAGTGTGAAGGACCCTACAGGAACAGCACCTCCTGAAGACGACAGTGTGAAGGACCCTATAGGAGCAGCACCTCCTGAAGACAGTGTGAAGGACCCTACAGGAACAGCACCTCCTGAAGACAGTGTGAAGGACCCTACAGGAGCAGCACCTCCTGAAGACGATAGTGTGAAGGACCCTGCAGGAGCAGCACCTCCTGAAGACAGTGTGAAGGACCCTGCAGGAACAGCACCTCCTGAAGACAGTGTGAAGGACTCTACAGGAACAGCACCTTCTGAAGACAGTGTGAAGGACCCTGCAGGAGCAGCACCTCCTGAAGACGACAGTGTGAAGGACCCTGCAGGAACAGCACCTCCTGAAGACAGTGTGAAGGACCCTGCAGGAACAGCACCTCCTGAAGACAGTGTGAAGGACCCTACAGGAGCAGCACCTCCTGAAGACGATAGTGTGAAGGACCCTACAGGAGCAGCACCTCCTGAAGACAATGTGAAGGACCCTACAGGAACAGCACCTCCTGAAGACAGTGTGAAGGACCCTGCAGGAACAGCACCTCCTGAAGACAGTGTGAAGGACCCTACAGGAACAGCACCTCCTGAAGACAGTGTGAAGGACCCTACAGGAGCAGCACCTCCTGAAGACGATAGTGTGAAGGACCGTGCAGGAGCAGCACCTCCTGAAGACAGTGTGAAGGACCCTGCAGGAACAGCACCTCCTGAAGACAGTGTGAAGGACCCTACAGGAACAGCACCTCCTGAAGACAGTGTGAAGGACTCTACAGGAATAGCACCTCCTGAAGACAGTGTGAAGGACCCGGCAGGAGCAGCACCTCCTGAAGACGACAGTGTGAAGGACCCTGCAGGAACAGCACCTCCTGAAGACAGTGTGAAGGACCTTGCAGGAACAGCACCTCCTGAAGACAGTGTGAAGGACCCTACAGGAGCAGCACCTCCTGAAGACGATAGTGTGAAGGACCCTACAGGAGCAGCACCTCCTGAAGACAATGTGAAGGACCCTACAGGAACAGCACCTCCTGAAGACAGTGTGAAAGACCCTGCAGGAACAGCACCTCCTGAAGACAGTGTGAAGGACCCTACAGGAACAGCACCTCCTGAAGACAGTGTGAAGGACCCTATAGGAACAGCACCTCCTGAAGACAATGTGAAGGACCCTGCAGGAGCAGCACCTCCTGAAGACAGTGTGAAGGACCCTATAGGAACAGCACCTCCTGAAGACAATGTGAAGGACCCTGCAGGAGCAGCACCTCCTGAAGAGAGTGTGAAGGACCCTGCAGGAGCAGCACCTCCTGAAGACAGTGTGAAGGATCCTACAGGAACAGCACCTCCTGAAGACGACAGTGTGAAGGACCCTGCAGGAGCAGCACCTCCTGAAGACAGTGTGAAGGACCCTACAGGAGCAGCACCTCCTGAAGACAGTGTGAAGGACCCTATAGGAGCAGCACCTCCTGAAGACAGTGTGAAGGACCCTACAGGAACAGCACCTCCTGAAGACAGTGTGAAGGACCCTGCAGGAACAGCACCTCCTGAAGACAGTGTGAAGGACCCTGCAGGAACAGCACCTCCTGAAGACAGTGTGAAGGACCTTGCAGGAACAGCACCTCCTGAGGACAGTGTGAAGGACCCTGCAGGAGCAGCACCTCCTGAAGACAGTGTGAAGGACCCTGCAGGAACAGCACCTCCTGAAGACAGTGTGAAGGACCCTACAGGAGCAGCACCTCCTGAAGACAGTGTGAAGGACCCTATAGGAGCAGCACCTCCTGAAGACAGTGTGAAGGACCCTACAGGAACAGCACCTCCTGAAGACAGTGTGAAGGACCCTATAGGAGCAGCACCTCCTGAAGACAGTGTGAAGGACCCTACAGGAACAGCACCTCCTGAGGACAGTGTGAAGGACCCTGCAGGAACAGCACCTCCTGAAGACAGTGTGAAGGACCCTGCAGGAACAGCACCTCCTGAAGACAGTGTGAAGGACCCTACAGGAGCAGCACCTCCTGAAGACAGTGTGAAGGACCCTATAGGAGCAGCACCTCCTGAAGACAGTGTGAAGGACCCTACAGGAACAGCACCTCCTGAAGACAGTGTGAAGGACCCTACAGGAACAGCACCTACTGAAGACAGTGTGAAGGACCCTGCAGGAACAGCAGCTACTGAAGACAGTGTGAAGGACCCTACAGGAACAGCACCTCCTGAAGACAGTGTGAAGGACCCTATAGGAGCAGCACCTCCTGAAGACGACAGTGTGAAGGACCCTGCAGGAGCAGCACCTCCTGAAGACAGTGTGAAGGACCCTATAGGAGCAGCACCTCCTGAAGACAGTGTGAAGGACCCTGCAGGAGCAGCACCTACTGAAAACAGTGTGAAGGACCCTACAGGAACAGCACCTCCTGAGGACGACAGTGTGAAGGACCCTGCAGGAACAGCACCTCCTGAAGACGACAGTGTGAAGGACCCTATAGGAGCAGCACCTCCTGAAGATAGTGTGAAGGACCCTACAGGAGCAGCACCTCCTGAGGACGACAGTGTGAAGGACCCTATAGGAACAGCACCTCCTGAAGATGGTGTGAAGGACCCTACAGGAGCAGCACCTCCTGAAGCTCACATGAAGAGTCAGTACACATGGGAATCTCAAGAAGATCATTGAGGAATCCCACTGACAGGGGAACTGCATGATAACCAAGAAGACCTACATGGGGGGGGGGGATCTCCTGAGGATCGCATGAAGAGGCCTAGCAGCAGGGAATCACTTGAAAATCATGTGAGAAGTCCCACAGAAAGAGCAATGTCATGAGGATCACGTGGGGAGTGCTGTAGAAGGAGGATCTCATGAAGATCAGTGAAAAATCCAATAGGCAGTGTAATCTCCTGAGGATCATTGAGTAATCCAAGATAGAGGAATCTCCTGAATACCAAATGACACAGGATCTCCTGAAGATTGTGTGAAGAGTCCCACACAAAGGGATAGCTTCTGAAGACCCACTGAGAAATCTTCCAGACAGGAGAATCTCCTGAAGGTAGTGAGACAAGTTCCACAGACAAGGGAACCTCTTGCATATCACATGAGGAGTCCTGCAGGCAGGGGAATCTCCTGAAGATCACTGAGAAGACCCCAGACAGTGGGATTTCCTAAAGACAGCATGACAAGTCATACAGGCAAAATCCCATGAAGAACTTCACAGGCAAAGGGATCTTCTGAAGATCACATGAAGACTTTCACAAGGGAAATTCCTGAAGATAATATAATCCTCTAGCCTGAAGATCACAAGAGGAGTCCTACAGGCAAGGGTATCTATTGAAGACCACTGGGGAATCCCAGAAAGGAAAATCTCTTGAAAACAATGTGAGGAATCTCACAGAAAAGAGAATCTTCTGAATATCATATAAAGAGTCCCAAGGCAGGGGAATCTCTTTAGGATCACTGAGAAATCCCAGGCAGAAGAATCTCCTAAAGATCATGTGAGGAGTCCCTCATGGAGGGGGATCTCCTGAGGATTACATGAAGAGTCCCAAGACAAGGGAATCTCCTTAGGATCACTGAGCAGTTCTACAGGTACAAGAATATTCTGAGGATCAGATGTGGAAAAGCATATACAGGATTGTCAAAAAATCATGTTGTCATAGTTAAGCACAGGTGTCAAATTGACTGTTGAGGGTTTGAGCTCTGGGCACAGCTGTAGAGAGTTGATGGTTGAGTTAAGCCCAGAGCAAACCTGAAGGAGATTGTCTAGCTGCTGGGGAAGGTCCAGCCCATGGTGGGTGGGATTAGGCCCTGGATAAACCACAGAGTGCTGGTTGAGAGAGTGGGCATCCTTCTGTTCACTTGGCCAGACATGCTGGTCTGTCAAGTAAGGACTGTCCATCTCTCACCCATTATGCAGTGATGGTGTGGACAGTTCCCTCAGCCCTGGTGTTTGTGCATGCTCTCCAGTCAAGCTGGACTAAGAACTGTAACCAGGAATTGTAAGAAAATTAACCCTTGTTCCCTTAAGCCATTTGATGGTCATTTATCAGCATCCATCCAGGCGACTGCAACACATGTGAAGAGTCCCACAGGCACATGGTCTCCTGAAGATAGCATGAGGAATCCCACAGTCAGGGGGAATCTTCTGAAGATCATGTGAAGAGTCCCACAGAAAAAGGAAGCTCATGAGGATCAAGCAAGGAATTCCACAGATTGAGAAATCTTCTGAAGATAGTGTGAGGAGTCTCATAGATAGGGTAGATATCCTGATGATCACTGAGAAATTCTACAGGCACAGGATCTGCTCAAAATAGCATGATGAGTCTCATAGACAGGGAAATTCCCTGTTGATTGTGTAAGGAGTCCTACAAACAGGAGAACTTCCTGAGGGCTATTGAGGAGTTCCCCAGACAGGAGAATCTTCTGGAGACAGCATGAGATGTCCCACAGTTAGGGGAACCTCTTGAACATCATGTGAGGAGTTCCACAGAAAGGGGGAATCTCTTAAATATGATGTAAAGAGTTCGTCAGGGAGGGGAATCTCCTGAGGATCATGTGAAGAGTCCCACATGCACAGGATCTCCTGAGGATAGCATGAAGAGTTCTACAGTTGAGGAGTCCCACAGGCAGGGGAATCTGGTAAAGATCACTGGGCAGCTGTACAGGCAGGGATCTCCTGAAAATCACAAGAGGAGACCCACAGGCAGGGGAATTCTCTGATGGTCACATGTCTACAGGCAGGGGAATCTCCTGAAAATCATTGAGGAGTTACACTCAGGGGAATCTCTTGAAGATTACATGAAGTCTCCCTCAGGCAAGACAGTCTCCAGATCATGTAAAGCATCCCACAGATACAGGATCTTCTAAAGATAGCATGAGCAGTGCCGCGGGTAGGGGACCTCCTAAAGATCACTGAAGAGTCCCATAGATAAGGAATCTTCTGAAGATCACTGAGGAGTTCCATAGCCAGGAGAATCTCCTGAAGATAATGTGATGAGTCCTACAGGTGGAGAAACCACTTGAACTCATGGAAGGAGTCTCATAGAAAGGGGAACCTCCTGTATATCATGTGGAGAGCCCCTCTAGGAGGGACTTGAAGAGTTCCACAGGCATCACTACAGAGTCCCAGACAGGGGAAGTTCTTGAAGATCACGTGAGGAATCCCTTAAGTAGGGAAATCTCCACAACATCAAGTGAAGAGCTCACAGACACAGGATCTCCTGAGGATGACTGAGAAGAGCTCACAGATACAGGATCTCCTGAGGATGACTGAGAAGAGCTCCATGGACACAGGATCTCCTGAGGATGACTGAGAAGAGCTCACAGACACAGGATCTCCTGAGATGACTGAGAAGAGCTCCACAGACACAGGATCTCCTGAGGATGCCTGAGAAGAGCTCCACAGACACAGGATCTACTGAGATGACTGAGAAGAGCTCACAGACACAGGATCTCCTGAGGATGACTGAGAAGAGCTCACAGACACAGGACCTCCTGAGGATGACTGAGAAGAGCTCACAGACACAGGATCTCCTGAGGATGATTGAGAAGAGCTCCACGGACACAGGATCTCCTGAGGATGACTGAGAAGAGCTCACAGACACAGGATCTCCTGAGGATGACCGAGAAGAGGTCATAGACACAGGATCTCCTGAGGATGACTGAGAAGAGCTCACAGACACAGGACCTCCTGAGGATGACTGAGAAGAGCTCACAGACACAGGATCTCCTGAAGATGACCGAGAAGAGCTCCACGGACACAGGATCTCCTGAGGATGACTGAGAAGAGCTCCACAGACACAGGATCTCCTGAGGATGACTGAGAAGAGCTCCACGGACACAGGATCTCCTGAGGATGACTGAGAAGAGCTCCACAGACACAGGATCTCCTGAGGATGCCTGAGAAGAGCTCCACGGACACAGGATCTCCTGAGGATGACTGAGAAGAGCTCACAGACACAGGATCTCCTGAGGATGACTGAGAAGAGCTCCACGGACACAGGATCTCCTGAGGATGACTGAGGAGAGTTCACAGACACAGGATCTCCTGAGGATGACTGAGAAGAGCTCCACAGACACAGGATCGCCTGAGGATGACTGAGAAGAGCTCACAGACACAGGATCTCCTGAGGATGACTGAGAAGAGCTCCACGGACACAGGATCTCCTGAGGATGACTGAGAAGTCCCACAGAAACGGAAGTCTCTTGACAATCACATGAGGAGTTCCACAATTAGGAGGATTTCCTCAAGTTAATATGAAGAGTCAGGCAGGAGAATCTCCTCAAGATCACATGAGGAGTCCCATTGGTAGGGGAATGTCACGTGAGGAGTCTCACAAACTGAGGAATCTCCTGGAAATCACAAAGGAATCCCACAAATAGGGGAACTTCCTGATGATCAGTATCTACATGTACAAAGCCTCAAGGCTGTTAGCTTGGGCCAACTGTGCCGTGAGACATAATGTAGAGGGTCTTAGGTTTGAGAATGCAGATTGTGCAGCATGGGAAAAATAAAGACATTTTCTCATTTTAATTACCCTGTGTTGATTTAATTTTCTGAATATTTTTCTCTTTTATGATTTAAAAAATACCTAAAAGATAATATTTTACAACAAAAGAATATTTAACAAATATCATCATTATTACAGTCTTTTTAAAAAATCAGAATACGATGGATCTTTCCCACTCTTTTGACTATAAATTTGTTTTAATCAAAAGAGTCTGAGTTGTTCTTCTGAGATTTATCAGCTTTAGTCTCTGGGTTTCTTAGCTGTATTCTCTATCACATCAAACTCTTTCATTTGTCTTCCTATGACTGTTGTTGGTCTGGTCATAATCCCTTTGTGGGCACTAGTTTTACCTCATATGTTGGTGTTGCATGAAATGCTAACTATATTCAGCACAGTTATCCACATAGGCACGTCCAGCCTTCACTCTGAGCAAACATTAGCTGCCACACAGATCCGCACAGGACCTAGGGACTGATGGTCCAGGGACTGATGGGTACTACACTGCCAGAGGAAGAACAGGGACCCAGGGACCGATGGGTACTACACTGCCAGAGGAAGAACAGGGACCCAGGGACCGATGGGTACTACACTGCCAGAGGAAGAACAGGGACCCAGGGACCGATGGGTACTACACTGCCAGAGGAAGAACAGGGACCCAGGGACCGATGGGTACTACACTGCCAGAGGAAGAACAGGGACCCAGGGACCGATGGGTACTACACTGCCAGAGGAAGAACAGGGACCCAGGGACCGATGGGTACTATACTGCCAGAGGAAGAACAGGGACCCAGGGACCGATGGGTACTATACTGCCAGAGGAAGAACAGGCTGCTGAGCCTTCAACCTATCGTGTGCAGTCTGAGCTGCCCCATCTCCAGCACTTCATCCTCACAGCAACCCTGTGGATTGGCTCCATGGTACCCACATTAGGGATAAAGTAATTTGTCTGAAGTTATGCAGAAGATGAGCAGGATTTGAATGCAGAAAGTCTGACTCCTGCTTTCAGTCTCTTAGACACGATGAATCTTTCCACAGAGCACCCAGAAGCTTCTGAGTGGTGTAGACAAGACACCTGGCTTTCACAGTTCCATACTTTCACACAGTGCCCCAGTGTCTAATAAGTAATAGCTGAACTGAATTCTTGCCCAAGGCCAGCATTACCTCTTTACACAGGAAATGCAGAATGTTTACAGAGACGTGCCATTATCACATCCCATGCTAATATTCTTCAAGAGTCTTCTGTTCTTGGCACATGGAGGGATCCAAGCTGGGACCCTTCTGATCCTGATCCTTGGAAGAACTGGAAGACCATAGGAAAGGCTGCTTATCTGACAGATGTTCTTGAAGAATTGCTCATTAGGGTCCTTACCTGAAGACACAGAGAATTATGCTTCCAGTAGTAAGAGCGAGCAGAGAGACGCTGTAGCCCAGGGTGTAAACGGCCTTTACCAGGATGTAAAATGTGACCTGTAAAGAGGGGAAAGCGCACTCATGAGTCGCGAGTACCTGCACGGGACATTCTGAGCCCCTTTTATGGAGGGTTTCTTGCATAAACTTGCCGCGGGATATTAGGTAGTTGTCCTTGTAACTCAACCTTCATCTTTACTCATTGGGATCACTGCTCTTTGAGCGTCTGCCTTTTCTTATAAGTCACTATGACCAGATGGTTTCTGTGGAGAGGTCCACCTGAGAGAACCATGCTGGTCAGGGCCAAAGAAAGACTGGCAGGGCCGAGCTGAGCTCAAGGGGTTTCTGGGTGGAGTCGCTGGTAACACACTTCTCAAGATCAGGACACACACATCTGAGCATGTGAGAATCATGTGCTGTCAAAGGAGCATGTCCAGGTATTTAGAGCGCCTGTCCTCTCGAACTTGAGGCGATCTGCACCATTGTGAGGGTCTCATTTTGTAGAACTTCTGGGCTTGGCGGGCCTTGTGACCTGATTTGAACTTCCATGAAATGCTCAGTCACAGGAAGGAATGGTGACAGTCACTGTAGCAGGACCAGGAGGGCACTGTGAGTAAGTAGAGAGAGTGTGTGAGAGAGAGAGAAAGAGAGAGAGAGAGCGAGAGAGAGAGAGAGAGAGAGATCAAAGCATCTGCACCTTAGCAAGGTTAAAGCCTGGGCTACTCTTTCATGAGCTTAAAACTATGCATGAAGGCAATGTGCGTATTATCAGGCCTGCTCATAACAATGTTGCTCTCATTAAGGTTGAAGTATTCCTCTATTTACTTTGAATTGCAGGAATTTCTCTCCTGATACTAAGGCCACACAGTGAGGAACAGTCGCAGGAAACCAGAGAGCAGAAGGGCCCTTAATGTCTTGCTCATCTGCAGACCCCAGTCCTTGCCTCACTTCTTTCCTCTTTTCTCTCACTCTCTCTTTCTTTTTCCTCCCCTCATCTTGCTTTCCCTTCCCTTCAGAAACTGTCACTGTACTTCTCTTCTACTCACATTCTATCAGTCGCCTTTCCTTACCCTCATTCTTACCTCATGCTCCCGTCTCTCACCATCACTGTCTCCTTCCCTCATCCTCATCCGTTTCCTTCCCTTCCTGCATGCATCTTTCCTTCCCCTATCACTCTTCTCTGTCCCTCTTCCCTTCACCACATCTTCTCCCTTCCCTCCTTCTTCTCTCCTCACTTCACTCTTACCCCTCTTTACCTCCTGTCTTAATTTCAATACAAACTGCTGGAACAAAACACCTGAATTATGAAACTTGAGGTTTCTTATAATTCCCGACCATCCCTGTGGGAAAATGCAGTGGTAAGAACTTGAAGCAGCTGGTCACATCACACCCACAGTCAGAGAGGAGAGTGATAAGTCACACACGTGCTTTTAGTGTTCACAGCCACAAGTGTACACAGCGATGCCCCAGCATGCACGCTTGCTGTGCTCGCACCTGCAGCGGGAGCACCGTGTGACAAGTCGGTGCACACGCTCCTGCAAGCGCTCAGCTCTCTTCATTCATTCATTCATTCATTCATTCATTCATTCATTCATTCTTATACAGTTCTGGATCCCTTGTCTAGGGAATGGCTCCACCCACTGCCAGGCTTGAAGTTTTCACATCAATTAATGCAAGATGTTTCCAGAGGCCAACATCACTCTAGAGAATCCTTCCTAGGTAGGCTTAGGCCTACGGGGTTAAACTGACAATTTACACTGACCTTCACACCTCTCACCTCTTACGTCCCGCACCACCTGCAGTTTGGCCAGGGTCCTTTTCTTAAGTTTTGGCGCTAATGTACTTAATAAAACTGCTCTTGATTATATCAGGCCTTATGTGCCTAAGAAGTGGGCTTCTTCATGGAGACCTGCTATGATTACTGCAGCCCCCAACACCTGCATGCTTGTCCTGGCGTCTGGCTCGTGGGGTTATCATGGCAGAACTCTGGGGTATGTATTACTAATGTGGCCTGTTGGGCTCCATGGAGTTCTGGCTGGAAGGGTGGAGCTCTGGGGTTCTGTAAAGACACTAAAATTAATATGCAGGGCCTCCCCAGCTGCCTGGTGTTGCACTTAGTTGCAGATGACAACCTGACAGTTGAAAGCTGAGCCTTTGGGCGCATCTGTAAATAGTTACTTAGTTATGGGAAACCCTGAGAAATTATGCAGAAAATGATCTGATTAATGTGGTAGGACTCAGACTGTGTGGGACTAGCTTAGGCAGGCGGACAAAACGGGGAAAGTTGGTCCAGTACTTTGGCATTAAGTACACTGGCACATGAGAAAGTTTATTTCTCTCTCATCGCTTTTGTGAATGTGTTGTTACTCCTGATGTTGGTATGAACTCTCCTGCCATGCTGGTGAGCTGAGCTGAGAATCATAAGCTAGAATAAGCCCTTGTTCCTTAGGCTGTTTGGATCATGCATTCATTGCAGTAACAGAAAACATCTGGACATGCATCAATCTGCCCACTGATGTGGGCATGCACGTGTGACTCGATGGCTAAAGGGGCTGGTGTGGGAGAGATGTCTACCTGTGCAGCAGGGAGATGTGTATGTTTGTCCCCATCGGGTAATAAAAACCTTAGGGACATTATTAATGCTGACAGTGTCATGGTTTGAAATGTGTCCCCCACAGTCTCATGTGTTTGGCAAGGTCATGGCACCTTGAGAGGTGAAGCCTTGCTGGAGGAAGGCAGTCACAAGGGGTGGGCCTTGAGGTGGATTAGTCCCATCCTACCTCCAGGAGAAGTCTGCCTTTGCTGCAAACAGTCTGTAGCTCTCAGCTTCCAAGATGTCTGCAGTGACTTAGCCTCTTCCAGCTTTGGCCAGCCAGCCATGCCGCCTCTACTTTGAGAGACTGTCCCTTCCCTCTGGAACCATAAGCTGAATAAACCTCCCTTTCTCCCTTAAGTTGATTGACTTTGAGTGTCCTCTCACAGCAATAGTTAAGAGTAACCGTTACAGGCAGTGAGGACATTTCAGAACAGTCCAATTGTCTGTGCAGTCACTGTCATAGTTAGACACAGATGTCAACTTGACAGTTGAGGGTTTGAGCTCTGGGCACATTTGTAGAGAATTAATGGTTGAGTTGGGCCCAGAGCAAACTTGCAGGAGATTGTCTGGCTGATGGGGAAGACCCAGCCATAGTTGGTGGGACGAGGCTCTGGAATAAAATACCGAGAGCTGGTTGAGAAAGTTGGCATCCTTGTGTATTCTTGGCCAGACATGTTGGTCTGGCAAGTAAGGATTGTCCGTCTCTCAGTCGTTATGTGGTGATGGTGTGGCCAGTTCCCTCGGCCCTGGAGTTGGTGTGAGCTCTCCTGTCAAGCTGGACTAAGAACTGTAACCAGATAATCGCAAGAGACAATAAACCCCTTATTGCCTTAAGCAGTTTGATAGTGATTTATCAGCAACCATGCAGGCAAACTGCAACAATCACAGACTTTACAGATCTTCCCCAGCCCCACAGAGGCCACCATTACTGTATCGACAGCTCCATTTCCAGGACTTCACCTCAAGGTAACAATGAAATCTGAACAGAAATGTGCTAAAAATAAGCCACTTGTTACCTGAAGTGGAACAACATATATTCATCAGTAACACATTCAACATAAACCTTGCTCTTCAGTGATATACTTACAGCCAACAAGTCCAATACACACCTGCTCATTAGCAACATCTTTGCAACCAACATGTGTAACACACACCTACTCATAAGTGATGGCTTTACAGACAACACATGCATTTCTTCTATCATCCCATATGGATTATTAAGTCCCTGGGGAACTCAGTGAGGCAACTATATAGGAATTTCTAAGTCTCTCTGGCCCCCTTGAGTTTGCTTAGACAGCTACTTATTTTTATTTATTTATTTATTTATTTATTTATTTACTTATTTATTTATTTATTTATTTATTTATTTAATGTGTGTTTTGTGTGTTCACATGCATGGGTACATGTGGGTATATAGATGCATGTGTACATTTGTGTGGAGGGCTGAAGTTGATGTTGGGAATATTCCTTGATAGTTCTTCCACCTTATTCCTTGAAGCAGTGTGATAGATACAAGTATCAATCTGATGATTGAAGACCATCTCTGGGCACAGTTGTGCAGAATTAGTTGTTGACTTAGGCCCTGAGCAAGCCTGCAGGAGGTTATCTACTGATGGGTATGCCTATCTCATGGTGCATGGGACTTTTCTCTGGGCAGGTGGATAAGTTTGAAGGGAGCTGATTCATTAAAGTTTGGCATTCTTTGGTATTCTTGGCCAGACGTTCTGCTCTGGCAAATGAGGGTTGTCCTTCTCTTAGCAATAGATGTGGTATGTGGCCAGTTCTTAGCCCCTGGTGTTGGTATGAGTTCTCCTATCAAGATATGGCCAGATAATGTTAAGAAAGAGGAAAACCTCTTGTTCCCCCTTAAGCTGTTTGGTTGTGAATTGATCAGCAACATGCAAAGTAACTGCAATGGGCAGTCTCTAATCAAATCCAGACCTCACCCATGTTCTCCCTAGACAGAGCCTTTCATGTCCAAAGACTGGAATTACATTCACCAGCATTTATGTGGGTTCTGAGGATCTGAACTCTGGTCCTCTTACTTTCATGGCAAGTGCTTTAACTACTATACTCTTTACCCTCTTCATGGCTTTGCCCATGCAAATGTGTACCCGAATCCACCGTGTTGCCCAGGCACACAACACAACTCCTGGTGAACTGAAATCCACAGAGGAAGATCACCAGGGTGACTAGAAGAAACTTTGGTGGGTCAAAGATCTGTGAGTGAACAAGAAGGTGGTATATTATACCAGAATGCTAGGAAAGCAACAAGACAAGCCAAATAATGCCAGAAGGAGGAAATAGCAAGGATAAAAATGCAGGACATGGAGGACCAGAGGCCAGCACCTTCCTGGAAGCCAAGCTCAGCAAGGAATATGGGCTTCTGTTGTCACTTATTGGTGTTTGGGAAATGTCTGGACCAGGCTGGTGCTTAGCATTGCTCACAGATGCTCCCCAGGTGAGGAAGCCAGAGGAAAACTGAACTCACAAACAGTGCGCAAGGGGCGGTGCTGAATTCACAAACACTCTACAAGGGGCGGTGCTGAATTCACCAACAGTGCGCAAGGGGCGGTGCTAAATTCACCAACAGTGCGCAAGGGGCGGTGCTGAATTCACCAACAGTGCGCAAGGGGCGGTGCTGAATTCACCAACAGTGTGCAAGGGGCGGTGCTGAATTCACCAACAGTGCGCAAGGGGCGGGGCTGAATTCACCAACAGTGCGCAAGGGGCGGGGCTGAATTCACCAACAGTGCGCAAGGGGCGGTGCTGAATTCACCAACAGTGCGCAAGGGGCGGTGCTGAATTCACCAACAGTGTGCAAGGGGCGGTGCTGAATTCACCAACAGTGCGCAAGGGGCGGTGCTGAATTCACCAACAGTGCGCAAGGGGCGGTGCTGAATTCACCAACAGTGCGCAAGGGGCGGTGCTGAATTCACCAACAGTGCGCAAGGGGCGGTGCTGAATTCACAAACACTCTACAAGGGGCGGTGCTGAATTCACCAACAGTGCGCAAGGGGCGGTGCTGAATTCACCAACAATGCGCAAGGGGCGGTGCTGAATTCACCAACACTCTACAAGGGTGGAGCTTGTAGGCAACACAATGGACATGCTTATGATAATCTAAGAGAATAGAAACAATGAGACATGAATTCCTAGTGTCGCCTACACATATTTAAATACAGAAAGTGTGAGACGTCACTCTATGTACACAGTCAAAACTTCAAAAAAATCAGGTAATAACGTTCTGAACTATAAACATCACCAGGACAGGCTCAAAGAGCCCCGAATACCAATAACTAAAATAACATTTCTGAAAGTTATTGCTGAAACTGTCAAAAGTTCACCAATTCTGATTTTCGTAGGTGGGCTTGTCACTGTCTTGAAGAACAAATCACTCCTGAGATGCCAAAGGGCTCTAGGACATACCAATCAGAAAAGGAAACACATGGCATTTAACTTATCAAACAAGCTAAGTCTGGTGTAGAAAACAGTAAGTCACTGAAACAAAGAAGACTTACAAAAACCAAAGTTAATTTCCTTTGTATGAACAGAATAAAAATATCAAAATATCTAGACACAACGGGATCTAGTTAGATGTTTAGACAAGTAGAAGTGCAGACATGCACGGTCTCATCAAGTGGATTTTCCTGGCACACAAGCATCACACAGGCTCGTGAACCACGCGACACAGGAGGAGCGCCTCCCTCAGCAGAGACAGGCGCTGCCCTGGCCTATGTCTAACCAGGCCTACTTCTGCTTTTCCAGAGCCCAGGCAGGACATGAATTCAGGCACACGCAGCACCATCAACGGGGAGGCAGACAGTGAAAAGGTCACAGGTCCCTGTGGGAAGACTGACCATGCTGGACCGCGTTCCTCTGAACTCCCCCATCTGGTCAGAGGTGTGCTCCTGCTTCACAGTCTTTCCATTTTTAACCATAAAGACGAGGAATGAAAGCTCTTTATGTTGGAGAGGAAGAAACAGAACGATACTGGAGTGACAAGTATGTGCCCAGAAAACGGAGGGATAAATCTCCATTTCAAAAACAAAAAATGTCTACAAATAAACTTGAAAGTGCCCAAAGTGAGGAACTGACACAGTTCCCAAGTCAGATACTAAGTCAGGTAACGACTTGGCCGCAGGACAAGGAGCCTGCTTGCCAGCACCTAGTGAGGGTCATTGTCACGTGGACGTTATGTGGCAGGCCCTGGTGTTGGTGTGAGCTCTCCTGACAAGATGGACAAACAACTGCAACCAGGAATCAAGAGAAAATAAAGCCCTTTTCCCCTTAAGTCATTTGATGGCAACTTATCCGTGAACTACTGTAGTTGTTAATACCTGTGAGAAGGGTACCTGGGAGGCTGGACATTAAGACAGCAGGAAAGTTCAGCTGAGACCAGACATTAAGACAGAAGTAAAGTTTGGCTGAAGCTGGACATTAAGACAGCAGGAAAGTTCAGCTGAGGCTGGCACTTGGGTGTGAGAGTGGAGACACTGGGGTAGGTTTTCGTGGGGTGGGAGATAGGCAAGTTCGTGTGGTTCTGGAAGAATGATCTGTTTGTTGGTGAAAAATTAGACCTGATTTACCAGGGCTTCTGCAATTACATTCCATGTACATTAGACAACTGACACAAAAATCCTGAAGACTAGGCATCTGCTTGAGAGCACAGCCGGCCAAGGATCAAGAGTGAGGGGAGAATCCGCATGGTAGAAGGTGAGTAGATTTTGATTTATACTGCCAAGATATCTTAAATAGACTGTGGAGACCTGCATGGAGAATCATGTGGGAAAAAAACAGGGCTCAGAGTAGGCAAAGTGTTCAGAGATCAAGGGAGGAAACATGCTCACAGAAAAACCGACAGATGAAAAAGAAGTTAACTATACACACACACACACACACACACACACACACACACACACACACACACACACATGCACACACACCAAATGATAATAAATAAAAAAACCTTCTAGCCCCATCGGTGATCATCAAAATGGACAAAACACTATGATTCCTATTTTGTTAATAAATTGGTGTTACCTGAAAACAAATGCAATTCTGTGCTAAGGTCTGCAGCCTCTCAAACCCCTGGCCAGAAGGTGCTGGGGTAAGGTGCTGGGCTTTGGTGGATAGACCAGGCTTTAACTGAGGCACTGACAAGGGGCTGGGTTCCACCTAAAAGTGACCCCAGAGGGATCCTGTCCCCTCACCACAAGGGACACGGCAAGAAGGCTTTGTCTCAGAGGAGCTTTGCCAACCCCACATCCTCCTGCGTCTAGACCTTGGTTTCAACCCAGAACGGTGAGAAGGAGTCTGTTGTTCACAAGCTTTCCTTTGTTGTGGCAGCCTGGCCCATAATGGGGCACCCTTAGAACCAAAACCCTAAGGACCTTGCTTTCCTCAAGCTAACAAAGAGAGATCAAGACATGCAGGAAATGTGCTGTTCGCTGCTGTACCCGTGATGCCCGAGGCCCTGGAGGCAGGTGATGGATGTCTATGTGCTGCTCAAATTAACACAGCAGATGTACCTTTCAGTGGATTTTGGGTAACTTGGCTTTCGGAGCAAGACATGTTTTCCCAGTTTCTAAAAGTGGCCATTGCAGATCCTTATGGGAATTTTAGGCACCTCCTATCACTCTGTTAAATAGTAGTGAAACCGGAATCAGGGCTGACCTTGCCTCTAGTTGCTCAGCCTGGCATACTTCGCAGGAGATCATTTGCCACTGAACTGCAAGCAGAGCACTCTGACCTACCAAAACCTTTTGTGGGCTCCTCTAACTATTCAGAACAGGAAAGTACCCAACCCCGTGTTTTACGGTCAGCTGCTGAGCTACGGTGTCTTAGGGATGTGAGTTAAAGATGTGCCTCAAGCCCGGAGCGGACCAGGGTGTGAGTTCTGAAGGACAACTTGGGCGTGCCCTGATGCTGCAGAGCTGTGGGCTTTGCCAGAGGCCATTGTCGGGGTGACTCTGAAGAGGTCTTCTGCCTCGTGAGGGCAATGGAAGGCAGAGGGTCTAAAGACGAAGCTGTTCGGAAGGGATTCCCGTGATGCATAAATGAAACATTCTTAAAGAGTTTCAGCCCCCCCCCCCCGAGGAAGCTGATGACCTGAGTTTGGTCCCCGGAACCCACAGGTAGAAGGAAAGAACTGTTGTTGAATGTTGTCCCCAACTTCACATACATGTTGTGCACCTCTCACACATGACTGCATGCTTGAGAGTTTTCACACCCTAGTGCAACTGAGTTGTGCACCAAGTGGCAGACACAGCAAAACGAGAATGAAGGAAGACCGCCTCAGCTTAGGACATTTTTTTGAATCTCTGTTGGTTATTCCATGGTCTGTTTTACAGATTCTTTTTCACTTGAGCTTTGTGTAACTTTCAGCAATTTGGAAAAGTATGCTTTTGTAAACAAAAATGAACTCAGAAGCTCTTATTGCACGTTCTAATTTTTACGGAATGTTGGAATTTGTTTAAGTTTATGTCCTGTAACAGGACACCTGGGTGGGTCTTTGAACCAGAGCCAATTTTAAAAGTCTGACCGGAGAGATTCCTTGCTTCCAGATAGTTCCAAGGAGCTAAGGCTGACCTTACTTAGCTCCTCTGGGTATCAGTGATTCTGACTAGAAGGTTCTATGTGGAAATGGCCAAAAGCTCCAGCTGTGTGAACCGTCAGTCTGAGTTTAATGACACTGGAGTCACTCTTGCAACTCCTTAGTCTTCTGTGATTGTCTTCGACAAGCACAGGTGATCTCAGAGAGAAGAACTGTATCAGTAGAAAATTATGGTGCCCCCAATTCTATCCCTATCCAGTAGCTTTGAGTTTCATCATTTTTCCAAACTGGTTTCTTTTAACCTCTTATTATAACTTTTTAAGCTAACATTTTGAATTTTAATCCACTCTTGTGAATTGAAATCACTAAACACAGAAGCTTCCCTATTACTCAAGCTCTATAAACTGAAGGTAGAAGAGTTGGCCCATACTTCAGAAAAGCCACCACTTGCTCATGTACAGATATTGTGTTGTGTGGCCAGGTAAGAGGTCCTGGGAACATCTGATGTCATCACCAAGGACATTCCAGCAACAACCACAACAGACATCTCACCAGGGAGAGATGCTGAGAACACAGTCAGCGCCTTCTCAGTGGCTTCATGCTCACAGAAACCCCGCTTATCTAATGGCCTTTACTTTGTGCTGGTTTGTGTAGAAACTCTTGTTAAGTCTAACTGTTTGTACCAATAAGTCCTAATGTGGGTGGAGGCATATGTAACTCTGGCTCCTGTTGCAACAACTTAAGTATGCTAAGTCCCAAGTGGTTATGACATCCTCAACACTGGAAGACATCAAAACAACATTTAGAGACCATTTCCATTAAATCTAGAAGTTTTCCAGTGGAAAGCAGTGTGCCCCAAACATTAGGAATGACAGCTCTTACTTTATTAAAGACATTAACAAAAAACTGCACTGGAGCCTTGTCTGAACAGGCTTTACCTAGATCATCTTTACAAGAACAATAATCCTCAATTCTTTAGCCAGGTTCACATGAGACAGTCACACAGTCAGAATGCTAACTGAGAAAACAAGAGGAAGTGTGTGTTCCACCAGGCTGCTCTTATATCCAGTTAAATGCAGATTGGTTTGGAAAAGCAGACGGGAATGCATTTTGTCTTTCTAGTGATTAAACTTAGGCAGTGAGTGCCCAGAAACGAGTTGTAATCCTCCTGATAGTGTCTTATTAGCCCTCATTCGCTGGATCCACTAATTTCCATAAGGACCAGTCAACTAAAACCATATGATCAAGGTCCCCACAAGAACCTACTGGAATTCTAGCTTGGGACTCGCCATTTCCACAGAGAAGTTAGACATGTGGCCAGTAATAATGTCCAACAGCTGGAGACAGTCTCAGCTAACAGAAGGAATGGCCTGATGGATGGAAAAGATGGTTACATGAAAACAGGAAGCCAAGAGGCCAGAAATGACCTTCGCCTCTGGCTAGTGGCTACATCAGCACAATACAGTTTGCAGAGACCATTTCCACAGCAGCCACAGCAGCTCAAGTTCCAGGTACTGGTTGTCATGACTGATATATGGTAGCTAGTCAGGAAGAGCTGTGTGATTGCCTGCCCTGACAGTAAGAAGCACCTTCTGTCTCTAGTTCTTGCCTTACACGGTCCTGGGACTAGGCAAGTGTCTCCTCATGGTAAGCAACAACTCTGTCATAAGTCACATTGCAAGTCACGGACCCCAAAACGAATGGAAAGAAGCAAACCTCACTTGCAGTCTCCTGTTGCTGCCCCACCAGCTGCCAGGAGCCACAGTGAGCGCCCCTTGGCGGGCTTGGATGCATCAAGCAGTGTGGCCCTTACACCTGCAAACATGACCTTGATGCTGGAGAGATGGTTTTGCAGACAGCTGGCAAAAGCTGTGGATTTTCCTGTGAGCTGAGTGATTCTTGCTGTGTCTGTCCCCTGGCCCTATTCTCACTGGCTGCAGAGCTGCACAGCACAGTAGCGGCAACAGGTGCAGGTCCTTTCCTCTCTTTCCCCAGTAACCCCAGTTCCCATGGGCCCCTGTCAGCCATAGTTTCTTCTACCCATGCAGTAAACCACATTTGTGGGAATCCAGCATCAGACACATGCAGAGCCATGTCTGCTGGCAGTGAACTAGCACTGAGCTCTAGAGTCCCCCTTCCATTTTGAGGAAGTGGCACACAGTTTATTTGTTTACTTCATTTTCTAGCTGGAGACACAAGCCCCCAGTGATCTGTTTGAGGTTTCATCACTGACAAACACTTATCTTTCATTCACTACCCATCAGTCATGGAAACAACGATCCTTGTGGTTTACTCTGGGCATATCTCAGAGTGTGGTCCTAACCCTCTATAACTGATGTGTCTATGGGTTATGCTTTCAGATGTCCCCCTAACCACATGGTTAATGCTGTGGTGACAGGACTTTCCATCTAGGACTGGAAGTCAAGTGAAACCTTCTGTAGACAGAGCTGGCCACACTGTTGATGCTGGGCTTGCTCAATTAGCAGTGACAAGTGACTTCCACCATGAGCTCTGTGACGCTATGTTTTCATTATGCACACCAGGACCACAAGGTGCTCTTAGTTGTCCATGCATGACACAGAAAGAAGATCTCAGGATGCAGGGATAGTAGTTTCCCCAGTTCTACCCGTGTCTTTATCCCATGGAAGTGCCTGTCACTTAGCTAGGAGAACAGACCCCCAACTGTCTCTACTCCTGATGCCTGGACCACAGCTCACTCTAAGGAAAACAGGCCAATCCCTCACATGTCCTCCACTGTCCATCTGCCCGAGCCAACTGCAGAACAACTCTACTGAAGCATTTTCTAAAAAAGTCAGACATTTCTTATAGTCCTTCTGGGCCCCAGGATTAAAGGCATGAAGCCAACACTCATGAGAGAGATGATGGGGCCGCCCTGTCCCAGGTGACACCCGGGAGAGAGATGATGGGGTCGCCCTGTCCCAGGTGACACTCAGGAGAGAGATGATGGAGTCTCCCTGGAGTTGCCCTGTCCCAGGCGACACCCGGGAGAGAGATGGCGGGGTCGCCCTGTCCCAGGCGACACCCGGGAGAGAGATGGCGGGATTGCCCTGTCCCAGGCGACACCCAGGAGAGAGATGGCGGGGTCGTCCTGTCCCAGCCTGGCTGTGGTGATGGTGTCAGCGTTTCCCTCCTACTCCTTTCTCTGGACTTTTTCCTTTGAACAGGAAAGCAAAGAATTGGTATCTGAATCCTCACTGGTTGTTGTTCTCAGAAGTACTTGCCTGTAGACACCTCCCTTGTCTTATGACTAAGCCTGGCCTCACGCTGGCTGCACAGCTGGCAGCAAGACCAAGCAACCTTCCAACCATGGCTGGCAACTCCACAGGCTCTGGAAGAAGACTGTTTACTCTGTGTTTGTAAGAGGGAAGAGATCTGTTACTACACAAGGTTAATGGCCAGAGTTGGGTCCTGCGTTGCTTCTGGGACATACTCAAGACAGCCATTCGCCCTGGTGACTGTGATGATAACAGCTACCCTCTGCTCAAAGGACTCACAAATTTGCCGGTGCATGTTTTGTCCCCTTCATGGGTAGATTGCCAAGGGGACCATTGGAGTCAGTGCCACATGGGATTGAAAGCAGCCAAACCCAAGTAAATCATCTTGACTCTGGAAAGGTGGACCAGTGGGGCTTCTTGGTGCAGAAGAACAGAAGGTATTTGTTTTCATAATACTATAAATTATGCCCAGTGAGAGATAAACGCAATTATATATACCCATTCCATGTTTCTGGAGGGCCCGTGATTGAATCCTGTCTGTGTGAGACATAATGTCTGATCCCTCACACTTGTCTAGTTTGAAGAACTATTTTTGTTCTTAAACATTTCAGAGATTCTGCAAATAGCATAAATGCATACACTTTGATGATGGATTAGAAAGCAAAAATATTTTAATGTAAAAAGGCAATAGAAATGATGGTCTTGAGCCAAAAGAAATAATTCTTCAAATTGCAGTTCCATGCCTCAAATATGTAGGAGACTCAGTCATCTCGCAGACTCACTTTAAGGTGAAAGGTCCATTGCCAGTACCCGAGCACTGGGCTAGTGGCCAGCAGGGCTCTGCGCACACATCGTCCAAGCCAGGGCCCTGTCCATGAGGGGCGGCCTGGAGGTGACGAGGCCTGGAAGCAGACCAGCGCTCTCTGCCCCCAGCATCTCGACTTCGTCTCGATGACTTGCTTTTTTCCCACATTTGCTTTTCAGTAACTTCCCCACTTACATACACATAGTCAGGTTCTCCCATGGGTGTTGCGTATAAGATTGTTATTCATTCAAAATAAATACTGAATTAAGAAAAACAGCTGCCAGGAGAGCTACCGGCTTGGCTATAGATGTATCTGGCGTCTCTGTGAGGAGGAAGCATTGGGACTGCCCAGGCCGCAGCATTGCTGCCCGAGTACAGAGCAGCCTCAGAGTTTTATGTGTTCGCCACACAGCTCCCAAGTAAAGGTACTCTCACTAAATTTAATGGGGGAGATCCTGGCATCTCAGCCTCTCTGGATCCAGCAGACACGTTTCTCCCTGCAAGACACTGTTTCTGCAAGTAGTTGCCCCTATCTCCCAACATGCTTCATCGCCCTCTTCCTCCTAGGGTTCCTCCCTTCTGAAGGCACAGACCACCACTAGCCCTGCGGGCACCTCGATGGCATCTGACCCTCAACAGCTCCGAGTGGTCGCATGCTATCTCAGAGGTCAGAGACGTCCGACAGATACCCTCTACCCACCTGCCCAGGACTGATGCCTGTGGTCATCACTGGGCGGGGCAGCCAGTGTGCACAGCATCAGGACTCCAGCGGGCGCTCACAAACACGAAACAGGTTCATATCGTTCCAGGTGTTGCTCAGCTTCCTCTTAAATCCCAGCATCTTTGTTGATCCTCACATCAAAGCACTGAAGGGGGCTTGTGAACTCAGAGCACATGTGCCAAGCTCATGCTACCAGTGTTGGAGAAAGGAATTTTTGGAGGAGATAAGGGGAGGTCAGTTGTGGAGAGGACAGACTTGACCACTTGCACCAGAAAGACCACTTGCCCCATAAACAATTTACTATGTCACAGTGAGTCAACTTTGTAGAGTTGGGGTTGAACCCCCAGCTCAGTGGCCATTGCCCCTGCTCTGAATCAAAATCCAGGGTTCTCAGAGCAGGATTCGAGAGGACGTCTCTGCAGAAATTGCAAAAGGAAGCCTTACTTACAAAAGACAACAGGATGGTGTCCCAGAGAGTGTCTGTCTGTGGAAAGGGTGTTTCTGTCCCTGGTGATAGAGCGGTGGTATCACTTCTCGCTCACAACACACATTCTACTTGGCGGCTGCCACCCCATTGTTTAGCCACTGGTCAGTGGCAGTGATGATGTCCCCAGCTAATGGGATAGTTGCTAAAACATGGTATTTTCTTTCCTAGGATTTCATAATCTTGTAGGGCTTTAAATTTTGTACCTAAGTGAAAGAAAGCAATCTTGAGAAAGGAAAAAGGTGAGTCAACCCTTGGGAGCAGGAGTACCAAAGGCAACGTCAGGAAGGCAGCTGCAAAGGTGGGAAGTGACCGTTTGTGGGCATGTGAAGGAGTCTGCATGGCTGTTTCTTGAGCCTCTGCAGTCCCCCTACTTGGAATACCTCATGGTGAGGCAGTGGGTCTGCGAACAGTCTGGTTATAAGGAGCTCATGTCTTCCCTGCACGGGGAGGAGATGACTAGGCTGAAGAAGTGAACTGCCCCGTGACAATGAACAAGAGAAAGATGCTGTAGGTATGTGCTGGGCTGAGACGAGAGGCAGAGCCCGGGAGAGGTGCAGGGATGAGGGTGGATGTGCTGGACATAAGAACACTTCAGGAAGTGAAGAACACGTCACTACGGGAAGATCTACTATGAATTGACTATGAGGGACTCTGCTAGTGGAGCAAAGTGGTTTAGGAAATTCCCAGCAGCCACGAGCACATACGGTCTCTGAACCTGCAGAGATGGTGCGTCACATCTGCTGTGGGATCAGACTTTGGCAAAATCGTAAATAGGATGAGAAAACCCTGACAGTATGAAGTGTGTGCTGACTCAGGAGCTCCCAGGAAATCTAGTTTGAGACAGGCAGAGGCCTGGTGCCTGTACCACACAGACTAGCAGATCAGGAAAGCTTGTCTTTGGGTACTTCCAAAGCTATGGAGAGGCAGCAAATCTCTCTCACTGCAGCAGCCCCGAGGCAGATGTGGACTGAATCGCCGCACTGGCACAGAAGGAAGGGGCTCCAGAGGCCATGATGTGACTTGCAATGTCAAGGGATGAAGCTGTGTGTCCATCCAGGCTCTTACCTTACTCTCGTCCTCCTCATCGCTGTAGCCACAAGCGTCTATGAAATCTGGAAACGTGTCTGACCACCCATTACTGGTGCAGTTTTTGCTTATGTTTCCTGGAAAATAAAGTTTAAATGTTTATCTGCAGGCCCATGAAAACCGACTTCATCAGCAATGATGATGCATCCTATTAAAGCCTTAACTCCAGTCAGCACATGACTGCAGATCCTCAGAGCCCTTTCTGAGCCTCTTGCCAGTTACTCTGAGACCAGCTCAGGGGCTGAGCAGAGTCTGGGAGATGCAAGTAAACACTGTTACAGTATGTGTAACACTTTGTAACAGTGTTTACAAAGCTGTAAAAGCACAAGTCATGCCCACCATTGCTATGCGTGAAGGGCTGTTATTTTGAAGTATGAAACTTCTTTGCAGATTTTGAGGCTCTGCTGCATGGGGCCTTTGGAGTGGCAGAATGACTCAGGTCCTGAAATGTGACTGTGACTGAAGGCATTCCGTGAGGTAAGAGAGGAGCACATGCTCCTAGGACAGACCAGCCTCTTCCCTCATTATTTATCTCCATCTCCGTCTGCACCTGGCACCCTGCTTTAATGTTTATCATCATCTAAAGCTTTTGCCCCTCTACATTTGTCCAGATACGAGCTCCACAGTTCTCTAAAACACTGCACCTTCCTTGTTCTAACTGCGCCTTCTACTCTCCACTTCCTCAGACAGGTTTCTCCATGCTAGGAAAGCCTTTCATAACACTCAGAACAAGCAAGACACAGGTTGCTGGGATAGCTGCAGAGTCTCTGTAACTCCAGGCGATGTGATGTCAATTTAGTTAGCAGGAGTGGAGTTGATCTGAGGACCCGAATTCTCCCAACCATGGACACACTATTTGTTGGTTTATGGATCCTTCTTTTCTTCATCTCTATTATCCCTTCTTTTCTTCATCTCTATTATCCCTTGTACAACTAGCTACTCCCCCCCTCCACATATACCACAAACATCTGTCTTGCAGCCTGTGTGGCTTCAAGTGGATGAGATTTTCCTGCTCTCTACAAAGGAGCTATTACACAACGTGCTTTGGGTATTCCTTGGCTCCCCTTGGCAGCAGGAAGCACCTAGAAGCCACCAAAGGAAACAGAGCTCAGCTTCTTGTTACCGCAATGGAACAGCTGACCCTCAGATGCGAACACACAGCAGCTCAGAAGTCAGTGCAGCCTTACCTGGTCTGCTGTAGAAGCTGCTGAACACTTTGGGGCAGGGCACAGTGACAGTCTCCCCGATGTCCGCAGAGCGCCAGCACGTGATGTTGTCCCACACGACACTGCAGGCTGGAAGGAGAGGCAGAAGGGAGACGCGAACCTGAGCCCGTGGCTCACGCTGATGGGAGGGTAGGAGGAGTCGGAGTCTTGGCCCACATGCTTACACTGATGGGAGGGTAATGGGAGGTGGAGAACACCTGTCGAAACGCTTCACAAGAGGAAGCCGCTGAACATCTTCTGTGGACTTCTATTAGAAGCATGACACTTGAGAATATAAATTGTGTGCTCATTTCCATAGCTTTGGAGAAAGAACCATACGAACAACTCAATGTATACTGTGTACTTTTCGAGGTTTTACTTTAAGTGACAACTAATAATCATATGCATTTATGGGGTCAATACAGTGTCTTGGTGCAATGTATACATTCTGGTGTGAACAAATTAGACTAGCTAGCATACCCAGGACCTCAAGTACAGTTTTTGTGATGAGAACATTTAAAATTCATTTTTTTTTAGTTTACAATGAGTATAGCTATCCTACTGTGCAATAGGTCTCCAGGACACATTTATCATGTTCAACTGAAATTTTGTGTTCTCTCAGAATTAGTCCTCATTATCTCTGGTACCTCATTTTACTCTGTTTCGTAAGGACTTTTATATTCTACACAAGTGAGATCTATGGTGCTTGTCTTTCTGTATCTGGCTTATCCCGCTGTGTATGTAATTCCTCCCTGTCTACAATGTTGTGTCAGATGACAGAAACTTCCTCTTTTATAATGTCAGAGAGTATTCGATTGTATATGATGTTTTAAAATAAAAGTTAATTTAAGAAAAGTCATCCTATTTTTCTAGCTTATCTGTACCTGTGCTATGGTAAATTGCCTCTGACATGATATTAAGCCTTGTGGAGACTTAAATTATGGATGGAACTCCAGGACCAAGTCAGAGGCCTGGTAAGCAGAGACTGGTTGAAGCAGGAGACACCATTTGCACAGCTGAACGCCTGCAGACCTGAGAGTGCTGAGGTTGCCTTTCTTCTGGGCCAGAGAACGCGGGTGCTGGGTCATCCCGCGTGTACCTGCCCAGTGTCTATCTGGTAGCTACATTGCTAGAGAAGCTAGAGTCTGCACAGCTGGAGGCAGCAAGTTGCTGATCCCCTGCTATTCCCACAGTTCCCTTTCCATCTGCCCAGATAGAAATGTGCAAGGACAGGTTTTATCAACATGGCGGGGCTGCTGTGGGCTCTTGTTATGAAGACCTGGGATGCGGTTCCACAGGACCAGTCGCATGCGTTGGGCTCTCGGCCTGGGGCTAGCAACCACTGCTCTCTTTGGACTGGTTTGTCCCAGATGGGCTTATCTCACTGGTGCGCGAGGACCACACGGCTGAGAAGGGCTTCTTGGACTTTCCCTCCTTGGCTGGTGCCCACTGTGCATAGTCAGTATGGACAGTGCCACTGGACAGACTGCAGCACAAAAGACCAGCCTTTGTCCCACACTCAAAAAGCTTAAGTTTAAAGTCACAGAAGCAAACCTTCTTGCAGAAATGGGCTATTGGGCTGGAGCATTTAAACAATTTTCATCCATGTATATGTATATGCAGGGTCCCTTCTCTGAAATCCCACACAGCTGCCCCCGTGCAAGAGGTCCTCCTGAAATACTATCCAAAGACTCTCCCCTACCTGGTTGCAGTGGAATCATGCCTAGACATCTCCTCCCTGTTTTGAAAGGCTAATGTGAAGCCAGCAGCTGCCCATGAACATTTTGGCGACAAAGCTAGGAAACTTGCTGACACAGCAGACAGAGGGAGACCCTACACACTTTACCTCAACATTCCCTTCCAGGTGTCTGTCCCATCTTCCGAGGGAGCACCTTTGGGAGTGCGGGAGTGCCTTAACGCTAGAAGGTGGGAAGGACATGGAAGACAGACACTGGGAAGTTATCGCTACTTAATAGGGTAAGAAAAATGGCGAGGTCTTCATTATGAGTCAACTCAGCTCAGGACCAGCTGGCCTAGCTCACTGGCCCTCAACAGAGACACACAAACAAGGCCAAGTTCTTTCATTATGGAAGGCATTGTTTTCTTCAGGAGAAACCACATAACGTACTTCTTGTACCCTGGCCATCCTTTGTATAGAATTTGCTGTGTCTAGAACAGCCATCTGGCAGAACACAAAGTTGGAACTCCTCTTAGATTATGTGGCTATCAGGCTTCCCAAATCATGCTCCAAGGAGGAAGAGCCAGGACGAGAGGTTGGCTTGCTCCAGGGCCCCCTGTGTGTCCTTCAGACTCAAGCCTCTAAGGCTCACTGAGATCCCACTTTTCAGATACGACGTCAGGGCTATGGATCAGAGCTGAACAGCAGCAGAACCTCCGGAGACCGGAGGGCTGCTCTGGACTCGTGGCCTGCTCGGTTCCCTAAATGGAACCACTTAGTACTTCCCAAGGACTAGATGCTGCCATGGGCTCCAGACCATCCTGCTTGGCCAGCTGGATCTGCAGCGCTCCAAGTGTCACTAAACACACAGCACTCAATGGCCAGCCTCCATCTCTAACTTCCCCTTCTCACAGCACAGGTTCCCTGAATCACCTTACTCGACTGAGAGAGACAGGGGCCTCTGCAGAGATCCAGAGGAGAGAGACAGGGGCCCCCGCAGAGATCCAGAGGAGAGAGACAGGGGCCCCATCAGTCATAGCTGAGGAGGGAGGTGCAGATGGAACTCTCAGTCCCACCTCTAAGTTCTGTTCAGGGATTTGTCCCAGGAAAGGGACTTCATCCTGTGGACTATCGTATCCACCGAGGACATATCTGCTTGGGCGTCTGCTCGGCACTTCTGTGTCGTTCTGTTTCTTCCTGTCCAAGGCTGCAGAGTCAGAACTGTCTGCAATCCCTCTGCGTCTACAGGGCTACAGTAACAGACTTTTAGAAAACTAATCATCTTTTTTTTTTTTTCCTCATACCGCCACCGATCCTCTGTGGCTGTCATCAACTTAAAGGAATCTAAGATGGATGGGACTGGAACTGGAAATTGAAATGGGAAAAATCACTTTTACAAGTGCTTTGTCCTCCTCTGAACCATGGACATTGGTTCCAATCTGAGTTGTCCCCGATAGGCGACTCCTATTTGCTGGCCTCCCAAGTCCACTATATCGTCTTACTAAAGGAAGATTTGTGCTGGCTTCTTGGTACTGTGTTCACAAAAAGTAAATACTCAGTGATCTGTAGGGTCTCTTTACGTCATACTCCTGGGACCCAGAAGCACAGGTGTGGCCTGGAGGCCAGCGGTCGCTGTGGAGCCATGTCCAGGTCCCAGACCTTAGGGCCCAAACCTAAGTGTGTGTGACTCTCCCCTCGGCCCATGTTTGGTCTTCTGGAACCTCGCAGGGGCAACAGGGATGTGAAATGCAGCAGTTTAGCAGTATGTAATCAGTATTTTGGCTTTCAGCTCAGAGATCTCAAAATGACACAGTTTTAGTGTACCTGGTGTCCCTGGATTTCAGGTCCTAAAGCTGAGCTGACTAAGACAGTGAAGATACCACACATCCATTCCTGAACTATAGGACCCAGCTGTGGCTATTCTCTGAGCAGCTGCCCCAAGAGTTTCATACTGTCTGTAAGGAGGGTTACCACAAGACTCATGAAATTTATGAAAACTGAAAGGTGTTTGAGGTCCTCCTAAGACGATACATGCAGGAAGCAGTTGCTGCAAAGAGGAGCCTCACGGGAGCTGCCTCCAGGTGACTCCAGGGCGGCCTCACCCACCGCTAGGGTGAAGCCTGTGAGCAACGCAGCTGTCTGAGCTGCGCATGCTCCTGTGAGAAGCCCCAGTAAATACACTAGCTCACCAAAACAGACTGGTGGAATTGTTTCTTTGATCTTTTTAGAGGTTTCTTATCCAGGGTGAACAGGTATTTGTTCCTTCAACACATACAGACAGGATACACCGCTCCAGTAGCTTCAACCAGGACTTTCTTATCTTAATATTCACTGTAAACAGTGCTCCAGAGTAAGGAGATAAGTCCACACAGAAACTGGGATACAGACCACCTGGGTCCAGATTTCACAGCCTTGTGAACACAATTCACTGGGCGAGGAGCCTTCACCTTTCCTAACACTGTGGAAGGCTGTCTCCTCTGCTAGGTGCCCCCGGACTCATGTTCCTCCCTGCTGCCTTGTGTGCTCTTAGTGCTGAAGGATCCAGATAGCTTGGGTGCACAGTACTCTTGCCAGAGTTCCGTAAGAGAAGGACTCTCTCCTTTCCTTTTGTTCTTTTTTTTTTAATTTTTTTATTATTATTATTTATTCAACTGTGTACATATGTATGTGTATGTGCGCGCGCGTGTGTGTATGTCTGTGTATGTGTAGAACCACGGACGAATTCGCGAACCACCATGGACGCCTCCACCTCCTTCTGCCCCGGGATTCACAGGCTCCGCCCTACCAGGACCAGAAGCGCAGGCCGCCCCCGCTTCCGCCTGGCGTCTATACGTGGGATCTGGGATCCGAACTCAGGACCTTCCACCTGCAAGGTGGAGGCTTAACCCCTGAGCCACCTCTCCAGCCCCCTTTCCTTTTGTTCTAAGGCTGCATGATTTGCATCATCTGTTCCTGAATTATTGCCAGTGAGACCAGAACCACATCCTTGCATTAGCTCAGCTGATATGGTGCCAAATGTCAGTTGAGGAAAGTTAACTGTTATTGACAAAGGAAAGAAACCTTTTGAGGGGAATACTCAAAGCAACAATCTGTCAAGATGAATGAAGCTCTCTTTGGAATGCATGGCGCACCCAAAGAGAGCAGGCTCACTAGGTGGACAGTGTGGGTGACCATGAGCACACACTGGAGGCTTCAGGAGATCTGAGAGATAATTAATGGAATAGAATGAAGTTTGTCAACAACCTGTCTGTGGAGATATAAATTAGCCAGGATGCAGCTTTCAAAGGCTACAGCTATATTGCTTATGTGGTTGGGAATGAATGAGCCTTTACAAAGGTTCACAAAGAATTTACTATGCTTAGTGCTATAGTGTAAGTAGCAACACTGTCTCCCAGGAGCTCCTCAACAAAGAGCTCTTCCTGCAAGAAAGTGGCAGAAGCTTAATCTGGTGTGCTTTCCCCCTGGCATTTGATGAGCCCACTGTGGATTGCAAGAAAAGTGGTAAAATGGGTGGGACGAAGGGCCAGGACTCCGTATGCTTAGAGCGCCTCCAAGGATACTGCTCAGGTGACAGGGGAAACATCTACTTCCTAACTGGGGGATAGCTAGGATCTCATCCTTATTGGATTAGCTACCAACCAAAGACCCAGAAATTCCATTTCTGGGACACTACGACTGGGGTCAGCTCTCATTAGACTTCTGAATCTGAGAAGCAACAGTGTTCTTCTGGAGGTGCAGGTGAGTCCCAGAAATAGGACCAACATTCTAGAACTCAAAGCTAACTTCATAACATGACTTGGATCCAGACATACCAAGATGCTAAATGAATAAAGGGGGTTTTCAAAGTAGCATGCAGAGATCTAGACAGAAACTTCATTTTAAAAAAATGCTGATTCTGATAGACTCCTGACATCAAGGTGCTCCAGCCTGAGTCACTAGGACTCTTGTGGCAGGACCTATTCAGCCCTGTCACCTGGAAAGTAAGAGTTAACTCCTGTTCTCAAGACAGGAGTCTGCCTCACCTGCAGTGCCCTCGTGTGCTCACTAGGTGCCATGTGGAAAGTGGGCACCAAGGCAGCACAGTGTTGGGAACTATTTGGCAAACCAATGCGTGTACAGAATGTCTGCAAATGCAGGTCTTCTGACCCACCAGGCTGGTCTCGATCTAGTCCAGATGCATGATGCTCTACTATATAGAAGGCCCAGAAGCTTCCCTCTAAGGGCTACTATGGTGGGCCAGCACCTGAAGGCGCACAGGATGTTTAGGGCTAGACAGAGATGTGTGATGCTTTCTTTGTAAAGAGCTGACCTTATCTAGCCAGGACTCAAAGCGTGGGAAATTTTGTCAGTGAATCTCAGGCTAATCCCCCTCAGATTTATGATTGGGGCTTGGGTGACTTCCAGGACTGTCCCAGGACATCTACCCGCAGTAGTATGACTCACACGCCCAGCAGGGACTGACCCACGTCGAAGGAGAAACTGGTCCAGGCAAGAAGACACTGCCACTGCACCTCAGGAGAGACTGTTAAGAATCTAGATTTCATAAAAGACAACGTCACCCTCCAGTTATAGTTATAGTTATACAGTCACGTCCTGGGTGTGGAACAGAGGACTGTGTCTTCAGAGATGCATGGGCCCTGGAAGGTGAGCAGTTCATGCCCTGGGCAGAATCCCAGTGATCTAATCAGGTCCCCACCTGCCTGTGGGCAGGTGCTTCTATTCCTTCCTTTGCACCTGACTCCCAAGGACAGTTCTGAGCCTATGCAGCCCTTCGAGCCTAGGCCCCCATCATGAAGGACTGGCCTATTTCTGAGGTGACTGGATTCTTGTAGCTAGAACATGCACTTTCCAGCTAACTCCTGCCCCCTCTTTCTGTGCAAGGCAGAGCCTCAGTTCTGTCTGTCTCTCCTATACATCTGCTTCCTACCAGGCACAGGCCTTGTTCCACCTATCCCTTAGCAATCTCTTGCATAGGCACATGCTCAGACAGGTCCCACGGAAGGCTTTTGTCCTGGGTTCTGAGCCAGCTTCTACCTCTGTGAAATTTCTGAAAAGTGGTGTGCACACTTCCGATCCCCAGGCCTTCTCTGTTCTTGACTTCCTGTGGTTTGGCCTCGGGCTCCCTGCTCTGTAGAAACAGCTTCTGGAAGTTGCATTTCCCCACCAATTTTCTCAAGGGATGTTGTATCTCTTAGGATGCTACTTTCACGTTTCTTCATTTCCAGGGATACCCTAGTTCTTGTTAGAAGCGATTGTGCACAAGTCTTCCTGAAATGCAGCTCACACCTCTCCAATCTCACCCTTGGAGCCATGCAGGTGCACTCTGTTCTCCTCCTTCATCCACACTGATGTTCTCAAGCTGCTCCTTTTCCTCTCCTCCCTACAGCTAAGGTCAGCCTGGCACGAGTCTCTCCCTACTCAGAACTCCCAGGGCATTTTGGTGCAAGGAGATCTACAGTGTAGGAAGCGATGTGGAGGAGTAAACCCAATTACCAGATCTCAGCGAAGAGCCCCAGCCACTGCCTGGAACCTCAGAAACTGACATAGGCATCCAGGCAAGTGGCATCATGGTAGAAATCCTCATCTTCATCCAAGAGGCAGCTTTAGCCGAGCACACAGATGACGGACCCAGACATGACTCAGAACCAGCAAATGGACTTAAGCATCCGAAACCATTCCATCTTTGAGGTAGACTGAAGAATGAGACAATGCTCTTCTAGAACATGCCATCGGCCTCTAATAATAGGCAGTGGCTGAAGAAGCAGCATGTCCTAAGGGTTCAGGGCCTGGAACTTGAAAAAGATTTTACTTTTGCTAAATTAGTGAAGCTTCACAAGGCTTCAATGTCATGCGTAGAGGGAAGTGAGAGCTGGATCTGAAACCAAGCTGGGAATCCCTCACTCTGATCAAACAGATGAAGTGTCAGGTACCATAGGGATGGGCACTCATACCCTCTGCTCTGAACAACTGTTCTCTCATTGTGCACCTCCTATTCACTAACACTGTTACAGTCACCCAGTTTCCTGGCACCCAAAGGGACCTACATGGCTTGGTTCTCCTGGTTCAAACCATACAGGCAAACAGGAGCTGCACCATGCAGGCTTGGCTGAGAAGCCAATTCAATCTTATGATTAGTAGCTTCGAGTGTAAGTCAGCTATTCCCAAGAGCAAGATGGTCACTATGGCATCATCATTTGTAGCAATCAAATAGTGTTAGCTGCCTCCAAGTCCAGCATCCCTGGAGAGACCAAAGGGATACACCAGATATGACAGGCTTGAAGGAGAACACGTGAATTCACATCATCTCCAAATGAATAGAAAAAGAATATTGAGATGCTGGCCAGAGCAAAGCAACGGTATGTGCTTTGAGAGTGCTGTACAAACAGCTCATAGTTTTACAGGGGCAAGGTGGGGGATGCTTCTCACTGTTTGTGCTATTTTATGCACATAGATCATTTTATTTCTAATGAATTTCACTAATTTAGCAAAAGTAAAATCTTTTTCAAGGACATTTTTATTTTTTTCATTTTGTGTGCATGTGTGTATTCACGTTGACACGTGTGTGCAGCTGTGCATGCATATGCACACATGTACACATGTGTGATCATGCATGTGTTTGGGTATTCATGTTCACATGTATGTGGGTGTGCATGCATGTGTAGTGTGCCTGCTGGATATTGCTTGACATTAGGATCTTCCTTGATCTCTCTTCACTTATTCTTTTGGAGAAGGGGCTCTTAATCAAATCCAGAGCTTATCAGACAGCTAGTTTCACCAGTCAGCTTGGTGTAGGGATCTAGCCAGTTTGCTTAAGGGAAACTTTGGAGGCTAGAAATACATGCAGGATGCCACACTCCTCAGAATTTACATGGGTTCTGAAGACCTGAACTGAGGTCTTCTCACTTACATGGCAAATTGGTATCTCCTCAAACTGGTATCTCCTCAGCCCTCAAATATCTTTATGAAATATTTTATTTACTTGAGAGAGGGGGGAAGAAGTGAAAGAGGGAGAGAGGGAAAGAGAGAGTGAGAGAATGGAGGCGTGTGTGGAGATGAGAATACAACATTCAGTGTGGAAGTTGGTTCTCTCCTTCTCCCATAAAGACTCTGGGGACCAAACTCTGACTGCCAAATCTGAATGTGATTTGTCCCCACAGTCTCATGTGTTTGAATCTTTAGTTAATGTTTTGGAAGGCTGTGGCAATTTTAGGAGTGGAGTCTTGCAGGAGGAAATATGCCACAGGGGATGGGCCTTGAGGTTGGTGATCCCTGCCCTGTGCTCTGCCAAGCGGTCTGCTTCTGTAGTCTGTAGCCAGCTCTCTCAGTTTCCTTGATGGATGTGACCTAAGCCACCTTCAGCTTCTGCCACCTACCACATCTTTCCCACCAGAAAGGACCGAATCTTTCCTCTGGAACCATAAGTCAGATAAATCTCCTTTTTCCTCTTAAGTTACCTGAGTTTGAGTGTTGTTTTATGGTAGTACAGAGAGTAACTCCCGTACTAGGTTGGGGGGGGGTTACCAGCTGATACCTTTTAGAAGGCATAGTACATGATTTGGGAGCTGCAACAGGAAACGTCATTTCCTCCTCAAGGGTGGAAAGACATGTAATTACTGTGTCTTGATCACTGGTGACCACATACCATGCTTAGATAATAAAAGAAGAATGTTTCAGCTCACTAGGAGGTCTCCAGTGTGAACTTCAGAGACCCTCCATGGCCCTCTTCTAAAGAGACTCTACCTTCCTGCCCGTATCCATTTCCCTGGTGAAGATAACGGCATTGTACAGCCTTGGGTGGCAAAGATCTTTCTCTCCAGGTTGCCAGGTGATTGAGGCATTCTGTCTCTAGGATCTAGGCTGTCTGGGTCCCAGCAACCTGATGTAGACAAGAGAGGTTTCGTAAGCTGGGGCTGCATGGCTGTGACCCAGATCTATAGCATGGATGTGAGATGGCCTCCAGAAGGCCCCAGGAGAACACGGGGACTCTCAGGAATGCGACACTTCTGCAGTGCATAGTACGAGAAGCACGAAGCTCTCCCCGCACCCACATCTCTCATCCTCTGCCAGCATCATGAACCTGTGGCCTGTTACTGTCAAACTGGCAGCTCTAACACCTCACAGTTCCTTCACAGTGGCCTCAGTTCACTACAGCTTTGTAGATGCCCACAAGTCCTGCACGGAATTATCCTAAGCAGCATTTCATCATGGAAGGGGAAAGACCTCAAGAGACACTGCACCTCCCTGAAAGACTGATGAAGGCTAAGGTAGGAGAGAAAGAGGGCAGGATGCTTTCTTTCCTCAACAGTATACCCACAGATGTGAGATTCATGCCCTACCAAATACTCAGACACGCCACATCAGAGGCAAACCAGGCAAAATCCAGTGAGCTACAGGTGTGAAAGGACTTGAAAACAGGAGGGAGACTGGCAGGGAAAGGAAGAATTGAAATGGGAAGAGGAGAGGGGTTGGGATTGGTATTAAGGGTGTAAAAATACGAGTTCAGCATGCTAATGTATGATATGCAAAATGAATTAAATAAAATATATATTAAAAACCACGAAACAAACAAGCAAGCAAGCAAGCCAAAGCCATCTGTTCAACACCTTCCATGGTCTGACTCTAAGCCGTCTGTGGGCCTCACACTTCTTCACCCGCAGCTCTGCCTATGTTATGGAGGAGGTTGCCAGACTGTCAGCACAATCGCTGTTCTGCAGAGCACTGGAATGTCCCTAGATGGGATGTAAGGCAGCATGCAGGCCCATGAAGATTCCTATCCCGACTCTGGGAATGCCCCTCATGATCAGCCACCGGTGGTCTTGGACCGCCATCCACATATTGGCAAATTTAAATTTGCCTTGACAGTAGACCCACACTAAGTCACTGTTGCAGTCTGCCTGCATGGTTGCTGATAAATGATCATCAAATGGCTTAAGGGAGCAAGGAGTTTATTGTCTCTTACGATTATCTGGTTACAGTTCTCGGTCCAGCTTGGCAGGAGAGCTCACACCAATATCAAGGCCGAGGGAACTGGCCACACCATCTCTACATAAAAGCTGAGAGAGGGGTGATCCTTACTTGCCAGACCAGCATGTCTGGCCAAGAGTGCAAAAGGATGCCAACTCTCTCAACCAGCTGTCTGTATTTTATTCCATGGCCTAATCCCATCCACCATAAACTGGGCCTTCCCTATCAGCCAGACAATCTCCTGCAGGTTCACTCTAGGCTTAACCCGACCACTAATTCTCCACAAATGTGCCCAGAGCTCAAACCCTCAACAGTCAAGTTGACACCTGTGCCTAACCATAACAGACACATAGCTCGAAATTCACATACAGTTTCCCAAGTCCTTAGGAGAGTTTAGGAGTGACATTAGTTTTCATCTGGAGTTGATACTTCTTCCCTATTTATCAAGTAGTAAAGATTTCTATGTTAGACTGGGAAATACTCTTACTAAAACTGAAGCTACTTTCTTTCCCATTTCTGGTACCTTTTTATGCCAATCATTCCTTAATTCCATGGAATCTGAAATCTACTCTCACAGATTCCAAGAACTTTGTTATGCTACTTCGAGTTTATGAGGTCACATCAAGTGGCCCTATCCCACCAGAAGGCCTCACTCAATTCTGGCTTCATGCAGGCTCTAGTTCCCACTGCTTGCAGCATCCTCATCCTCATAACCTACTGCTATTTATATTCCTGGCAGTGGAGTCTGCATATTTCAGAGAGCAAAAAGAAAACTGTAGGCACGGGCCGTCTCTTCAGATAGCTGCAGAGTAGCCAGCTGACTGTCAGCTCTGCTCTCCCAAGGTAGAAGACCTGGTCTTGCCATATAGAAAGGTGGAATGAATCACACACATTTTTTTCTATAAGCTTAATAGTGAAAATAGAAATGTACATTATGTAAGTAGCCACCTGCCATTATGAGAAAACCAGAGAGAGGTTTCCTGTCATGCAGTGATGGTGTCAAATGTCAACTAACATCTGGGGTGGCCTTTGGGCACCCTTATGGGGAATCATCTAGTTAAGACAAGCCTTGTAGGAGATCGGTTTTGAGTGCATGATTAGCGTGGGAAGACCCAGCTCCTGTAGGCAGGGCATTCCCTTGGGACGTTGACAAAGTTGGAGAGAGCTAGTCTAGCATTTGACAAGCTGGTATAAAGCAAGTAAGTATGTGACTCTGGTCCTTGGTTTCTGTCCTTTCTGTGAGTAGATGTAACCAGTGCCTTCTGTTTCTGGTGCTGTTATAACTGTCCTACCATGAGCTGTAACCTGGAATTAAGAGATCCATGGAGCTCCTAAGTAGGTGGAGAGTAGAAGGGTGGGGAGGAGGGTAGAGAAGGTAGGAAAATAATTGGCATGCAAAGCCGGTCAAGAACAAATACAAATGGAATATTTTGGGTAGAAACGGCATGTACAATGAACCTGCAGAGCACAGCAAGCCTGAGGCTTAGAGGCTGCACTTCAGGGCCAGCCAGCTGGAGGCAGGGTTGACCTAAGCAAACATGATATGATTTCTTCCCCTAAATTTGAAGTTTCCACTGGATGGAGCTGGCCTGGGTCCTCAAAGCTGACCCTCAGTCACATCTGCTCCTGGCTGAGTCACTTCTTCAGCACTGGTCCTCCACTCATGCTCTGGAATTTATTTACTGTGGTCACATCTCTGGACACAGGCCAACCAGACCAGACCATCATCAGAAGCACGTATGTGCCATGGGAGCCAAAGCCTCCAGGCCTGAGGCAGGCAGGCAAAGATGCCGTCGCCGTTAGAGCTGTTTGGGCTAGTGTAGGAGCCATTGGACATCTTTGGCTTAGATTCTTCAAATGTGGCTCAAAAAGTGAGATGCTGTTAAAATACAGACTTGGTTCTAAGACGTGGTAAAGCAAGAACGCAGAAACAATTCTCTGTTGATTGACAAAGAACTGGATATACCCAGGCAAATATAAAATACATTACTAATAGTAAGCTTGTATTTTATACTTATTTTAATGTACTCACTAGAAAATTCATGTAAGCGATGTAGCTTGAACTAAGTTTTAGTAGGCAGGGCAAAGTTTAGAATCGCATCTGAGCCTGAGGTCCACTGAGGACAGGAAACAGTTTTAACGGAAGCTTTCTTTAATTTTAATTTCTTTCTTGAGGAGGGTGAAAGTCTGACAGAGGAGAAAAAGCCCAAAATAAAAGGCTTCACTGTTGGGTTGGCGTGCAGGGGCCTCTGAGGTGGCGAACTGGTGGGAGGCCTACGTCAGGGACTCAGTGTCCAGAGCCTTCTCTTTCCCTCAGGACAGAAGTGACACATGGAGTCTTTACACAGGTGAGCCTTCAAGGACACAGAAGCCCATTTTCTGTTTGCTTCTGACAAGTTTCCATCATTTTAAACTGGACCATCATCTTGTCATAGCTAAGATCTTAAAGTCAACAAATCAGAAACTGGGGCAGGGCCTAGTTTGGTGAAGTGCTTGCTTGTCCTGCAAGCATGAGGATCTGAGAGAAAAAGCCCTGCGTGGAAATGTGTGGTCAGAGTCTCAGTGAAGGGCAGATTGGGACAAGTAGACGTCTGGGGCCCCTTGGCCAGACAACTTAGTTTCCTCTTGACTTTAGGCACTCGTGAAACATTCTATCTAAAAGACAGACAGACAGACAGACAGACAGACAAACAAAAAAACAAACAAGCAAGCAAGCAAGCAAACAAGCAAACAAACAAAGTATATGGCTCTTTAGGGTGGCACCCAAGATTGTTCTCTGGGGTCTCCAAGTACAGTCCCACAAATGTTCACATAAATACATGCCACCTACCACACATGCACATGCAGGTGCACACACGCGCGCGCGCGCGCGCGCACATACACACACACACACACACACACACACACACACACACACTTTAGATCTGTTCTCATTACCTGTGAACTATAACTGCCTTTGAAGTGTCTAACACAGCCATGACATTACATTAGCAATCGTTGCTTGCCAAACCATGGAAACTGTTAGCATTAAGGATTAAGGTTTTCTTTTAAAACATTCTATGAAGACAAAATACTTCATGGGTTTTCCCCGTGGCTCACTGAAAAATGGAAAGTGGATCTAAGACGCTGTCCCAAGTTAGGGAAGTGGCTACAGGATGTAGACAGCCAGACTCTCTCAGGCAGCAAGGAATCTATATCCACAGCCTACCTCTGTGTTTTTCTGCTTGAGAGCTTAGAAGTTCTGCACATTTCGTCTCTTCCTCCTGTATTTCCAGATGAAATCGACATTCTGGATGAATGCTGCTCACCTGTTCAACATTAAAAGAAAGAATTAACTAAAAATTACATGAGAGCAAAGACAAGAAAAACCTACAAAAAGAACCCTAAACCTCAAGCTTCTAAGCTGTTTTCAAACTGAAAGTCATTTAAAAGTAGTCAGTTACTTTCTTCTTCCTGGCATGTTTATTAAAAAACTTTAATATTTACTTTGTAAAAGCTTTGTAAAACAAACAAAATCTAATAGAGTCCTTTTTCTGAGCAGGAAACTAACTAGCATATTACACTGAATATTGTCACTACTAACTTGAAGGCAATAGAACTCTCAAAACCCCTAATATCCCAGCATTCAAGAGCTTCCATTTCATAGCCAGTGGTTTGAATAAAGTAAAGCAAGTGAGCTCTTACAGACTGTGGCCTGTGAACAGATGTGGGCTTCATCTAGGGCCCCTCTCTGATCTTACTGCAGACTTGGAACGGTGGTAAATGTATTTTCACAAATTTCAGGACACATCTGAACTTAACCCTATGAGTACAGATAAAATTGTTATTGTGTCTGTACAACTTGATGTGAAGCAGCTTTTCAAAAAGATGAAAGTTATGAGAAGAGAGAGGCAGAGATGAAATACATCTCTGGTTCCAGGCAGACAAGGAAGATTTTGAGGAAGGCTTTCAGAGATACGCAGACACTGAAAGATGCATAACTGTGGGTAAAGACCAGCAGTGAGCTTAGTTCTAGAAGACAGCAAGCACTCTCTGGTCTTAGTTCTTACAAACATCCAGCTGGACAGAGGATGGATTCACATCTGTTAGGTAGTCTCAACCTCTGTCTCTAATCGACATTTTACTTTTACAAACAGTGATGGAGAAGAATCCAGTGTAGTAGGACTGTCTGTGTGCAGTAATCCTACTATATATGGAGCAGGCAGCATTTTAAGAAGGCTTGACAGAATCAAAAGAAATTCAATGCTGGGTTATTTAGCCACTTTGACCCTACCCAAAGCTGGCTAGCTTCATCAACTCTTTACCACACAACCATGGAGATGTGTAGATCCCTAGCATTAAGTACCGAAGTCACTGAGAAAAGGGTCAGGATTGATGAATTGTTAAAGGATTAAAATCTCTGGCATGCCTGGGATATGCTGAGCAAAGAAATCTGGGGACATCTTAGACGTTAACGTGGCATTGACCCCAATAATTCCTGAGAAACTCTCCAGCTGCCTTGGGGGTGGGATGGGGTCTTATATTCTAGAAAATCTGAATTTTACCAACTATATCAGCTTTCCCCAAGCAAGTCCCTTCCCCCTCACACGGTTAGGACCCCTCAGACAGCTCAGAGATGGAAGCACATAAACCACACACGTGTAACACCGCAGGGGTGGGGGTGAGGGGAAGGCAAGGAAGAAACGTGGTGTAAAACTTTCTTTTCTTCTCCTTAAAAAAACAGAAAGGTTTTCAAATAACGATAAAATTCTGGAGACCCACATGACACCAATGCAGCCCGCGGAGAAAGGGGGTAAGAAACTTTCCTGGTCGTGCCACTTGCTCTGCCACACATGAAAACAAACGCAAGGTGCAGGAGGATGGAAAGAGAAATATTTAACCACATAGTAATTGCAGTTTCCCTGGGAAGCCAAGACAGCGCAGGTGGCAGTGGAGGGTCTCCGGGAAGAGAACTTTGGGATCCCACGCCAGGGCGCACAGCTCCCCAGGACTCGGCTCAGCTGCGGGGTATTCTGAACTGGGCTCCTGCTTACAGCGAACCCCGCGGAAGACGGTGGGGATGCCGAGTAATGTCCCTGCCTATAGCCTTCAAGCCTGCAGTGACCCGAGCCGGAAAGACCCGCTTTAGCGGGGAGCTGGGGCTCACGACCGCTCTCAGGGCCCCCTCCAGTCCCATGCGGGAACCCGAGGCGGCGGTCAGTCAGTTCGGAAATGGGGCACCGACGGCCAGAGAAGCGTCCGCGGGGGACACTCACCGGTACAAGCAGCCAGCAGCAGCAGGTCAGAAGCGTGGGCGCCCTCATCCCGGGCGGAGCGCGCAGTCTCCTTGCCAGCGCCTGGCCGCACCGGCCCGACCTGGGCTCTGGGTGCGCGCCTCGTCTCCTCCTCTCTGGCTGGCTCTCCCCAGCGCCGCCCCTCGCCCTGTGCCCGCCCCCTCTCCCGCACCACTTGCGCCCCTATGTTTTTCACGGTCCCGGCGCCCTGCACCCACAGAACCCCACTTCTCCCCTCCCTGCCCGCCCCGCCCCGTCCTTCCTCCAGCGCGCCACGCTCCTCTTGGGGCGCCCCGCGTCTAGAGCCGGGCCCTCCCCTCCGCCCTGCCCCTCCTGCGCTGGCCCGCAATCCAGGCACCCTGCCCAGCTCTGCTTCCCTGGGTCTGTGCGCCGCCCAGTCCACTTCCCTTTCTTCCTACACTCGGCCCAGCCTCCCTCCCAAGAGACCTGCTGGAGCATTAAGTTGGGTTGGAGCGCAGGTAAGCAGGTGCCCACCAGCAGAAGGGCACAGCAGGCTCGGGTGACAGAACTTGGGCAGGGATGGGCACTGGGCATGCCTTCCAGGACAACTCCAGGCTTAGGTGGTGCCCTCCTTACTAACTCTGAAAAAGCGGTGGAATGTTCACGGTGGGGGTTCCTCAGATGCCTGGACAGTCCTTTGGGATAAGCAAAGAATAAGGAAACTCCAGTGCATGTGCCCAAGAGACCTAAACACCAGGCTGAACAGAAAGCAGAAAACACGTCCCCAGCCAAAGTGGGCCCAGAATATAGGCAAGTGTCACACGCAGGAGGAGGCCCGAGTACCCAGCTGTGACTCTTTGCCGGTCCCACCAGATTAGCAAAGAGCAGATTGTGACCAGCAGCAGACAGCAGCACTAGAATAAGTAAAGTAGGTGTGTTTTAAAACTTGTTCTTCAGATGGAATTTCAGACCCAGCTACTCTAGGCAGAGTAGAAAGCACAACCTCTGCCCTTTGTGTGGGTCTGGCCATTAACTTTCTGGCTCACAAGATTTATAATGTGATAATAATCACTGTTGGGGATTCCCTCTGCAAGACTGGTGAAATGTTAGGTCTCTTCCCCACAGAGCTTCACCTTCAGTGGCGTGGAAGGATAGTTTTGACAATGATGAGATTTAAAAGGGAGGAAAAAAGAGATTAATCCTTCTTGGGGCCAGAGAATTCTAGAGAATTGAAAGTCGGAATGAGCTTGGTCACCAGTGGAGGCCAAGCTTCACCAGTTAGAACCTTGGGCTGAGATGTTGTGAGAAGTGTGGCATGCAGTGGTAAGTACTGTCCACAGAACAGGGTAACAGGGTCAGGGATGCCTAGAGTGCTGACTCACCCCAAAAAGGACAGCCACAGCCCCCCTAGCTGTCTGCTCCTACCTCTTCTGGTAGGCTCACTGCCAATGAAGGGTGTGACCGGCTTTACTCTGACTTCCAGGGTTTTCCCCTTTTCTTCCTTCCTATGAGGTGTGGGAAGTCCAAGTGAGCAGAGGGTTCTCTGTGACCAGGTGGATTTGGGGGACTCATGGAGATCTCATACAGTCACAGCCGGGTCCTGATTCAGAGCCCTAGCTCCGGCTTCCTTCCCCAGCATCCGCCAGCATCCCCTCCAGGCCTGTCTTGACTACCAGCTGGTGGATGGGCACCTTCCCTCTGCCTTAATACTCTCACCTCATTTCCAGGCCCTACCCACCACTACTGCCCTGATTTCCAGCCCTCATTAGACCCAGAAGTGTCCTCATCAAGGCCCCTCGGCTGGAAGCACTGGATGTACGTCCTAAGATATGGCCACAGATCTCCTTTATTCCTGTGAAGCTCAGCTTCAACTAAAGAAGTCGAGAGCTCAAATCTCTCTTGCTCAACCAGAACTCTGTTCAAGGCGTTTCGTCAGTGAAACTTAGCAAAAGCAGGAGAAGTCGATGTGAGCACAGAGAGGTAGGACTCTGGGAGGGACAAATGACACCCACTGTACTCGCTGACTCTTGATGGGAAGATGCTGCCGCTTTTTCGTTTTGTGTTCATCATAAAAACCTTCGACACAAAAGAATGGAAGTGATTGTTCTCGCTCTATTTGTTGTACTTTTAAAAGATGAGATTCTCTGTTTCTTTCTTATACCACCTCGTAACGAGGAGAGCAATTTCAGGGGCGTGTATCAGGCAGCGCTATTTGCTGTGGGAGGGGATAGTTACGAAGGTGGCACGGCCCCATCAGAAGCTACTACAGCGCTACCTCCAGAGATCTTTGTTCTATGTGCATGAGAAGACAAGCCGCGCTGTGACTCACAAAGCATCCAGGCTGCTCTGCAGTTGTTAGACGCTTTCTACACTTTGAGGAAAGGCCTGGGACTGTGTGGCTGGGTGCAAAGTCACAGGTAGGTCTGGCCCACAGGCACATTGCCTTCAGCATGGTTCTGATCATGGGGAGAACAGCAGAACCTTATCAGATTTAAAGGATTACCACAGGGAGGTATGCTTAGCTGCCCATCAAGTAGAAGTGACACGAAACTGAGCAATAGTTTTGCAAATGATGCTAAATTTAAAGTTTATTCCACAATGAAGCAGAAGGATGGCTAATACTAAGTGGTCTTTATGTAACTGACACTTTTTGACTGAATATAAAGTGAGATTTTCTAAGCCAAATTATTCTCAAGTGACTTCACACTAAAACCAGTTTCTGAACTATCAAGAAAATTTGTCCTGGTCTGTTTGTTAAAATATTGTGGTTTTCTGTTTTCATCAGCTTTTTTCTTCTCTAGTAAAATAAACTCTTCTGATAGTTCTTGTTTCTTTCTCCAAATGTACTTTCAAGGTAGAAGAGAAGATTAAAGAAGAACCAGTCACAGGAGTGAAAAATTGGACAGTGGAGCACTCCAAAGGGTTCCTTACTGTGCCCCTAAATAATGCGTCTAAAAGCAGCACTGACAAATGAAGTTCTTCCAGGCTGAGCCTGAATCTTCTGAAGTGACCCTAGTCAGCAATTTGGGCTTTTGAACCCTGCCATTGCTGAGTGAAAATGACCACGGAAACCTGGGCCTTTTGCTGCTAAGGCTGGTCTCCTCTTTTCTCAGAACACAGACCCACTCCTTTGTGAAATGATTAAGTAGTGATCTGGTAACTCATTCTGACATCCTTTAATATCCTGAAAACACACCAAACTATTTAAAACTATTTACATGCATTTTATATTGGTTAAAGTCTTTAAAAAAGCAAAATGAAAATGTAAGATTTTAGCAAATGTACTGTCAAAGAGAGGAACCCTATGATGTATTTGCCATGTAAATGTAAAGGGCTTGCCCCTGGGCTAGTTACAGAGGGAATCAATGAATGCAGCCTGTTTTAATGACAGCCTCACTTCACTGTGAGATCTGACACATCCACAACCCGGAGTAGGTTCTTTTTCCAAGTTCTTACCCCAAGACAACTATCCCTGGAAACCCACTCCCTGTACTGTCCAGTCCGGAAGCACAGGTCTGTGCCTTTCCAAACCTCTGTTATCCTTCTCAGGTCAGAGCAGTTAGACCTGGACCAGGCTCTCTGATAGCCGCAGACATTGAAAGCGGTCATCTTTTCTTTTCTTTTTCTTTCGAGCCTCAGAATAGTACCATTGGGTGATTTTCACTTTAGGGGCCATATCAATATCTCTGAAGAACCCAAGCAATGGCTGGTAGCTGAAGGAAGTCAAGATGGGAGAACATCATCTGACAGTGTGGTAGAAGTGGGAAAGAAGGAGGAAAGCTGCTTTGCACTCCAAGATGCCTGAGCTAGGTCAGACAGTTCAGAGCTAAGGCCCTGGGGTAACTGGGAAGATCAGACCACCAGCCTGCCTCATGGTGAACGATTACACCTCCACAGAAAACTCGGTTAGTTGCTGTGGTTTTCTGATTAGGTCTGGGGCTACAGTTAGTACTACTCATGTGCTGCCTATTTGGCAGGAAGATAATACCCTCCTTGGCTTTGAGATACATCCCTGGTTGCCGTCACTTGGTTTGGAGTTACAGAGACAAAACTGAGCCAGAAGTGCGCTGTGATAATACCGGCCATAGTCACATTGCCCTGGGGATCTGGGACAGCTGCGGCCAGCAGCCCAGCGTGCAGACTGTGGTCACTGCATGACCTCGGGTCAGCCACACACAATCTGTGCCTTGGTCTCCTTATCTCTTCAAGGAACACACTAACAGGACTCACAGAGTTGATGTGAGGGTTCAGACAGGGCCTGGCACACGGCGGCATGGATTTCACTGCTACTCTTGGGGAGCGTGGGTTCTGTAGGAGAATGACTGGGAATTCAAGAGAAGAATAGCTTCGGCCAACCTATGTGGTGCCAGCTATGACTGTGCCCACACACATGAGGTGGCACACAAAGGCAGTGAGGTTAAGAGTAAGTAGCACTCTTCCCAGAGCCAGGGGACTCTTTTTCTCCATCCATATGTCCAGAATTTCCATTTCTGAGCACAATTTAAACCATGTATGTGTCTATGACAGTATTTCCATCTAAGTTCATAAAATCACTAAGACAATATTTACGTTTAGGTGATAACAGAATGTTATTTTTTCCAATGTAGGAGTTACATACCCGTGAAGGGACAGAGGCAATGGCTCACGGGGTAAAATTGTTGATGCACAAGCGTGAAAACCTAATTTCACAACTTCAGTACCTCCGTAAAAGCCTAGCATAGTGGTCCATGTCTGTCACTCAAACACTGGGGGAAAGGGAGAGTCAAATGGACTCTAAAAGCTTTTGGATGCCCACCTGAAATGTAAGGCTCAGGTTTAGTAAGAGAGTCTCAAAAGAATTTAATACCTGAAGTCTCCATACATGCAGAGATTAGTGAACTCAAACATATGCATGCACATGTACATACCACACACGCACACATGCGCACACACACACAGACGTTACTCCTGAAAATATCTCTTAGGTCCTCTGGTTATTCACATCACTCTGTTTTTAAGTTAGGACTCGGGACAGACAGATGATAAGACTCATCCAGCTGCCAGTTCTTCGGGATTTCATTGGAAGACAATTGCAGCTGGTTTTAAGCCTGGTGAGTGATACAATGGCTGCTATTCCCTGTGTTCTCAGAGTTTGGAGGAGAGGGTCAAGGATGTACAGTCTAGGCCATATAGGCCTCTGCTCCCAAGCAGTGAGGTCAGAGGCTATCGGTTTCGAAACAAGGGAACTGACTCACGAAACTCACAAGAGGGAGCTCTCTCTGCACCATTTGCCGAAAATGACCCATGGGAACAGCTGTCCCCGAGAGCGGGACAGGTGTCTTTGTCCTCCTGTAGTTGACCGAGTGGTACAGATTGAATGGTCAGGATCTGCCCAGGGCGTCTGTGCCAGACCCAGAAACCCCTTGTTAAAGGCTGGAATTCAGGCAGTGGGTGTTGGACTGAGCTGCCTTAGAGAGTAAGAAAGTAATGAACAAAGATAGGCTATGGAGAAGGGTTGAGAGGCCTGGGGGGCTATAACAATAATGCCCTGAGTTCAAGGTTCAAGGCCTGGAGGATGGATTTTATGCTGCAATATGGAATCTGTGCCTTTAAATTTATGTTTCTCTATTAGTGAAAGTTTTTAAACTGTCATTATATAAACAAAGTCATATTTGAAGTTACATGAAATCATGTACCTATAGAAACATTTTTCTTTCAGTTTAACTTTTGTGCTTTCCATTTATATTAAGTTTAATAGCAACTTACATGTATGTGGAGCACGAACCCTGGGCTAGACATTGAGGCAGACCCTCCCTGGCAATAAGGATCCGGCCCTGGGATTAGCACTGCACGGCCGGGTGGCAGAACCAAGAGGAGAGAGGGAAGACCGACGCCCTAGGGCTTTGGCAGAAGTCCTCACACCCATCACAACTGGCTGAGATTGTCTCCTGGCAGTATCTACACTCTGCACATTCAGGCGCTTAGTGAGGGAGGACATTGCATATCAGATGGGAGGAAAATCAGAAGAGAGAGCTAAGAAGAGAAATGCGTCCTGTCATACTGGTTTTCTACAGAACGACTATCTTGAACAAGAGTGCCAAGTTCTCAGGGGCACCTGAAGCCCCATCTCTGTGTCCTTCAGAGACGCTCTCCTATATTCTGCACTCTACCCTGAGAGGACATGCGATAATTCATTGATGCTCACTATCGTCAGTCACTGTGAAACATGATTATACAGTGCTCCAGATTCTCAGGGACAAATGCTGTTGGCATGTGCATTACAGTGACAAGGAATTCCCCGTGGTGGAGCTTGACATGGGACCATGGTAGTAGTTTTCAGCCTCCCGGCCCCTGGTCTTCTTTCTTTTGCCCCTCCTCATTCTGCGACAGCAGCTTTTCCAGCTATGCAGAGGCTGCTCTGGCAATTAGGATCCTTTCCTGTGTCTCTGCCTCTAGCCTGCTGTGGACTCCCAGCTCCACAGCTGGGAGTGGACTAGGCAGGCCAGCGCGCACAGAGCCATTTTCAGCTCATCCGCACTGTCCTTTCAATCCCTTTCAGTCACTGTGGAAGAGAGAGAGTTTGGAATCTCTGAAATTTTGATTCTAAGGTCAAGTTATTCATTATTTATTGGAGAAATTCTACTTGAAGTGGTCATTGTACTGTGACAAACTGCTTGAAGTGGTCATTATACTGTGATAGACTACCGTCTACATAGGGTGTGTCCCAGCCCCTGCTGCAAGTATTGCCCGCCCTTGTTTTCTACTGGAAGAAAAAGACCATGTCTTAAATGTAACCTATTCAACTACTAAAGTGTATAGAAATATTAAAGGATGAGCCAACTTGTAGCAATTTCAGGCAACAGAATTCAGTAGGAGAAACTAAAGAGCTCAAAGGTCAATGTGACCTTGATTTTTATGATGTGGTTGCTTCGCATTCTCTTCAAATGAGAAAATACGCAGGGTGAGAGCTCACTGAGGCGCCCATGTTGGGTACATGAAGCCTGGATTTTATCCTCAGTGCTGCAAAAAATGAATGTTTCTGTTCACGAAGATACTATTTTAACGCAATGTAGGAGTCACATTTTTAGGAAAGTGTGAGAGTGAAGCCCCTTGAGTCACCAGCCTGGACAACTTGGGACCTGGTGGTGCCTGCTTTCTGCCCAGGGCGACCACCGAGCCTCAGGAGAGTGACACTTCTCTCCTCGGCACGGTCGCTCCTGTCCTCTCCCGTCACCTCCTGCTTGTTACCTAGGACTGGCTGGGTGAGTGTTCTCCTCTTGGAGCCCAGCAGTCTTCTCCTCGCCTCGAGCACTGCAACCTCTGGTCTCAGGCCTTCAGCCTCATGAACAGAGTACTGGCGTCAGGGTCAGTTTTCCTGGCTTCCCACCTTGCAGAAGGCCTGTCTCCCAGCATGGGGCTTCCAACCGTCACAGAAACACATCCAATTCCCTTAACAGGATTGCTTTTCCTCCCTGGCGCCCTTTCCCTTCTGTGCCTCATTCTCGCTGCCATTTATTTATTTGAGAGAAGTTCTCATGTAGCTCAGACTGACCTCTAACTGGAAGTCCAGGACGACCTGGAACTTCTACCTCCTAAGTGCTGGGTTGCAGGAATGGACATAATATCCTGCTCTTCTGTGGAGCTCTGCGTCTGCCAACTAGCCACCCAGAGAAGGAAGGTCACACAGTGCTCTGAACGGTCCTCTAGTCATTATCCCTTCAACAAGCAGTATAATAACTGTGTGCATTGTTTATATCAGATATAGAGATGATTTTGAGTATAAGGAAAACATGTGCAGGTACTTTGAAAGCACCGCAACATTTTATGTCAGAGACTAAGCATCCAAGAGCCTTATCTGTTGGGTCCTAAAACCAGCTCCCATAAATGCTAAGGGACGTCTGTGTGTTCCATTGGTTCTGCTTGTCTGGAAATCCTTATCTAACATAGATCCCAGATAAGATCCCCTGTTCATGACCTTCAAAACTTTATTTGTATTAGAAAAACTTTTGCCCTACAATTTGGGATGATTTATGTCATAAGAGCACTTGGGACAGGTCTCCAAATGAGGACGAGCATTTCATAGCTACAAGAAAATGGTACTGGATTGTTAAGTGCATCCTTTCGCAAGCAAACTTTGGAGCCAGAGGGTCCTGCTAAAACAGAAAGCTCAGGCCACAGTCACACACACTGGGGTTTGAAGTGGACATGAGTACAGTGGACACTTGCCTTGATGTCCTTGAGTGGCCTGTGTGTGGGAAGCAGGGAGGCCATATGACAAGCTGGCAGCAGTTCTTAGGAGCTGCTGTTCTCAGTGGTCGAGTGTGTGCGTGCGTGTGGTGCGTGCGTGTGGTGCGTGTGTGCGTGCAGTGTGTGCGTGCCGGCAGGCACCAGGAAGACTCATGCTCAAGGCTCTGTGGCTGTGACCTACCTCACACTCACCCAGCGCATCTGTGGGGGAGCCCGTGTTGTACAAGACAGGACATTGCTTGGTTCCTTCTGCAGAAGGGGACAGCTGCATGGAGAGACAGCAGTGGCACAACCTGACTGGTCTGGACACTCTCAGTCTAAGTCCAGACGAGGAACCTGGCACCAGCCGCGTGCCTTGTTCCTTTCTGTAGCATCACCTCTCCCACTTAGAAAGTGCGGGGCGGGCGCCTCCTCCATAGAATAGCTCCGTCCTCACAGCAAGCACTCCTGTTCTCATCCTTGCAAGGAAGAGACTCACACTGCCTTCACTGGTAGCAAGCACTCATTCTTCATACCTATGCAGCATGCGCAAACGCTCACATCCTTGTGCAGCAAACACTCATGCTCAAGCCTTTATGGCTGTGACCTACCTCACACTCACCAGACTCTCTCCATGTAGTGTGTGTGTGTGTGTGTGTGTGTCCTTGTGAGGGTTCTCTCATGGGTATCTTCGAGGCTGCAGTGCCTCTGGTCAGGAAAACACTGCCCCTTAGTGGACAGATTCTACCTTACACACCCTGTCCAAGTTCACAGAAGCTAGCCATGTAGATTGGCTGGCCATTCCTGAAATGTAAGGGGCCACTGAAAGGGGCCACCGAAGGTGTCCTCCAGGCAAGGGAACTAGAGGGGCATTAGTGTCTCTCATGAGAGCCCAGCTGAGAAGTCAGGGCCTCTCCCCAGTGCTGGAAGTGGCAGGTAGTATTTTCTAGAAGGCTGTCAGCCAAAAGGATTCCATCACAAGTTGGCGCTAACCTACACTGCCTTCTTCCGAAGGAGGGGCTGCAACAAGGTCAGTGATCATCAGGAGTGCTGGGCATGGTGAAAGACATGCTCACAGCAACTCAGACAAGCTGGACCAGCACGTTTTTCTGACTCAATCCCTCATGATGAGGAAGCCATCATTCACTTCTGATTGCTTAGGCATGTGTGTGTGCGTGGGTGCGTCACATATGCATGCATGTAGTGTGTGTTTACGCTCACAGGGTCTTACACTTACAATGTCCTTAGTTAAAGTCATTGTTTCTTACACTCTCAAGACTGACATTGCTGTGTCTCAGAAGGAAACAGACGGCATCAGGAAGGTCTTGTCTTTTTGTGGCAATGTCTGCTGCACTCCTGCTTTTTCAGCAGACTGGGGATTGTCTTTCTACATCACATATTTACGTGGGCTCAAGAGACAGAGAAACACAAAGTACTGGTTTACAGAAAATGTGCCACAGTTCCCTGGTACCCTCTCTTCTCCGGGGAGACCACAAGCTCCATTTTTCTGGTTCAGATGATGCACTTCAATGGCTGAGCAGCCAGCACAGGTGAGACAAGCTGTCGGTGTTCTCAGGCTTCCTTCCTTCTTCACACTTTCTTCGGGTCGCTGGGCCTGCAGGGTTCTCTCCTCCACAACTCTGAGACTGGGACAAGTGGCCAGGTTGGCAGTAGTGTTTCTGGGCAGGGACTCCCTGGGGAGCAGAAGAGACAGACAGAGACAATGTATGGCTGGTGGGCCCATCTAGGAGCCTCTGGATGGCGACTCTATGTGCCCAGAGTGGTCACGACCAGGGTGTGAACGGCAGGCCAGGGCTCTAGCAGTCAACCTCCTCCTGCCATTTTCTGTCCTTGACAGTAAGTCCCAGCCAAGATCTTAGTGGGCAGCTATGCGAGGCAGGCGTCTTAGGGATGGCTGGGGACATGTCACCAACAAGGGTTTCATTGTGCCGCATGCTCAGTGTTAGAATTGATCTTGACTCACATTTGAAGGTTGGGACTGGGGAGATGGCTCAGTAGTAAAGCTCTTCCCTCCTAGGAAAAGGATCTGAGCACGGATTCCCAGTTTCATATAAAAATATTGGTTGGGTGTAGCAGATTCTAGCCCTGGAAGGCAGAGCCTGAGAATCTCCAGAGTGAGCCGGTCAGCTAGACTAGGCCTAATGGGTGCTCTGGATTTAATTAGGGACTCAGGTGCACAGTGAGGTAGAAGAGCTATTAATGATGTTTCCTGATCCCACCATTGAGCCTTCCCAGCGCACACACACACACACACACACGTGCACATGTATACATGCACACATATACAATATCTACATATAAACATACAGACACACATACATACAGATACATCATACACACATACATAAAGAAAAAAGTCAAATAATTGCCTTATTTTTGGCTATAAGTTGGTATTTAAAACTAAAATGAAATTGAGATACTTAGGTATTTCAGACAAAATGTCCATACAATTTGTTACAAAGAAAAACATTAGAGATTTTAGTCTTCTAAATAAAATTAAATCATTTTCTTTTTCATAGGGTCAAGAGAGCTCACGGAATAGGAGAAAATACAAACCATGTATGTGTTTAAGGGACTACTACTCCAAATGTATGGACAACTCAGATATAAATAAGTAACAGGGAAAACCTCATGGCCTTTTAGTAGTTTTTCCCAGCCCAGACTGCAACTGGACAACAACACCTGGTATTCTAGGAAACTCTTGCCATCAGGTGTCAAATTATATCTTTTTCCAGTGCCAATTGTATCCTGGGCTTTTCCCTATCTATTTTCATCCAACTGTTCTGCTGTGTGTGTGTGTGTCTGTGTGTGTGTGTGTATGTGTCCCTGGCTATCATTTTAATGACACCTAAGAACTCATCCTACCTCATGCACATGTCTTGATTTTCTAATAAGAAGGCTTATTAAGACCTACGCTTGGCTGTGGATAGCAATCCTCATGTACTATGTTTTTCAAACCTTGTCAGTTCTGACCTTGGAACTTTTCTTTTGAACTGGCAGAAACCAGTCTCTGGTATCCTGTCTGAAACACCCTGAAACAGTGTCTCACTGGTCTGCACTGTCTAAATAACTTGTCATCTCTTGAGTGACAGACCTTTTGAAGGGTTTTGAACACATCTGACAGTCCAGGTCTCCCAGAGACCCAGCTGTAAGTCCTCTAATGATCCTAGACACCTGTATCAAAAGCAGTGAGACCCTCAGTCACTAGGCTCACAGTGGACTTGAAGTGCAATGTTTCTGTTGAATTCCCTAAAACTGAGTAAGGTTATTGATCCCCTTTGGGAACCCATTATCTAACCACATTTTTGAATATCACTCTTTGGGGGAACTGTAGTTGCCAGAGCTCTCCTCATGCTCCTGAGATCAGCTAGGAGAGCGGCTGGTCCCCTGAGAACTATGCTGTCTTCTTTGCATGCCTACTAAGAGGGAATGAATGCTGCAGTGGGCCGTGGGGTAGGAGCAGCAGGCTCCAAGGGAAAGAAAGACTCCAGGTGTGGTGAACACACTCTGGATCAGCGCACACAAGTCTTTCCTGACAGCGAATTTTACAAACTGTTGGAAAGGCATGCTTGCAATTTGTGGTGGTTCTCCACTATCGACCTGATGAAATCTAGAATCATCTGGGAGATGATTATCGTCATGATCGTGGGGGTTTATCTTGATTACATTCATTGAGGTGGGAACATACCCAGGCAGGGATCTGGAACATGTAAAGGAGAAAGTGAGGTGATCACATGCCTTCATTCTTCTCTGCTTCCTGACTGTGACCAGCTGCTTTAGGCTCTTAACTTCCCCGTTACGATGGGGTATGTTTTAAACTGTGAGCCAGAACAAAGCCTTTCTCCCCTAGTTGCTTTTGTGAGAGCATACCTCAGAAGCAGGAAAGGTGACTAACACACCAGAACTCTTCTCACCGCTTGCTGCGTTTCTCCGTAAGTCTGCAAAATGCTCCAAATCTCCTGAGCCTGCACTGTCGAGTCCCTAAGTAGAAGACCTGCAGCTAGACAGCAGGGTGATCCTGTAAAAGCTGGTCTTAGAGAACAGTGAGGCTTGCTTCTTAACTAAAGAAACTCTGTTGTGGACATAATCTACACCTCACTGTGATAGAATGGAGCTTGAAATGCATATGCAGTAATGAAAAACAGCAAATCTGAAATTAATTTACACATCATTCTTCAGTTGACTCTGAAAATGTTGAAGACATAGAATGGAGGAAACTTTTATTGTGTTGAGAACAGCGGTATTTTTTGCCGATGGGGAAAGCTGTAGGGCTGAAATAGAAAACAGAGATATTAACATAAATTCAGTGAAACAAGTGGTTCTGATCTTTTGTTTGGCTCATCTAGGGTGTCTCCTCTGCAGCTGTTTAAAGGAAATAAGCCCTAGACTGTATCTGAAAAGGAGCACTGGGAAGTTTAGAGACTCAGCAGAAGGCTGCCTCATCATAACAGAAAGGCATCCTCACACACAAGGCAGAGAATCTCTCAGGTAGCACTGTGTCTGTGGAGACACAGCCTCAGCCCTGTGAATCTCTATTTGAATGAAAGTAGAATTATAGGTAAGTGAAAAAGTAGAAGGAAAGAAAAGCAGAAGTCTAGACTTGAACCACGTGGTCCAAAAAGACATAGGAATAGAACTGCTGATAGATTTATGTCAGGGAAGTTGGAAGACAACGGTTTCTAGTAGACTGAATTCAGACAGAGGTGAACCCCAAGTTCTCCTGAGCCTTCTGCTTCCATGGTTTCCTGCTTGCTTGGCATTCTGTGGTGCAGAGCAGCCAAGTTGCCACCCCTAGTAAAAGTCCAAGAGAAATACACACAAGGACGGATGTGCTTTTGAAGTAGGATTTTCCCTTGTTTTTTTTTTTTTTTTTGGTCTTTTTGTAATTTTATCTTTTTTTTTTTTTTTTCGGTGCTGGGGACCGAACCCAGGGCCTCGTGCTTGCTAGGCAAGTGCTCTACCACTGAGCTAAATCCCCAACCCCTTGAAGTAGGATTTTCATGAAAGACTATTTGCTTTTGCAGTGTTTTAAGACACAATTTCAAATTGCTACTGACTACATGCTACCTTGGTCAACCTCATGGAAAATGGATACTACCAATGAGATCATCCTTGAAAGAGAATCTGTTATATGGTTTTTTCTTCTTCTATCATCATCATCATCATCATCATCATTTACTTTTCAAACATTGATCTTTTGTGAGGGTGATGGGTTCACAGATGTGTAGGATCACTGCAAGGACCATAAGGAATATCCTTGTCCTTACTAAGAGGACCTGGAACATGAGGCCAGATGGCTCTGAATATCTTTGGGGTTCCATCTGTTTTGCTGCTCCACTGGCTCTTTCTCTGATTCTAGGGAAAGTTCCAGAAAGAGCTGAGCTCATGTTCCCCTCACTGTTCACTTCCTGACCTTGGCATCCCACTGACCTCTCCCATGTGGCAGGAAAACCATGCAGCACCAACCATGGGGCCTTTGAGTTGCCCAGGCTCAGTGATCAAACCTCTTTTTTTATTGCATTCACTTCAAGACAGGAACTGCATGAGATCTTTCTTGCTACTCACTCCTGGTTTTCCCTCAGTCTCAGCCCTATTTTTGTCTAAGGCCCCCTTTCCAATGATGTTTTTCAAGAGCCAGTATTCTGGAGTTTTCTCCTCTCCTTTTTTCTTGTTCCAGGCTGGCTCCCCAAGTTTGTCTACATATTCACCTTAAACCTGCCTTTGTGTTCCCATCTTTCTACAACTTTTTCCTATTTTTTCTTCCAAACAAATAATCTTATTTCAACAATGGAGGGCAGGTTTCGTGTCTCTAGATTTGCAGTGTCGCATACAGGAATGTGCCTACAAACAAGGGGCTGCAGCCATGGGAATGGACTTAAGACACCCTGTGATTTTGAGGGGCTGTGAACACAATCCCGTGTGCCCGTTGAGCAGGGAGGAGATGCCGATAACTGAGCTTGACATTCACCAGGGAGGAGACGTCAGGTGACGGGGTGACCTGAAGGGTGAGGATACCTCAATGTCTGCTCACATTCAGCTCTGCCTGAACTGGGATGCTTACTCCTCCGAGTCTTCTCACCAGCAGAGCAGGAAAGTAATTGTCATAGGTAGGCACAGATGTCAACTTGACAATTGAGGGTTTTGAGCTCTGGGCACATTTGTGGATAATTAATTAGTGGTTGGGTTAAACACAGAGCAAAATGCAGGAGATGGTTTTGTTGATGGGGAAGGCCCAAGTGGGTGGGATTAGTTAGGCCCTGAAGTAAAACATAGAGAGCTAGTTAAGAGAGTTGGCATCTTTGTATATACTTGGCCAAACATGCTGGTCTGACAAATAAGGATAGTCCCTCTCTCAGCCATTACTTAAAAATGATGTGGCCAGTTCCCTTGGCCGTGGTGTTGGTGCATGCTCTTCTGTCTAACTGGATTATGAACTGTAGCTGGACTGTCATAAGGAAATAAACCCCTTGTTCCCTTAAGCTGTTCCATGGTCATTTATTAGCAACTATGCAGGCAAACTGCAACAGTAATGTCCTGCAGAAGCAGGCTGGCCATGAGGGTGGTGCATGCAGGCAGTGGAGTATCACTGCCATGTGATCTGCCTCCTGTTACTTTTATTCCCCCGCGCAGACTCCGGTCTAGTAAGCACCCTGACCCGGTGGTCACCACTGTTGAGAACAGTCTCTTGTCCATTTCTCTTCTCTTGCTTAATGCTGTCCCCATAATGCTCTGTAAATCTTCCTCCTTGTCTTTGTTGCTGCAGTGGATTCTTAATAGGACCCTTAAACCTGACATTTAGGGACACCAATGGAATTTTCAAAAAAAGTTTCTGCCCTCTAATTCCTCAGAATTTTGAGCAGCAATTGATGCCCCTCAGCATGAAAGTCAAACTCAATTCAGCCTTAAATTGAAGCCTAGGCTGGAGTCACCCCTATCTGATGCTTCACACTATGGTCACATTTCCCACCTGCCAAGCAAACTCCTGCTTCCTGCCCTTCACAATTAGATGACAGACCTCCCACACGAGGAGTCCCCAGCGCATGCATGCCACGAGCAAGGACTTCCCCCACCTCCTCTGTGCTGGGGTCTGTCCCACCTGGTATGCTTTCATTGGGTGTGCCACCTGTGCTCTTCCTTCACCCCTTTCTGGCTTCCCCTTCAGGTCTGACGTGTCCACACACCATCTTTTCATCACCAGCACTCAATGGAGGGAACAGGGGAGGACACAGAGGCACTGAGGATTTTCAAAATACATTTGTTTAAAAAGGAAGTCACCACTGTTAGAAGGTCCAGTCCTTGCCTCTGCGTTGTGTCCTGTTTCCTTTTCCACTCTGATCTCTCACATATGTGCTTGGGAAGGAAAAAGCATCTTCAGAGTGTGGCTCTTGGGTACTGGTCTCTGCAATGGTTACTTTGTGTCATCTTTGGCAAAAGATCCTGGATTCCATCCATGTGGAAGGAATCTCTGTGTTCCCAGGCTCTTGGCAGGCTGTCACACAGTAGCACTGAGGGGACCAGGGGAAGGAGACAAAGGGAGGAATGCCCACTGATGACCAGCACGCCCACTTCCAGGGAGTCGGGAATGCAGTCCGCCTAGAGAGCACTGCGAGTGTGGACGGGCCCCATGCTTTGCTGAAGGCTTTCACTGGACCGAGTTGATGGATGGATCAGCAGTGAGGTTAAGGCAGCATTCTTCATGACGAAGTTCAGGAGCAAATTTTCTCTCAGCCAAAGTGTACATTTTCATATTTTTTGTGTCAAGAACCTTAAAAATCAAAAGTGGTCTCTGCTGTGCTCCTGCATCTTCTTCCTACCACAGCTCCCTGTGTGCTTGGCCACTCTCATGGCTCAGAGTACAACTGTAAAGAGGAGGAGGATTGTCAACTACGGTAACAAGACTTGTCCTCCCATGGATGGGGTATGTCCCAACACAATCCCTTTGCCATGTGCCAGGCCTTCTTTATATTTGAAATTACAGAAAACACTCCATCCCAGGGGGTAAGAGAAGTCATAAGAAGCATTTCGCAAGCCTGTCCTTGTGGGCCTGACCTGTGGCACCCGGATGGGAGCTGGCTCCCCTGGGCTGTGTTGCAGGAGTTGGCAGTTTTCTTAGATTTTGCACTAAGCATTTTCTCACAATGCAGTGACAGGACTTTGAAGTAAGTTGTTACATGTTCACTCTTCATCTAAGTTTTTGGTTTTTTACTTCTGCTGAGATTGAACCATTTTTATGGACTGGGAGATTCCCAAGGACTGTTTGTTCAAACTAAGTTCTGGAAATCCTTTGTCCTGGCTCTCAAACTCCTAACAAGCTTGCTGGCACAAGAGTCTAGGAGAGATGCTTTAGGCTGCAGTGCATTGGTTCCTAGATGACTTCAGTCCTGGGATGAGAATCTGTAGGCTCGTTTACATGACTTACATCGCCTCGACACTTAAATTAGGCATTCTTTTAATTAAAGCATGTTTCACTAAATACACTCTTTGGGGGGCACTTTAACAACTTGAAACAGAGAAGCAGAGAAAGAAAGAAAGTATAATTTCTTTATAATAGTCCCGCAGTGGTGTGAGATCTAGGCCCTTCCATTATGTTGTATTGTCACATAGGGCTTCTGGTGCCAAGATCTTCATTGTCCAAGATAGTTGTGAGGAACTCCAGCCATCACACCCATGTTTCTGACAGCAGTGTGGCAGAAGAAATAGAGAGAGGTACTCTCTTTAACACTGCTGCCTAGAAATCACATGCGTGTCAGTCAGGCTTCACGCACTCTCTTTAACACTGCTGCCTAGAAATCACATGTGTGTCAGTCAGGCTTCACGCACTCTCTTTAACACTGCTGCCTAGAAATCACATGTGTGTCAGTCAGGCTTCACGCATTCTCTTTAACACTGCTGCCTAGAAATCACATGTGTGTCAGTCAGGCTTCATGCACTCTCTTTAACACTGCTGCCTAGAAATCACATGTGTGTGTCAGTCAGGCTTCACTCACTACATCTGCTTATAGTGGGATTGAATAATGAGAGTATACTTTAGGTGGTCATTTTTGGTGAGGATTTTTTATTCTTCAAAATGAAAAGACCATCAATCATCACCGTTATGAACAGTGAGGTCTGTTTTTTTTTTTTTTTTACCTTTCAGTGTGATTAATGTGCAATCTTAAATCTAAATTGTCAGCATCTAGAAGTTATTTTTAGGGACTATTACTTGTGGTAAGTTGGGAAAGTCAGTCATAGCTTCCTATATGGTAGGACACAGTCATGTGCCAGTCTTAGTCTCGGGCACATGAGAGGAAGCCTGACATGCTTCTGTGGTCCTTGGCAGGACCATCATTGCAGATGGGTGGAGATTGGGATCTAGGCTCTGCATGAAAACAGGTGTGACAAACCAGGGATTTGTCCAGGACAAAAGGTGGCTCAGAAACTGACCAGTCCTCACAAAGGCTGGATCCTGACCCAGACCCCTTTGGTTCCTCACTGAGTTAAGATTACCAAGTTTGTCAAGGAACTTAGTCCAGCTGCTCATCATAATACAAATTCTCTTTGAAGAAATCAGTGTCATACAAGATCTTGCATATATTTTTATATAAAATATATAATTTTTTTCTTCAATTACATCTTTTTTTAATTCAATTGTGCATGTGTGCATGTATGCGTGTGTGTATGTATGTGTGTGTGAGTGTGTGTGTAGAACCACGGGCGAATTCGGGAACCACCATGGACTGCCTCCACCTCCTCCTTGTTTACTCTACCCCAGGATTCACAGACTCTGCTCTACCAGGATCAGAAACGCAGGCCGCCGGGGCTTCCGCCCGTCGTCTATACATGGGGTCTAGGATCTGAATTCAGGACCTTCTACCTGCAAGGCAGAGGCTTAACCTCTGAGCCACCTCTCCAGCCCCTATGTATAAATTTTTTAAAAAGCTTGTGTTGGGCTGGAGAGATGACTCAGGGGTTAAGACTCTGTTTCGAAAGCAGAGTTTGGATCCCAGATCCCATGTAAAAACACCAGGCAGAAACAGCGGACTGCACTTCCGACTCTGGTAGACAGAGCCTGGGAAATCCCAGAGCCTAGGTAAGAAGGAGGCAAAAACAATCCAGGATGATTCCTTAGCTCCAACAAGAAATTTATTAGATTATTTCAGGAGCGCAAATGATCCCTGAAAAGTCTTGAACCTCAATTGTGCTGGAGGGCCGCAAAGGCTAGGCTCTGACGTCAGTGATGAACACCAAGGCCGAAGATGCTGGGCTCCAACATTATTCTAGAACATCAGCAGCAGAGATGTGGCCAGGTGCAGAACAACTGAATTCCTAAGTACTGTCAATATGAACAGGCTTCGGAGACCCTTCAACAACATTGTCTGGAGTGGAGGGTATATATATCTCACATCCTGTACCTCAGCACAGACTTCACAGAAATTTCTGTCTACAAAGAAATGTGAAAGAAATTCTTAACACAATAAAGTAAGAAAAGATGTATCTTTGTCTTTCACCTATCTGTATATCTGTGATTAGATGTCTCCTTCAGGATAAGCACTCAACAGTCACTTAGCACTTTGACCAGTCATGGATTTCTACATTAACTACCGCCCATTGCAAAAAGAAAATATCGGACCAAGACTGAGAGTAGCACCAGTTTATGGACACAAACATAAATATTAGAATTCAGTTTGATAGCATGTTCCTTTAGCAAAGCGACAGTAGTAATCCCCCCCCCCATACCAGGGTCTATGACTTTTAGCCAGGTAACAATACCAGCTAAGTATCATGTCCATTGGAATGGGCCTCAAATCCGATCAGATAGTGATTGAATACCCCAAACAGTCATGCTCCTATTGCACCAGTGGGCACATAAATTCATAATAATGCCTAGTGCTGGACAGCACCTCCTGGTGTTAGGCACTATGAATACTAGTCAGCAGAGAGTAATCAGAAAAAAGGTATATGAAGAACCAATTGGATACCTTAAAACTGAAAAAATACAACATTTAAAAATAACAATTATAGTAATGAACATTAATGGTAATGATAAACAATCCTATTGAACAATCCTATTGAAACATGGAGACAGTACAGGAAAATGAACCCTTGTCTGTCCATTATTTCACGTAGGACTGATCATGATACAGAGCTGCCATGCTTCAATTAACTTGTGCATACCACAGAAGGGAAGGAGGCAGGACCCACAGTGGGAACCTGACATGGGGTGTGAACTACATGACCTTCATTAACCCATGGTTCAGACTTTCCTTCTGTGTAGTCTGAGTAGAGGATGGGCAGAGTGTGGTCTGGCATGCACTGGCCAACCCTCTCAGGGCAGCATGGTTATGGCCTTTGTACCAGCACTGCTACAGGTGGGAAGGTAGAAAGAGAAATCCTGAAGGTTATCACAGCTTCCCTACACATATCAAGGCATTAACTGCTCCTGTTCTACAGAGTTCAAAGCCAGGCAAAGTGGACCACTATGCTGCATTTTGATGAAAAGCTTCTATTGGGATTGAGTATGATTGTGGGTTGTGTGTGGGTTCCATGCTTCTGGGATGCAGGATGCATCCTGACGTTGCAGTTGATTGACAGCTCCCAGAAAACTATGCAATTGTTAATATGGTCAGCTATTGCTTTATTCCTTTGTGTTTTTACCTTAGAAAGTGTGAGAAAATATGGGAGAGGGTGAGTGCTGTTTCTGAACTCTGGACTTCTCACAGATACTAACTAACACAGCTGGACTTCCCAGGTGCAATTCATCTACTTATTTCCAAGTCACTAAGTTGGATTTTCTTCCCTCAGTTATTTTTTCTTGGTAAAATGACCAAAGTGATGTGCATGCTGTTTTTAGAATGGAAGAATTTGGCTAACTACACCCAAACTGTTCCTTCAAAATCTTATAATAAGGTCACCAATGAAGTGGGATGCATGTCTACGGTGGCAGAAGTTTGCATTGAAGATGCACCAAGAAAATGCCCAATTTTCAGTGTTTCTGTGTTGCCATAGCAAAAGAAACTTTCCCTTTGGAATAGGGAAAATGACCAAAAGAAAATCCCAAAGCACAGTTTACACGACTCTAGGAAAAAAGGGGGTAGCAAAAGGAAGAAGGTCATATCAGCTGTTCTCTGGCACCTTGTAGAGCTCAGAGCATCCCCACACAACATGTGGGTGCATGTTCTCAAGGACCAAGTCCTTTACTAAGTGGACAGAAAGACTATGGGAGGCTCTTTCTTATCACATCATCCTGTTGACATCTTAAATCACATGGCCATGGATTCAGATTTTTATTCTACACCTGGAAAAAAGCTTTAGAGCAGTGGTGTTAGAATTCAGATATCAACTTTCTTCCAAACTACTGCCTTGTGCAATGTGTAGTCAGCTTAACTCATGGGTATGGTGATGCTCTTAGACTTATTACAAAGAATTGAAGGGCAAATAGACACCCGTAGAAAATACAGAAAAATCTTCCAGACCTTGATGTAGCTAAAGGAGAATGTTGAATTATCTAGCCCCAAAGAAACTCAAGAAAAAGGACACACTGAATGTCAGGAGCAGGAATGGCTTACATAACAACATTTTGGCAGCAATTCAAGTCTCTGCTGATGCAGAAAAAAACCTGTCACATGTCAAACAATTTATAATTGTATAGCAGTCAAAATTAAGAACCAGAGTTATGCATAACAGAGGCATAAATTTTATCAATACAGTAAGCAGCATGGAAGTAATGTGACTTTTAATGATATATTTACCTGAACTCAGGTTCTTATGTTTACTTAGCAAGCACATCACCAAACCAGATATCTCTCCATCCCTAGAGAACCCATTTCTTATAACCCAGATCTGAGTTCATTCTATAAATTGCCTACTAGGGATTCCCCTCATGTACTTGAATTAAAGTTAATTATCTGTCCAAGCCTGCTGAGACCATGTTGTCTATTTCCTTCTATGGTACATATGTGTTTCACCACACTGGCTTCTCTAGTTTCTAAAGATGGAAACATTTAATTCAGTGTTATGTCCCCAATATGTACTTGCTGTAGAAGTGGCATTCATGCAGTGGGGCTTGCATGTGCCGTAGAATTGGGATGCCCACAGCCTTCTTGCCCAGGGTTCCTGTCAAGGCTTGCACGTACCACAGAACTGGACACCTAGGGTCTTCCTGCCCAAAGTTTCTGCTGGGACTTGCACAGACCTGGGATGCCTAAGGCCTCCTGCCCAGGGTTCCCACCAAGTCATGTCTCAGCAGCTCCTAACAGCTGCCAGCATCCCTCAGTGCCCCTCCCATTATTAAAAAATCTGGGATACTACTAAACACCACAAAAGCCTAAGGCATCTAATTAATGTTATCCAGGTGAAGACACTCTGAACCACATCATTCAAGCAAAACAGCACTGTCACCCAAGTGTAAGATAAATAATTCGACTCACTTTCAGTTTCTTCTCAGGTGGCGGTCACTCCTGTTAAGACTCCCACGCTTTGCACCTACACCCCATACCCCACCTACTGATTCTCAACCCTTCGCCCTCACAAGCTCCTAAATGTCATGGTTTCGCCCTCAACTCTAATCTTCCATTCTTAACTCTGCTATTAAAGCTACGCTATTCCATTTTCTTGTGAGCTGTTCTGACATGTAAATTAAACATCACTCACCAAATCTGACCCTCAAGCTTAAACCTCCAAACTTTTACCTTATAACCAAACATCTCAAGTGCACTGGAGCTGCCATACCCAAAAACAGCACCAAGCAACTCTATGTTAATCCTGAAACAACACCATCTTAGAAAAATCCAGGGAAGCAGTTCCAGCAACTGTCAAAATTGAGTAACCTCATCTGACTCAAAATTCTGAGCCAAAAACACATACCAAAATGAACAACCAAAGACCAAACAAGATACCTAAGTCACATCACAAAAGTGAAAAATGCAACAAAAATCAGGAAACATGTCTCCTACAAAAAACACCAACCCCTTATTGATAGAGTCCAGTTAGAATAATTTCTTGGATATCAGCCAGAAAAACGACAAGACAATGATTTCCAGAGGTAATATTATAAGGAGAAGAACTCCTAAGGGAAAAAGAGCTCTGAGAAGTGATGAATAGATGCACGAACATATATGAGCAGGAAAAATATAAAGAGCTAAATGAGATAAAAAAGGAAGTATTAACTAGCAGAGAAGGGTAAAAAAAAAATCTCAAGCCAAAATTAAAATGGAAATAAAATCCAAGTTAATGGCAATAGTTAACTGCAATAGAAAACTCAACCCAAAGTATGACCAACAGAACTGATGAAGCAGAAAACAGAATATCAATCCTGGAAGACAAGCTGGAAGAACAAGATCATTCTATTAAAGAAGTTGAAAAAGTAAAAAAAAAAAAACAACATGTAAGTAATATTCAAGAGCTATGGGACACCTTAAAGAATCCAAACCTGCTCTTGCATGGAATCCCAGGGCAAGAAACCCAAAAAACCACACCAGAAGGGATTTCTCACACCATTATAATTGAAAATTTTTCCACACTCCATTCAAGTAAAAGATGCATATTGCACACCCAAATATGATGAAAATAGAAAACCATCATGTCAGATAATAGCTAAAACATTGCAGATACAAGATAAGGAGAATGTTTTGTGCACCTCAAGAGAGGAAAAAAAGAGATAGCTCTATTAGAATAACAGCTGATTTTTCAATGGAAACAGTAAAAGCCAGAAGAGGTTGGAGAGGTATTTCAAGTTGATGATCACAAATGTCAGCCAGGTTGCTATATCCAGCAAAACTATCAATCATGATTGAATGTGAAAGAAAAATTTTCTACATAAAGATAAAATGAAGGCCTACATGAACAGCAAACCAGGTCTGCAGAAGATACTAGAAAAGGGGCTGGCGAGATGGCTCAGTGGTTAAGACTTCTGCCTCCCAAGCAGAAGGTCCTGAGTTCCGATCTCAGATCCCACATAAAAACACCAGCCAGAAAAGGTGGTGGCTTGCGCTTCCAGCACTGGTGAGCAGAGCCTGGGAAATCCTCAAGCGGAAGCCAGAAGAACAATCCAGGATGATTCTTGAGCCCTCTGATACACATGCTGTACATACAAAGAATGAATAAATAAATAAATATAAAAGAAGATATTAGAAAAGATACTCAAGACTGAAGAAAAGGATAAACACACCAAAGAAGATAGAAGGGAAAAATAATGGAAAGAAGTATAAAACTCACAAAATTCAGAAAATGGCAGAAATTAGCAAAGATTTCTCAATTATATTCTTAAACATCTCTGAATTTAATTCCTCAATCAAGAGACATAGGCTACAAGATGGATTAAAAATCCCAACCCTTCAAGTTGCTGCCATCATGAAACATATCTCAGGGTGAAAGGCTGGTCAAAGGTACTCCAGGCTAATGGAACAAGGAAACAAACAAGAATAGCAATTCTAATATCTGACAAAATAGACTTCAAACCAAAACAAATCATAAAAGACAAAGAAGGACACTATATAAGGAGCAACCCATCAAGACATCTTCCCAATTCTAAACATACTATATCTAATATAGGCTTTTCCACATTCATTAAACATACATATACCTAATATAGGCTCCTCCACATTCATTAAACATACACATATCTAATACAAGCTCCTCCACATTCATTATACAAACACTACAACATCTGAAACAACAAGTCAACCCAAACATGACAGTAGCAGGCAATTTCAACACCCACTCTCACCAAAGGATAGGTTAACAGGCCAATAATTGAACAGAGATACAGTGGAACTAAATCAAACCATAAACCAAAGGACCTGACCAATCTCTACCAAACTGTCTAGTCTAACACCAAGAAATGCACATTCTTTACAGCAGGCCATGGAACTTTCTTCAGCATAGATTACATATTGGGCCACAAAGCAAGGCTGCACATATATAGGAAAGTTGAAACTTCATTCTGTATTTTATCTAATTACCATGAAATAAAGGTAGACATCTATAACAAGTAAATGACAGAAAGTACACAGACTCTTGGAAACTAAACACCATGATACTGAATAAGAAATGGTCTGGACAGAAGTCAAAATGTAGTTTCAAAAATTCTCAGAACTTAATGACAACAAAAACAAAACATAACAAAATCTTTACAATGAAGGCAGTCCTAAGAGGAAAGTTTAAGAACTCAATGTCTATATGAAAAATAGAAATATCACAAGTAAATAGCCATGCATCTTAAAGCTTTAGAGAAACAAGAAAAAAAATCCGCAAAGCTACAGAGGGCAGAGATTAGTAAGGTCAGAGTAGAAATGTTTGAAATTGAGACAAAGAAAATAACACTAGGAATCAATCAAACAAAAATCTGGTTCTTTGATTGATAAAGATCAGTAAGCCCTTAGTCCAATTAACCAAAACAAAAAGAGAGAGAATCAAAATAAATAAAATTAGAAATGAAAATGGAGCGATCACAAGTGATACCAAAGAAATTCGGAGAATCTTAAGGCCATACTTCAAGAATTTATACTCCACCAAATTTGACAATAAGAAAGAAATGAATAAATTTCTAAGCAAATACCGCATACCAATGTTGAATCAGAATGGATTGAATTATTTAAGCAGTCCAATAACAAGTGATGAAATTAAAGAATCAATTACAAATCTATCCAAAAAGAAGGTCCATGGCTAGATGAATTCAGGTGGATTCTATCAGCCATTCAAAGAACAACCACCACTCCTTGGACTCTTCCACAAAATGGAAAATAACAAGTGATGAAATTAAAGCATTAATTACAAATCTTCCCCAAAAGAAGGTCCAGGGCTAGATGAATTCAGGTGGATTCTATAGGACATTCAAAGAACAATCACCACTCCTTGAACTACTCCACAAAATAGAAAAGAAGGAGCACTTCCAAACTCTTCCTATAAAGATGGTATTACAGTGATACCAAAACCAAATAAAGACACAATGAAAAATAAAAAACTATAGGCCAATCTCAGTGATGAACACAAATGCAAAGATTCTCAATAAAATTTTAGCAAAGTGAATTCAAGAAAATATCAAAAAGATAATTTGACTGTGACTACTTTGGATTTATTCCAGAAACACAAGGTTCATTCAATATATGCAAATCAATAAATACAATTCATCATATAAACAAATGGAAGACAAAAAATCACATGATTCTATGGATGGATACAGATAAAGGTTTTGACAAAATTTATCATCCCTTTGTGATAAAAGACCTGAAGACAATAAGTATGCAAGGAAACATATATCAACATAATAAAGGCCATATGCAACAAGTCTATAGTGAGAATCATCCTAAATAGAAATAGTTGAAAACATTCCCAATTTGATCAGGATCTAGGAAAGACTGTCCACTTTCACCACTTCTGTTTAATATTGCACTTGAAGTCTTAATTTGAGCCATAAGACAAGACAGGGAAATAAAAGAATTAAAATAAGAAAAGAAGTCAAGGTATCTCTATTTGTAGATGACATGATTCCATACCTAAGAAACCCTGAACTTTCCACTAGAAAACTTCTAGAACTAATAAATAAGTTCAATAGAGTGCAGGTTACAAAATTAGTGTTCAAAAATAAGTGGTTTTCTTATACACCAAGGATGAACAAAGTAAGAAAAACCTAAGAGAAATAATTCCATTTGCTATAGCACCAAAAAATGAAATACATTGGAATAAATCTAACCAAGGATGTGAGAGACCTGTACAATGAAAACCTTAAAACCCTAAAGAAAGAGATTACAGAAGACATCAGAAAGTGGAATAACGTCCTATGCTCCTAAATCAGTAGAATTAACATTTTAAAAATGACCATCACACCAAGAGCAATATAAAGATTAAATATAATACCAACCAAAATTCCAAGGCAATTTTTCAGAGAAATTTATAAAAACAAATCTCAAAATTCATATGGAAGCACAAAAGGCCCAGGACAGCAAAAATAATCCTGATTAATAAAAAATCTGGAGGCATTACCCATACCAGACCTTAATCTATACTATCCATAGTAATAAACTGCTGCCAAAACAGACACACAGATCAATGGATTAGAACTGAAGATTAGATACAAGTTTATATATCTACAGTCAACTGATATTGACATAGGTGCTCAGAAAAACCAATGGAAAAAGGACAGAATCTTCAACAAACAGTGCTGGCAAAATTTGATATCTACATGCAGAAGAATGAAACTGGACCCTTATCTGTTGCCCTACATAAAAATTAATTCCAAATGGATCAAAGACCTTAATATTATGTCAGTGACTATAAAAATCCTAGAGAAAGAATAGGGAATATACTTGAACTGATTGGCTTTGGTCTGCATTTTCTTTTTTTTTATGAAATTTTTTTATTTATTATTTATTCAATTGTGCATGTATGCGTGTGTGTGTGCGTATGTGTGTGCGTGTGTGTGTGTGTGTGTGTGTGTGTGTGTGTGTGTGTAGAACCACGGACGAATTCGGGAACCACCATGGACCGCCTCCACCTCCTCCTTGTTTACTCTGCCTAGGGATTCACAGGCTCTGCCCTACCAGGACCAGAAACGCAGGCCGCCCCAGCTTCCTCCTGGCGTCTATACATGGGGTCTAGGATCCGAATTCAGGACCTTCTGCCTGCAAGGCAGAGGCTTAACCCCTGAGCCACCTCTCCAGCCCTTGGTCTGCATTTTCTGAATAGTACCCTAAATGCATAAGAAATAAGACCAACACTCAAGTGGGATATTATGAAATTAAAAGAAACCAAACTTCCATTTGGTCAAAGATATTGTCAACTAAACAAAAAAGCAACCCACAGAATGAGAGAAAATCTTCAATAACCACATATCTGATAGTATAGTATAGTATAGTATAGTATAGTATAGTATAGTATAGTATAGTATAGTAGGACTAATATCCGAAGTACACAAAGCTCAAAAAATTAAATACCAAGGAGAAAGACAAACCCATTAAAATACACCTTGGAACTTAAACTTTTCTCAGGTTGAAACTCACGTTTCTAACAAATATCTTAAAAAAAAAATCTTCCACCTCCGTAGTCATTAGATAAATGCAAATTAAAATCACCCTGACATATATCATCTCACCTCAGCCAAAATGGCCATGATCCAAAGCACAATCAACACAGATGCTGGCATGGATGCAGGGAGAAGGGAGCCCTCATGCATTGCTGGTGGGAATGTAAATATGTACCACTCCTTTGCAAATTAGCATGGAGGTTCCTAAAAATTTAAAAATTGAAATACCATACAATACGTTTATAACACTCCTGATAATATTCCCAAAGAAAGCTACATCTCATGATAGAGACACATGTATACTCGTATTCATTTCAGCTCTATTCATAATAGCAAAGAAATAGGATCAGTCTAGATGTCCAAGAGTAGATGAATAGATAATGAAAATGTGGTACATATACATAATGGATTACTATTCAGCTGTCAAGAAAAATGAAATAATGAAATTTGCTGGTAAATGGATGGAGTCGAAAGAAATTGTACTGAACAAAATATGCCAGACACAGAAAGAGATTCTGCATGTCCTCCCTTTTAAGTGGTTCCTAGCATTAAACCCTCAAAATGACACATCCAAAAGGAAAGTTCTATAACACCCACAGACTACAAAGGAATATACGAAAATCTCTCAGGGTGCAACCAAGATGCATCCTATTACAATGAAAGACTAGTGAGTCACTTAAAGATGGAGTGGTAATCCTGACCAATGTACTCCAGTCATGACAGGGCTACTGTACCCAGGAGATCACTGCAGTGAAAATTTCTACCAAGAGATGTACTCAATGACTGACATATCAACATTGCACCCAAGAACTGACTAGAATCTCAGAAGAAACAACTGTACTTGAAGAGTGTCTCTGGGGCAGGTACTTGCCAAGGAAAGAGGAACCTTCCCTTTTATTTAGTCAGTTTTAGCCATTCTGGGATGGTTTCTGAAGGTCAAAGTTCATCTCCCAAGACTGAGATTACCCTGAAGGAGCATAGTTTATTAATCTGAAGGAACTGACTCTAATCCTTCACAGAGCTAAAGTTACCAACTTCCCTCAACCCTCTGCTCAAGAAAGGATATGGAGATTAGTTCTCCATTGTAGATAAGCCCTACCATGAGACTGGGCACAAAATCAACTGTTGTGCCCCAATATGAACAGACCAATAAGATACAGAGGACCAAAAACTCCAATCAGGTTTGCAGAAACTGGAGCTAACCAATGAGAAAAAGCCATTTTCCAGGGTTTGCCTAACCCTATAGGTATACCTGACTTTGGCAGCCATCTTTGGCTTCTTTGCCTCTCATGGGACTCCATGTCTGAAGTCTGTGGTTCCTTTCATTTCCCTTGCCACTCATGGATTTCATATTTGGAGTCTGTGATTCTCCAGTGCTCTCTTGCCCCTCGTGGATTCATGTCCAGCATTCCTTTCTCTCCTCTAATAAACTCTACATGGGTTCTGGTTTCAATCTTCTACTCCTGAACACAGGAACCTGGATGCATAAAGACCTGAGAGGAAATCGGTAACATATTTTGGCAATCATAGCCAGGAGATCAGCCCTGTACCATTATGACTTTGCCCATTGAAGAGCCATGTTATGTTTTGAAAAATGAGTTGTTTCCCACAGGCTTAAGTGTTCGAATCTATAGTTGTTTTGGAAGGTCATAGCACCTTTAGGAGGTGAAGTCTTGCTGATGGAGGTGGTCACAAGGGGTGGGCCTTGGGATTGGTTAGCTCCACCCTGCTTCCAAGAGAAGTCTGATCTTGCAGCACCTTTTATGGGCATGACTTAGGTAACCTCCAGCTTCTGCCATAAAGGACAGTATCTCTTCTCTGGAATCATAAAGTGAATAAATCTCCCCTTTCTCCCCTTAGGTTGTTGGAACCTCAGTGGTGTCTCACAGCAACATAAAGAGTAACTGATACAAGCCACATATACTACAACAGATATAAGCCACATATACTACAACAGACATCTGACTCACTTACCAACATAGGCATCCTAAAGGGAGCCCTGTGATCCACACTCACAGTGGGACAGGAGGGTGGGTGGGACCCAGCTGGACTGAAGAAGGGAGGGGAAGGGAGCCAGTGTGAAGCTGTGTGGGTATGGACAACACCAGGAGGTGCAGTGAGGCAATCATGCTTGGGGGAGAGGAAGGGAAGCAGGAAAGTATATCCATGAGATATCCCAAAGAAGAGAAATCCCTCAACCACCAACATTATGCGGTCCAAAGTGCCATGTCCCTTTTACAAGCCTGAGAGAGTTTTATTCATAAACACAATCTCTGGGAGGACAAAGGACCATCCATCATCAAATACACTATGAGACAAAGTGGGAACATCTATGCAGGATGAAAAGCTATACAGAGACACGGCTCTGCCTCCTCCATTTCGGGGTCTTTCTTGCCAGCACCTCCTAGAGCAGCTCTTGGGGATGGAAAGAGTTGTGGTAATTTGAGAGCTTAGTTCCTCTTTGTTTAGTGTGTTGTTTGCAGGGAATTGCAAAATAGAAGCAGAATCTGTAACTAAAACTTCAGGGAGGGCAGTTCATACTTGGTTGTAGGTGTGCTCATAAGAAGATCCTTAGGTAAAAGGTTTTAGAAAAGATTGTAGGGTCCCAGCTGGGCAGGACTTCTACGTCTAGTGACTTCTATCAAGTTCCTCATAAAAAGAGCAAGGCTGATACTAGAGATAAAAATCTTATCTCAAGTCACTCAGGTATGTCTGAGCCCAGGCAACTTAGCCAGACAATCGTGGGTTAGATAGTCTTTCTTAAAGGTTAGAGTCTATAGTAATTACTCTTCCTGCTACTGTGACTCGTATACAGCTTTTGGGAGAAATGGAGATTTATTTAGCTTATGGTTCCAGAGGGAAGACATAGTGTTGCAGTCAGCCTGCAACATGGCTGATAAATGACCATTAAATGGCTTAAGGGAACAGGTGGTGTATTTCTTTATGATAGTCCGGTTACAGTTCTCAGTCCAGCTTGACAGGAGAGCACACACCAACACCAGGGCCAAGGGAACTGGCCACACCATCACTGCATAATGGCTGAGAGATGGACAATTCTTACTTGACAGACCAGCATGTCTAGCCAAGTGAACAAAACCATGCCAACTCTTTCAACCAGTTCTCTGTGCTTTATCCAGGGCCTAATCCCACCCATGGGCTGGGTCTTCCCCATCAGCTAGACAATCTCCTTCAGGTTTGCTCCGGGCTTAACTCAACCATCAACTCTCTACAACTGTGCCCAGAGCTCAAACCCTCAACAGTCAAGTTGATGCCTGTACTTAACTCTGACACTCCACCCCTTGTCAACTTGACACAAAAACAATAGTACTTTTAAACTGTAACCTTTCTTTGTCCCCACAGATGTTAAAAAACATAAATACATTCATTCCACGGACAAATTTAAAATGTTCTCATTAAAACTTCAGTTCCTACATTTTAAAAGTGCAAAGTTTTTTAACTTTAGAAGGGTATTAAATCAGAGTAAGTTAAATACTTTAAAACAAATAAAACATTAAAACAAAGATCTTGATACAATAAGAAAACATTTAAATTAAGATCAAAGTCCAGCAAATTACCGCATCCTGTACTTCAATGTCCATCTTCTGTTGCTCATCATGTAAGCATGGTGGCTCAAAGATTTCAGGAATTCCCAGTCCCTGTTTGCAGCTCAAAGTTGTAAAAAAAGAGTTCCTCAGAACCAGGCTGAATCTCCACTCACAACAGTCCTCAGCATACATCCCACGGTTCTGGCATCTTCAACACTGTGGGTTTGCCTTGCCTCTGTAGCTATAAGCTTCACCTTCTCTTGAAGGAACTCTGTGCCTGTCACTTGGTGCCAAGCTTTGGCTGCTTTCCATGAGTCCTTCAAACTCTTCACCAAAACCAGTACCACCTGGGGGACACTGCCAGACTCTGAAATGTAGCTTAGTTTATGGGCTGATGCCAGAAAAACCTCTTTTAGGGTAGCCAAACATCCAAAGGGCAAGAAACGGCTTTAACTTGGGCTTTCGGCCCCTGAAGGAATTTGAATTTCCAAATCACAAACTTGCCATATGGTAGTTTTCACGTCTTCTGCTGCCCAGTGCAAGTCACTAGGTTTTCCTTCACTGATACTCATTTCTCCAACAGCAGCAGATATTCTGCTGCCTGCTCTTTTCACACCCAAACCTCTAAGGCTGCCGACACAGCTCTCCTCTATCCATCGTCTTTAAATTCAGCTTTACCAAAGTTCTTATCTCCTCATCACAAATTGGGCCCAAACAATCTCTCCCAGCAATTGGCCTACTAAACTCTGAAGAATGGTATTTGTAAATCCACAAAGTGAAAATTCTCAAGCATTTCCAATTTCGTCCAGCAGAACCGTTCAAAAGCCATAAAATCCACATAGTCAGATTTATCAGCAACACCCCACTTCTGGTACCAAATTCTATTGCAGTCAGCCTGAAACATTGCTGATAAATGCAGAACAAATGAAGCAGAAAATAGAATTTCAGACCTTGAAGACAAAGTGGGAGTATTAACCAGCTCAATGGAAGAGGTTATTAAGCCAAAAAGATACTTGAAAAGAATATTCAAGAGTTATGGGACACCATGAAGAAGCCTAACATGTGCATTCATGGAATACCAGAGCAAGAATCCCAAAATACCACAGCTGAGGAAATTTTTCAAACTATCATAAATGAAAACTTCCCTCATATAAAGAATGAGAGGCTCATCCAAATACAAGAGGCATTCCACATCCCAAACAGATATGACCAAAATAGAAACTCGCCACAGCAAATAATAGTTAAAACACTCCACATTCAAGACAAAGAAAAGGTGCTGAGAGCTTCAAGGGAAAAAAAAACAAGTCACTTTTAAAGGTAAACCTATTAAAATAACAAATGACTTCTCAATGGAAACAGTAAAAGGAAGAAGAGCTTGGAGAGACGTACTTTAAGTATTAAATGAGCAAAAATGTCAACCCAGGCTGATATACCTGGCAAAACTATCCATCATGATCAAGGGAGAAAGAAAAGTTTTCCAGCACAAAGACAACTTGAAGGCTTACATATCTACCAAACCAGGCCTTCAAAAATGCTAAAAAGGATACTCAAGTTTGAAGAAAAAAACAAGCATATCCAGGAGGACAGAAGGGAAGTATAATACCACCAAAATCTAAAAGCCAAACAATACACTTACAAAAGCCACTAAACGTAAAAAATGTCTGGAATTAAAAATAATTTCTCCATTATAACATTAGATGTCTGTTGCTGTATCTGCCGCCGGGCCAGCCGAGGGGGAAGAGAGGGCCTCGAGGTGAATGGATGAGCCGGTGACCGGGTCACCACCAGACCCTGGGAATCAGGTGAGAAGAAGCAGTGGACAAGATACCGCTAATTCAAAGTCATTAAAGGCATTTAGGCTTATATAGGATCAAGGTCCAATCAGGTGTTTCCATCCCTCTTCTAGGGGGACAGCCACCAGTCATTTAACTGTATACTAGATGTCCATTGCAGGTGCAGGCTAGACGGCTGCTTCCCATTGGTTGTTCATCCCTCTGCCTGCATGGTGGTCTATTGGGACATGTCCAGGGCATGTCTGTGCGTGCCCAGGCTTGTCCATAGCTGGGAGCCAGGCTAGGGTTTCCCTGAATCGATAGTGCCACATTTCACTCTTTTATTTATTTATAAATTTTTTCAGTGGGAACCATGATAGCTGAGGTGATCCCGAGCCTCTTCAGCTGTGTGGAATATAGCTGACTGTGCCTGTCTTAGGTTGGTCACCACCCTCGTGTGGAGCCAGTCATGAGACCATTGCAGTGAAGGAATCATGATCCCAAAGGGGAACTCGAGGTGGCAGAGAAAAACAGATTTTCTTCATTGCAGGGGCTGGCTGAGAGGTTGTAGGTGGGGCAGGCTGAGAGGCTATTGGTGGGGCAGGATAAGAGGCTGTAGGCGGGATAGGCAGAGAGGCTGTCCAGAAGAGCTTTGGAAGGCATGTCAGGATATGTGGATAGTAGATTAGGTCAAGGCCTCAGGAATCTCTGCAACCCAAGTTCGAACCATGTCTCTAGGAGGGCCATGGCTTGGATGTTCAAGGGCCATAAGTAGCATGGTCTTGTTGATGGACCACTGTTGAGAGATGTGCTGAAGGAAAAACTTAAACAATATAATTAATAAAAGAATAATTCCTCCTATTATAGCATAAATTACAATCCAAGAGGGATCTAACAACCTTTTAAAGTTGTTCCAGATTCTGGTTACAAACCCAGTATCTATAAGCAGGGGAACCACATGCATCATGTTAATATGTTCTATCTGTTGACTCAAAGTCAATGAGTAATTAAGGAAGGCCTGAGACCAAGGCCCCTTGATGTACTGAGAAAGTTGTTCATGAGCCTTGGAAATGTTGGAGACGTGATAGACAAGAAAAAGGATAAAAACTAACTTTAAAGGCACACGAGCAAAAACTAGTAAATCAAAATGTTAAAGATGACAGAGACCACACTGTTTCTCTTTGGAAAAGAACTAGAAATACTCATTAATGATGGCAACTCACTTAAAGCTTTTCCCATTTCATTTGTCCCCATTGTAATGTCTTAAATCATTCTTTAATTACACTACTAGTTATAACAGTTTAATTTTTAAGGTCTGTACAATCTCTACTACACTATTTTATACGTGGTAATAACAATTCTATAAAAAAGTTATTTATAGATCATAGAATAAACCCAAAAAACAAAAATTGTACATATTACAAACTTGCAAGAAATAAATTATATCATGATATATCAATTAGTATTGTATCATGTTAACTAACATCTATGGTAGATTTTTCCCCCAATATAATTAAGCAGTGCACAACAGGGCTCAAGCTATAGTTAATCACATTTGTTTTTTCTTAAAAACACAAATTTATTCACTATAAACAATTGAAAAGCAGTTTTCTTCCTCCATAACAGACATTAAAACTAAGTTTTTTTTTAAGGTATCAACTACTTGTAAGACTTTTTTAGACAATATACATTTATGTATAATCATTTATAAATATATACTTTGAAATCTAAGATATTGTAGCTCTCAATTTTCTTAACTACTTTAGCATTAAGCAACCACAAGTTTCATATCTTTAAAAATACATGAAACTTATAAATATAAAAAAACTTTTGATTTAGGATAAACAGCCTTAAATCTCATTTTGAAATGAAAATATTAAATAATTTATAAAAATTTCAGTTAATTTTAGTACTTTACAATCTTTTAGAGCCAAATGTATAGTTTAAGTATAACACAAGTAAATAAAAGCTTTTTTAAATTTGTAGAAACCAGGACATTATTAAATATGGAATAAGCATGAAGCACATGGTCATAGGAGAATACTTGTATGTCTGTTTAGATAAACAATGTTTAAAAAAGAAAACCTCTGCAGTTACCAATACTGAGTAGAGCCTTTACTAGTCCATTAATGCTTTTAACCTTTATTTATTTATTTATTTATTTATTTAATTTCTACTCATACAACTTTAACAGGTACACCAGTCCCCTTCTTCCCTCCAACCTCCCACCGCCCTATGCCCCCTCTCCTTTTCCCTCCCTTCCTATCCCCCAGTGCTTCCCCCTCCCATCCCTGGAGCATCCTTTAATGTCCATGCCAGACTCTCCTCTGGGTGCTCCTCTCCGATAAGGTGCAAGGACCCAGTGGCATTTCCCAGAACCCTTTCCTGTGTTCCCCTTAAGCATAGGAACACTACTGTGGATGCCAATCCCTTGCCTCCAAGGATCTTAGTGCCTTTAGCAAAAGCTAGAATTTGAGGGGTCAATAGTGTGTTGGACATTGTGCAGGGCATGCAAAGTCCAGTTATGATTGCTTCAGCCCTAACTTGTGTGGAGTATCTTGCATATCATTACTCCTCCCATCCTTGTGCTCTTACAATCTTACCGCCCCCTCTTCCCCGATTTTCCCTGAGCTTTTGGATGGGGAGAGATTAGGCTGGCCTAGTTCCAGGTAGTTGATATAGAGTCTCTGAAGTTCTGGATTATGGTTTGTTGATTTTTTTTCCAGTTTTGTTGCTCCTGCAATGCTCTTCACTCCATCCTGATGGGTATTGGATGTCACCCCCCTGGCCAGAGATAATAAGCTGTTAAACTAGAGTCTTGTTATAAGAGTATATTCAAAGGTAGATGTAATAAAGGCAGGAAACTGCAGTGAGGGAGGGGTCAGTCACCCATTTGCAAAATGGTTACTTTTTATCTGCCAGACTATATGCCCTCCTCTTCTGGTGAGATCATACCCTATCAGTAGTAAATGATCAGGAACGAAAGTCTGTGAACTTAACCATATATCTCATTATTCATTTGCAGTCCTTGATGGTGGCCTATTTTCTCTGCTGTAACATGGTCCACTCTCTCCTTATTTCTGGTGGGGCCCTCCTACCACATCCCTCCTGTTCATATTCCTTGCAATTACTGTAGGTATTACAGAGATTTATCCTTGAGTGTCTCTAGGTGGGTTTGGTACTAGGAGCCACCTATTAGGGAGTACATACGGTGCTTAATTTTCTGGGTCTGGGATACTTCACTTAATATAATTGTTTCTAATGACATCCATTTCCCAGCAAATTCCAGTAATTCATCATTTTTGATGGCTGAGTAGTATTCCATTGTATAGATGTACCACAGTTTCCTTATCCACTCGTCAACTGTTGGACATTTGGGTTGATTCCATGACTTTGCTATTGTAAACAGTGCTGCTATGAACATGGTTGTGCTTGTGCTATCGAGGTGAATTTTTGCTGTATGAGGGGTTATTCCCAAAAGCAGAATAGCAGGGTCATATGGCATTTCAATCTTTAATTTTTTTAAGAATCTCCAGACTGCTCGCCAAAGTGGCTGTATGAGCCTGCATTCTCACCAGCAATGTAGAAGAGTTCCCTTCTCTCCACATCCTCTCCAGCATTTGGTGTTGTTTGTATTGTGGATTTTTGCCATCCTGACTGGGGTGAGATGATATCTCAGGGAAGTTTTGATTTGCATTTCCCTGATGGCTAAAGAAGTGGAGCATTTTTTAAGATATTTGTTAGACATTTTAATTTCATCCCTGGTAAAATTTCTTTTAACTTCCAGGGCCCATTTTTTAATTGGGCCATTGGTTTCCTTGGTTGTTTAGTTTTCTAAGTTCTTTGTGCACTCTGGATAATAGAGCTTTATCAGATATGTGGTTAGTGAAGATTTTCTCCCATTCTGTGGGTGGCCTTTGTGCTCATGTTACAATCTCTTTATCTGAACAGAAGCTCTTTAATTTCACAAGATCCCATCTGTTGAGAGTTGGTTGCAGTGACTGTGTTGTTGGATGTCTGTTTAGGAACTGTTGGCCTAGCCCAAACAGCTCGAGGGAGTTCCCTACCCTTTCAACTATAGTTTTTATAGTCTCTGGCTTTATATCGAAGTCCTTGATCCATTTGGAATTAAGTCTTGTACATGGTGACAAGTAGGGGTCCAGTTTTAATCTTCTGCAGGTGGATATCCAGTTTTGTCAGCACCATTTGTTGAAGATACTGTTCTTTTTCCATTGGATTTTTTGGGTCCCTTTGTCAAAGATCAAATGGCTGTAGTTGTGTGGGGTTATATCTGGGTCTTCAACCCTTATCCATTGATCTGTGTGTCTATTTTGGAGCCAGTACCAGGCTGTTTTTATAACTATGGATTTGTAGTATAGACTAAGGTTTGGTATGGTGATACCTCCAGCAGTGTTTTTTTTACTCATGATTGTCTTTGCTATTCTGGGTCTTTTGTGCCTCCATATGAATTTTGAGATTGTTTGGTCAACCTCTTTAAAGAATTGCTTTGGGATTTTAATTGGTATAGCATTGAATCTGTATATTGCCTTTGGTATGATGGTCATTTTTATGATGTTGATTCTGTCAATCCAGGAACATGGGAGATCTTGCCGCCTTCTGGTGTCTTCTGCAATTTCTTTCTTTAGGGTTTTAAAGTTTTCATCGTAAAGGTCTCTTACTTCCTTGGTTAGGTTTATACCAAGGTATTTCATTTTTTTAGGGGCTATAGTAAATGGGATTGTTTCTCTCAGGGCTTTTTCACTTCTTTCATTCTGGGCATATAGGAAGGCCACTGATTTTTGTACATTTATTTTGTATCCTGCCATCTTGCTGAATTTCTGTATTAGTTCCAGGAGCTTCCTGGTGGAGTTTTTGGGATCACTCAGGTATAAGATCATGTCATCTGCAAATAGGGATAGCTTGACTTCTTCCTTGCCAAATTGAATCCCTTTTATGTCCCTTTCTTGTCTTATGGCTTCAGCTAAGACTTCAAGTACAATATTGAATAGAAGTGGTGAGAGTGGACAGCCTTGTCTAGTTCCTGATCAAAGCGGGAAAGCTTCAAGTTTTTCCCCATTGAGATAATCCTTGCTGAAGGCTTGTTGTATACAGCTTTTATTATATTGATAAAGATTCCTTCCATTCCAACTGTCTCTAGGGTTTTGATCATCAAGGGCTGCTGTTGGGTCTTGTCAAAAGCTTTTTCTGCATCTATCGAGAGTATCATGTGGTCTCAGACTTTGGACTGGTTTATATGGTGAATTAAGTTTATTGATTTGCATATGTTGAACCAACCTTGTGTGCCTGGGATAAAGCCTGCTTGATCCCCATGAATGATCTTTTTGATATGTTTTTTAATCCGATATGCTAAGACTTTGTTGAGAATCTTTGCATCTGTGTTCATTAGAGAGATTGGCCTATAGTTTTCTTTTTTAAGTGTATCTTTATTGGGTTTTGGGATTAAGACGATATTAGCCTTGTAGAAAGAATCTGCTAGTGTTCCTTCCTTTGCTATTTGATGGAACAGTTTAAGGAGTATTAGTGTTATTAGCTCCTTAAATGCTGGTAGAACTCTGTGCTGAATCCATCTGGTCCGGGACATTTTTTGGTGGGAAGATTCGAGATTATTTCCTTGATTTCCTCATATTTTATAGGGCTATTTAAATAATTCACCACTTCCTGATTCAATTTAGGTAAGTTGTGTTTATTTAGGAATTCATCCATTTCTTTTGTGTTGTCATATTTCACAGAGTATAAGTTTTTGAAGTATGATGTTATAATTCTCTGGATTTCTTGGGTATTTTTTGACCTTCTAACTTCTGTTGCAAGAAAGCCCCCAATATCTGTAGCTTATCTTCAAAAATTTGTCTTTTAAGAATTTTTGAACTACCTCAAAAAAAATTATTAACTAACTTATGAGAAGTGGGCAGCTAGAAAAAACACTCATGGAATCCATGAGAAACAGGCATGGAACTAAAAATGGACTCATAGCACTAGAGGGCCACGAGGGGCTAGGGCACCAAAGATGGCTGCCAGGGGAAGGTATATCTGTACACCTAAGCAAGCCCAGGGAAACTGGCTTTTTTCTCTTTGGTTAACTCCCATTGGGCCCAACCCAGTTGCCCTTAGGTCCAGGTGCAACTAGAGATCAAGTTGTTTGTGGGCTATGGCGAGGTCATCTCCATAATCCCTGCATGGGAAAGTTGGCCATCTTATCTCTGGGAGGATTCAAGTCAGTTCCTCAGCAGGAGTGTTCCCTCAGGGTGATTCCAGCAGTGAAGGATGACCTTCAAGGATGTCAAAGACCTTCAAAGACCTAAGAGACTGTCCCAGCATGGACAGTTCTAGACCTGTCTATTGTACCTCTTAACTTTCTGAGGACCCAGACTGCTCAAGGAAAGAGGGGCGACAATCGCTCTGGCTACTTCCTGCTGAGCATAGATGACTTTATTACTTCAAGGTCCATTTAAAAGAGACAAAACACAGATAAATTGAGCCTCCAAGATCTACACCAGAATTAACCATTATAACTGAGGAGGCATAAGGGATAAACCAAATAAACTTAGCAGTTTTACTGTGGGTACAAGCAAGAGTTAGTAAAGAACACATGCTTGCAAGGTATAAAAGCCAAGAGCTGTAAGTAATCTATATATTGGAGACCTTTCTCCTCTGGCTATTGTCAATCTCCAAGATCTCATTCTAAAATCTGTCCAAAACCATGTGAACTGTCTGATTCTTTGTACAGAACAATCTGAATTAGTCCTCCTTAGGACCACTCCTCAGATCTAAGTAAAAAGCCAGCATTCATTTTTCCTGTGGGGAAGGGAATTTCATAAATCAAAACCTAACAATTGTAAACTAGTAAGGTATAGTTTCAATGAAGGATAGCCAGACTTCCAATTGGCCTTTGTTGGCCTTTGGGATGTCCAGAGCTTGAATGGATGCCCTGAGGACCTGTGTAAAGCAGGCTTGTGTTGTAAAGACTGAGTCCTTACTGCTTTCCATTTGCATCCAAATAGGACAATTAGCACTAAAAGGGCAACTCCAAAAGTTAACCAAGTTACTAAATTTATGGGTGAAAAGAAGGCAGGTATCTTGTCCCATAATTGTTTGCTTAAGGACACAGCAATAATAATTTGAACTTTAGTCCCATTAATTTTGATATGTCAAAGGATAGTTTGAAACATTCCAGGTGCTGTTAATATTGGCAGGAGGCATATGGCCATCCTGGACTTCCCTCTTACGGGCCAGGAAGACCAGTGCTCAGGACATATTTAAAGCATTTTTTTTCTTTCTTTCCTTACTGGGCAGGGAATTTCAGGTTTGTCAGCTTGGGCCTATTAGTTTATCTATCCCTTTAGGCAGATGGATCCTCAGAGAAACTCCTTAAGTAACTTAGGCCAAAATCTTGCAAGGAAAAAGGAAACATCAACTTGAGTTGACCCAGCATTTATCCTTCTTTGTTTCAAAGGAATAGGGGGTCTGACCGAGGTGCAGGCTGTTCTACCTTAGCAGGCGTATACATGGGAGCATGTAATTAGAAAGCAGATCTGTCCCCAAGAAAGGGAGCTCATACATACCAGGAGAAGGAATGAATTCCAGTGAACTTTTTAGATGAAATTATATTTTTCTGGCTGGTAGATTTGATGGGATAAAATTCTATAAAAGAAGTCAGAGGAATGAGCAAGTTCGATCAAGCAATATCATAGTGGCTTTGTTATTTTGGGAACACATGGAAAAACCTTTAAGAACACAATGACATTTTCATTTGTAGCCCCATTAAAGATCAAAACCAAGCAAGAAAATTTTTCATGAAAGAAAACTTACAATTTATCAGAAAAACAATTGTGATCAATATAAAAACATAACTAGTTAAGGCCTTAGATGTCACCAAAATTATTTGTTCTTATTTTTAAGTATGCATACATGTATTTAAAAATGGCATGCCAAAATTTTATATCAGCGTGCAACAGAAATGAAAAAAAAATTGAAGTGGCCACAAACACAAGACACACATGTAAACACAGACCATACAACATGAACAAGCACATGAACAACATTTTACCAGCAACCGTACAATTTATCAGCAACTATCTTAAAATTGCCCTTGAAAGCTTTATCAATGGTGCATTAACATTTAAGAAAACCTTATTTAAAACAAGACCTCACATTAGTTAAGTCCGGCAACTTAGCTTAATTATGAAAAACATCCAGCAAGGAAAACATTCTTATCCATAATCCTGTTCCCACATTTTCTCTGGAGGGATCCAAGGTGCTAAAACCTCAGCCTCATTCCAGAATTCCTCTCGGCCAGCAGACTTAACCTCCAGGCCTCTAGTCCCTAGGAGATATTTTAAGACACGTATCTGGGGCTCCTTACAGTGTGAGGGGAGATTGCCCATTTTTCTAAAGAACAGAGATGAGACCAAAAGAGGTGCAGATGAGACAAGGAATGTATCTGGCCCAAATGTCTTATGCTTGATGGGGGACTTCCAGAGTTCCTTACTAGCCCCTGGGCTATATGCGCATATGGTGTCTCCGAGTCAGGCCGATTCAATGTAATCAAGCGAATGATTGTTTTCCTAACCTAAAGTGGGGCTCCTTGATCATCAGCAAATCAAGCGAGCGACTGTGTTCCTAAGGACAAACAGGGAAAGGGGAAGAGGAGGGGGCCATCTGCTCACCTTCAGGCACTGTAAGCACAGGAACACAAAACCAGAGGGCTGCTCACCGAACTTTACCAGAGTAGGTGTCTCATCTACACCGAAAGCGGCACCACATTGGAGCGCCAATTGTTGCCGTATCCCCCACAGGGCCAGCCGGATTGGGGGGGGGGAGGAAGAGAGGGCCTCGAGGTGAATGGATGAGAAGCAGTGGACAAGATGCCGCTGATTCAAAGTTATTAAGGGCGTTTGGGTTTATATAGGGTCAGGGTCCAATCAGATGTTTCCATCCCTCCTCCAGAGGACAGCCACCAGTCGTTTAACTGTTTACTAGGTGTCCATTGCAGGTGCAGGTTAAACGGCCACTTCCCATTGGTTGTTCATCCCTCTGCCTGCATGTTGGTCTGTTGGGACATGTCTGTGTGTGCCCAGGCTTGTCCATAGCTGGGAGCCAGGCTAGGACCTCCCTGAATCGACAGTGCCACCAATGTCAATGGAATTAACTCACTGATCAAGAGACACAGATTACAAAGTTGGATTAAAAACCACAACCCATCAATCTGCTGCCTTCAGGAAACTCATCTCACCACAAAAGATAGGCACATCCTAAAAATAAAAGGCTGGTCAAAAATTCTGCAAGCTAATGGAACCAGGAAACAGGCAGGGATAGCCATTATGCTGTTGGACGAAGTGGACTTCAAACCAAAAAAAAATCATAAGAGACACAGATGGATACTACATTTTAGTCACAGGTACAATTCCCCAGGACAACTTCACAATTCTGAACATATATGCACCCAATACAGGCTCCTCCACATTCATTAAGCAAACCCTACAGCGTCTAAAGGGAGAAATCAACCCCAAACCATAATTCTTGGGGATTTCAATACCACCATCTCAACATGGGATGGATCAACAGGTCAAAAGCTTAACAGAGATGCTTTGGAACTTAATCAAACCCTTAATGAAATAGACCTTACAGATCTCTATTGAACTTTTCATCCATGCACCAAAGAATACACATTTTTCTCAGCAGCACATGGAACTTTCTCCAAAATAGATCACATATTGGGCCACAAAACGAGTCTCCACGTATACAGGAAAATTGAAATTCTAGCCTGTACTTTATCAGACCACCACGGTCTAAAGCTTGACATCCACAACACAACAAACAACAGAAAATACAGTAACTCCTGGAAACTGAACACTATGATGATGAATGAGAATTGGATTCAGGAAGAAATTAAAAAGGAAATTCAAGACTTACTGAAAGTGAATGATAATGAAAATATAACTTATCGAAATCTTTGGGACACAATGAAAGCTGTCCTAAGAGGTAAGTTCATAGCTCTTAATGCCTACATAAAAAAATGGAAACATCACAAATAAATAACTTAACAATACAACTTAAAGCTTTAGAGACATTAGAGCAATCTGATTCCAAAAGCAGTAGAAGAGAGGAGATTAGCAAAATAAGGGGAGAAATATCTGAAATTGAGATTAGGAAAACTATACAGAGAATCAACAAGTCAAAAAGCTGGTTCTTTGAAAAAATCAACAAGATTGATACACCCCTAGCTAAATTAACCAAAAGCAAGAGAGAGGAAAACACAAATTAACAAAATTAGAAATGAAAATGGAGTTATCACTACTGGTACCCAAGAAATTCAGCAGAGTATTATAACCTCGTGTTTCAAAAAGTTATACTCTGTGAAATCTGACAACACAAAAGAAATGGATGAATTCCTAAGTAAGCACAACTTACCTAAAATGAATCAGGAAGTTGTGAATTATTTAAATAGTCCTATAACATATGAGGAAATTGATGAAGTAATCTCGAATCTTCCCACAAAGAAATGTCCTGGGCCAGATGTATTCAGCACAGAGTTCTACCAGACATTTAAGGAGCTAATAACACCCATACTCCTTAAACTGTTACATCAAATAGCAAAGGAAGGAACACTACCAGATTCTTTCTACAAAGCTAATATCGTCTTAATCCCAAAACCCAATAAAGATACACTTAAAAAAGAAAACTATAGGCCAATCTCTCTAATGAACACATGCAAAGATTCTCAACAAAGTCTTAGCATATCGGATTAAAAAACATATCAAAAAGATCATTCATGGGGATCAAGCAGGCTTTATCCCAGGCACACAAGGTTGGTTCAACATATGCAAATCAATAAACTTAATTCACCATATAAACCAGTCCAAAGTCTGAGACCACATGATACTCTCGATAGATGCAGAAAAAGCTTTTGACAAGACCCAACAGCAGCCCTTGATGATCAAAACCCTAGAGACAGTTGGAATGGAAGGAATCTTTATCAATATAATAAAAGCTGTATACAACAAGCCTTCAGCAAGGATTATCTCAATGGGGAAAAACTTGAAGCTTTCCCGCTTTGATCAGGAACTAGACAAGGCTGTTCACTCTCACCACTTCTATTCAATATTGTACTTGAAGTCTTAGTTGACGCCATAAGACAAGAAAGGGACATAAAAGGGATTCAATTCAGCAAGGAAGAAGTCAAGTTATCTCTATTTGCAGATGACATGATCATATACCTGAGTGATCCTAAAAACTCCACCAGGAAGCTCTTAGAACTAATACAGGAGTTCAGCAGGGTGGCAGGATACAAAATAAATGTACAAAAATCAGTGGCCTTCCTATATGCCCAAACTGAAAGAAGTGAAAAAGCCCTGAGAGAAACAATCCCATTTAAAAATGAAATACCTTGGTATAAGCCTAACTAAGGAAGTAAGAGACTTTTACAATGAAAACTTTAAAATCATAAAGAAAGAAATTGCAGAAGACACCAGAAGGTGGCAAGACCTCCCATGTTCCTGGATTGGCAGAATCAACATTGTAAAAATGACCATCCTACCAAAGGCAGTATACAGATTCAATGCTATACCAATTAAAATCTCAAAGCAATTCTTTAAAGAGGTTGACCAAACAATCTCAAAATTCATATGGAGGCACAAAAAACCCAGGATAGTAAAAGAAATCCTGAGTAACAAAAACACTGCTGGAGGTATCACTATACCAAACCTTAGTCTATACTACAAATCCATAGTTGTAAAAACAGCCTGGTACTGGCTCCAAAATGGTTGAAGATCCAGATATAAGCCCACATAATTACAGCCATTTGATCTTTGACAAAGGGACCCAAAAAATCCAATGGAAAAAGAACAGCATCTTCAACAAATGGTGCTGGCAAAACTGGTTGTTCACATGCAGAAGATTAAAACTGGACCCATACTTGTCACCATGTACAAGACTTAATTCCAAATGGATCAAGGACTTCAATATAAGGCCAGAGACTATAAAAACCTTAGTTGAAAGGGTAGGGAATTCCCTTGAGCTGATTGGACTAGGCCAACAGTTCCTATTCGGAAATCCAACAGCACAGTCAATACAACCAACACTCAACAGATGGGATCTTGTGAAATTAAAAAGCTTTTGTTCAGATAAAGAGATTGTAACTGGAGCACAAAGGAAACCCACAGAATGGGAGAAAATCTTCACTAACCACATATCTGATAAAGCTCTATTATCCAGAGTGCACAAAGAACTTAGAAAACTAAACATCCAGGAAACAAATGAATGGCCCAATTAAAAAATGGGCCTTGGAACTTAAAAGAAATTTTACCAGGAAAGAAATTGAAATGTCTAACAAATATCTTAAATATCTTAAAAAATGCTCCACATCCCTGAGATATCAAAACCTCTCTGAGATATCATCTCACCTCGGTCACGATGGCAAAAATCCACAATACAAACAACACCAAATGCTGGAGGGGATGTGGAAAGAAGGGAACTCTCCTATTTTGCTGGTGGGAATGCAGGCTCATACAGCCACTCTGGCGAGTTGTCTGGTGATTCTTAAAAAAGTTAAAGATTGAAATGCCATATGATCTTGCTATTCCATTATTGTGAATAATTCCCCATACAGCAAAAATTCACCTCAATAGCACAAGCATGACCATGTTCATAGCAGCATTGTTTACAATAACAAAGTCATGGAATCAACCCAAATACCCAACAGTTGACGAGTGGATAAGGAAAATGTGGTACATTTATACAATGGAATACTACTCGGCCATCAAAAATGATGAATTAATGAAATTTGCTGGTAAATGGATGGAATTAGAAAAAATTATATTAAGTGAAGTATCTCAGACACAGAAAATTAAGTGCCGTATGTACTCCGTAATAAGTGGATCCTAGTACCAAACCCACTTAGTGACACACTCAAAGATAAATCTCTGTAATACTTATAGTAATTGCAAAGATTATAAGCAGAGAGGGAAGGGGAAGGAGGGCCCTGATAGCAACAAGGAGAGAGGGGATCATGCTACAGCAGAGAAAATAGGCCACCATCAAGGACTGCAAGTAAGTAATGAGACATCTGGTGGGCTCACAGACACTCTTTACTAGTCACTTGCATCTGAAGGGTTATGATTTCACCAGAAAGGAGGGCATAGAGTCTTGCAGATAGAAGGTAACCATCCTGCAAATGGGAGACTGACTCCCCCCACCCCCAGCAGTCTCCTACTCTTCTTATTCCATCTACCTTTGAATCTATTCTTATAATAAAACTCTATTTTAACAGCATTTTATCTCTGGCCAGGGGATGATATCCAATACCTATCAGGATGGAGCCAAGGGAGGTGCAGGAGCAGCAAAACTGAAAAGAAAAAAAATCAACAAACCATAATTTGGAAAATCAGAGACTCTACATCAACCACCTGGAACCAGGCCAGCCTAATCTCTTCCCATCCTAAAGTTCAGGGAAATTTGTGGAAGAGGGGGCGGTGAGATTGTAAGAGCCTAAAGATGGGGAGGAGCAACGATATGCAAGATACTCCATACAATCCTACCAAAGGCAATATACAAATTCAACACTATACCAATTAAAATCCCAAAGCAATTCTTCAAAGAAGCTGACCAAATCATCTCAAAATTCATATGGAGGCACAAAAGACCCAGGATAGCAAAGACAATCCTGAGTAACAAAAACACTGCTGGAGGTATCACCATACCAAACCTTAGTCTATACTACAAATCCATAGTTGTAAAAACAGCCTGGTACTGGCTCCAAAATAGACACACAGATCAATGGATATGGATTGAAGACCCAGATATAAGCCCACAAAATTACAGCCATTTGGTCTTTGACAAAGGGGCCCAAAGAATCCAATGGAAAACAGTATCTTCAACAAATGGTGCTGGCAAAACTGGATCTCCACATGCAGAAGATTAAAACTGGACCCCTACTTGTTACCATGTACAAGACTTAATTCCAAATGGGTCAAGGACCTTGATATAAGGCCAGAGACTATAAAAACCATAGTTGAAAGGAAAGGGAACTCCCTCGAGCTGATTGGGCTAGGCCAACATTTCCTAAACAGACATCCAATGGCACAGTCACTGCTACCAACTCTCAACAGTTGGGATCTTGTGAAATTAAAGAGCTTCTGTTCAGATAAAGAGATTGTAACACGAGCTCAAAGGCCACCCACAGAATGGGAGAAAATCTTCACTAACCACATATCTGATAGAGCTCTACTGTCCGGAGTGCACAAAGAACTTAGAAAACTAAACACTAAGGAAACCAATGGCCCAATTAAAAAATGGGCCCTGGAAGTTAAAAGAAATTTTACCAGGGATGAAATTAAAATGTCTAACAAATATCTTAAAAAATGCTCCACATCTTTAGCCATCAGGGAAATGCAAATCAAAACTTCCCTGAGATATCATCTCACCCCGGTCAGGATGGCAAAAATCCACAATACAAACAACACCAAATGCTGGAGAGGATGTGGAGAGAGGGGAACTCTCCTACATTGCTGGTGGGAATGCAGGCTCATACAGCCACTCTGGCGAGCAGTCTGGAGATTCTTAAAGAAATTAAAGATTGAAATGACCCTGCTATTCCACTTTTGGGAATAACTCCCCATACAGCAGAGGTTCACATCGATAGCACAAGCATGACCATGTTCATAGCAGCACTGTTTACAATAGCAAAGTCATGGAAACAACCCAAATGTCCAACAGTTGAGGAGTAGATAAGGAAACTGTGGTACATCTATACAATGGAGTACTACTCAGCCATCAAAAATGATGAATTACTGGAATTTGCCGGGAAATGGATGTCATTAGAAACAATTATATTAAGTGAAGTATTCCAGATACAGAAAATTAAGCACCATATGTACTCCCTAATAGGTGGTTCCTAGTACCAAACCCACCCAGCCCACCTTGAGACACTCATAGGTAAATTTATGTATTACCTACACTAATTACAAGGATTATGAACAGGAGGGATGGGGTTGGAGGGCCACACCAGAAACAAGGAGAGAAGTGACCATGTTACAGTAGAGAAAATAGGCCTCCATCAAGGACTGCAAGTAAGCAATGTGACACCTGATTAAGTTCACAGACGTTCGTTCCTGATCATTTACAACTAAGGGGGTATGATCTTAACAGAAGGGGAGGGCATATAGTCTGGCAGATAAAAAGTAACCATTTTGCAAATGGATGATTGACCCCTCCCTCGCTGAGGTTTCCAACTTTTATTACATCTACCCTTGAATGTGCTCTTATAATAAGACTCCAGTTTAACAGCTTTTTGTTTCTGGCCAGGGGGTGACATACAGTGCCCAGCAGGATGGAGTGAAGGGCATTGCAGGAGCAGCAAAACTGCAAAAGAAAATCAACAAGCCACAATCCAGAACTTCAGAGACTCTATATCAACCACCTAGAACTAGGCCAGACTAATCTCTCTCCATTCTGAAGCTCAGGGAAATTTGCGGAAGAGGGGGCAGTAAAAGTGTAAGAGCAAAAGGATGGGAGGAGCAATGATATGCAAGATACTCCACACAAGTTAGGGGCGAAGCAATCATAATTGGATTTTGCATGCCCTGCACAATGTCCAACACACTATTGACCTCACAAAGTCTAGCATCTGCTAAAGGCACCAAGATCCTTGGAGGCAAGGGATTGACAGCCACAGTAGTGTTCCTATGCTTAAGGGGAACACGAGAAAGGGTTCAGGGAAATGCCACTGGGTCCTTGTACGTCATTGGAGAGGAGGGCCCAGAGGAGAGTCAGGGATGCATATTAAAGGACTCTCTGGGAATTGGGGCGGGAGGCACTGGGGGATGGGGAAAGAGGGGTGAGGGGAGAGGGAGCAGGGGGTTTGGGGGGAGGAGGAGGGAGGGAGGGAACTGGTGTACCTATTAAGTTTGTATGAGCAGAAATAATAATAAAAAATGTTAAAAAAAACAAAAAAAAAGATACTCCATACAAGTTAGGGCCGAAGTAATCATAATAGGACTTTGCATGACCTGCACAATTACCAATATATCATTGAACCCCCAAAGTCTAGCATGGATCACAGGCACTAGGATTCTTAGAGGCAAGGGATTAACAGCCACAATAGTGTTCCTATACTAAAGGGGAACACAAAAAAGAGCTCTAGGCAATGCCACTGAGTCCTTACACCTCATCAGAGAAGAGGACCTAGAGGGAAGTTTGACATGCACACTAAAGGATGCTCCAGGAATGGAGGGGTGGAGGAAGCACTGAGAGAAAGGGAGGGAGGGAGGAAGGAAAAAGAAAAGGAAGGAGGGAGCAAGAGGATCCAGGGAGGGGTGGAGGGAGGGAGGGGAATGGGATACTTATCAACTTTGTATGAGTGGAATAAATAAATAAATAAATAAATAAATAAATAAATAAATAAATAAATAAATAAAATTTTGTTTAATGTTTTTATATAATAAAATAATTTAATCTCACACACAAAAAAATTGCTGATAAATGACCATCAAATGGCTTAAGGGAACAAGGGGTTTATTTCCTTATGATAGTCCGGTTACAGTTCATAGTCCAGCTTGATGGGAGAGCATACACCAACACCAGGGCTGAGGGAACTGGCCACACCATCACTGTATAATGGCTGAGAGATGGACAATCCTTACTTGACAGACCAGCATGTCTAGCCAAGTGAACAAAAGGATGCCAACTCTTAACCACCTCTCTGTGATTTATCCAGGGCCTAATCCCACCTATCATGGGCTGGGTCTTCCCCATCAGCTAGACAATCTCCTTCAGGTTTGCTCTGGGCTTAACTCAACCATCAACTCTCTACAACTGTGCCCAGAGTTCAAATCCTCAATAGTCAAGTTGACACCTGTTCTTAACTATGACACATAGTCCATATGGTGGAAAAGGCATGGCAGGCAGGTTAGATCATTGCAGACATCATGGAGGCTGAGAGAGTTAACAGCAGATAGCAAGAGCAAACTACTAGTGGAAGCAGAACAGGGCTATCCAACTCCAGGCCTAGCCCCCGTGATGTACCTTCCTCCAGGAAGATGCCATCTGCTAAAATTGCCACAACCTTCCCAAGTACATAAGCCCATGGGGGACAATTCATATTCAAACCACAACAGGGTTTCAAAGATTATCAATGCTCCTTTCCTGGGAAGCTGACTACAAAAGCCAGAGGGTAACAATTTTCTGTTTCTAATCATCTGGGCATGAAGGGCTGGGATTCCATACCCAGGTTTCACTCACCTATGCATGCTGGACTGCACCAGCTGGGACTCTGAGTGCCGTAACAGCAAACTCTGGACATGTGCCGTGCTGGAGCAGGACTCATGCAAGACCTCTGCCTTGCAGTGTCTAAGGTCAGTTAGTTAACCATGCAGTAAAGGAGGGTCCCAGGTCACGCTGGGCTGACCTCACAGACCTGTGATATCTGGCCAATTGATGGCTGAAGAATCGAGGCATCTATGTGTCAGGTTCACTTCCAAGCCTATTTTCATTCTTAATAATTCTTTGTGGGAGTCCACAGGGCCCCTGGTGGGGTCAAATTGATAGAGGCATCTAGTATAATTAAGGCATAAAAGGTTTGCCTTCCACAGTCATGTATTGTTCCCCCAATGGTAGTTTTGAAGCCTCCTCATTTAAAATAAATTTGAAAACAATTAGGTAGGCACAGTGAAATAGTTTCAGCTTGGGACTTTAGAGATTGTGGGAGGGTCACGAACATCTAAGATTCCTGGCGACACAACCAGATCACACAATGACAAAATATGAAAAGATGCTGAAACTTGACTTGGCTCTGTGGCAGAATGCAGGCCTCACAGTCATCACAGTCTGCTCCTTACCTGTGAGAACTGTCTAATCTCCCCTGTGGCCTTGCTTTGTACTGTACAAGCTGTCCTGACAGAGAGCATCTGGAAGAGGGAGATGGAGAGAAAAAGCAGCATGTCTATCTGAGGTCCAGGTGAATATGCTGGAAAGCAGCTATGTTTACAACTCAAGAGCTCTGGGGTGTCTTTGGGGACTCTCCACTTTACCCCATCAATCAGCAGTTAAGACCAAGAATGGATGGAGAGAAAGTAGTCAGCAAGGAGCCTGGGGGCTCTGAGCAGGGTGCTGTTCTTCAGGCGTGACCCATGATCCTCTGTCACTGGAACCTTAGCAATGCTGGTTAAAATTCAGATTTGCGCATTTATGCTTGTGAAATGTGAGAAGAGGAAGAGATGACCAAAGAGGGAGAGACGAAGAAGACGCGGAGACAGCAAGAACACAGAGACATAGTCACGGAAGTGACAGCACTATGGGTGACCCCAACTCGACATTGTAGAAAGGTTACTTACCCTGAGGACTGACCTGTCTCCTGAATTTTCATGACCATCAGGATAGCCGTGGCAAAATCACATTCAGAGCAGTATCTTGAGTCCACTAATTCAAGAGGCATGTTGTTTTCACTTCTGCATCTGGAACTCTTGGTGTTAGTTTTATTTTACCACCATGAAATAACAAAAGAAGTGCGGTGTTGGACAGCTTCAGTTGCAAGAGTGGAGTTGTGCCATGGGAATTCTGGGATTCTGGATTCACTAACAGCAAATCTTTCCAACTGGTTGGCTTCATATTTCAGCTATAAAACCATATACCTCACTGGCATCTCTTGCTACTCAAACAAGTTATGGTGGCGCTCGATTTCAAGGACCAGTAGGAAGTGTCATAAAAGCCGTCCTGTGACAGGACTGACTGCGACCCTGAGTATGGACAGTGTCACACACATGCTCACAGTGTCAAGCACACGACAGATTTCTGGCAGAAAAAGCTGAATCCCAAGCATGTGCCTTGAAAAGTTCTACAGAGTTCATGATACAATAAATCCCTGGGGCTTTGCCTATTTCTTGAGAACATGGTTCATTTCCAGTGAAAACACCATATAAGAAGGTAGGTTCATTTGGTCTACAGTGAATTTAACCCACTTGATTTAATCTGGGTAACAAATGACCATTGTGAGAAACATGAGGCTGGAGGGAGCAAGTATCACAGAGCCCACGGATTTAGTTCATTTCCCTGCTCCCAAATGTGCAAGGAAACATCTCAGTCACCTCCTTTTTCTTTGAAATCCCCATGCTCTTCCTGAACATTGAAACAGAGACCCTTCTAGTGGCTCACAAGTCAGCCCTCGGACCCCTTCCCTTCTGGCGGCTCACAAGTCAGCTCTCAGGCCCCTTGTCTGCTCTTTTCTTGTGGCAGGCCTTTCTTGTTTTTTTCTTTCTTATTTCTGTCTGTCCTGAATCCAGTTATTCTCTTCAGGATGACGACATCCAGATGTTTTTTGGGGAAGCCATGTATTCTCTATGTTTACAGGAGTTGTAACAACCTGGGCAGCTGAGCATCACATCACCCTGGCTGGCATGCCTAGTGCAGGGATGACATTTGGTCCTCATAGGACTGGGAGAATGCAGGGAGATGCTGAGAACAGTGGCCTAGGCTGCAAGCTGAGGTGGAGACTGTGATACAACGAGTAAACCTTGCTTTTCAGTTATGAGTCACTGAGGCCTGTATCTGCTACTGGATTATTTCGTACCATCTGCCACAGTGCTTGGATGATTTAGTCTTCACTGTATGCTTGCATCGGTGCGTGGGGCCTAACGACTTTCCTCCAAATCCCAGCTTTCCACCTGTCCTGCTTCCAGTGGTTACCATTGCCCTTTTGATATTGACCTTGGCCTCACTCCAGGTTGCTCTTGTACTTGCTGATTACATCTAATTTTGGCTACTATGAATAACAACTGGCATGATCCAAGTTTGACTCGATGTTCACTGTGTTGCTAGGGAACCAGGGTTCACAGTCGTGCTCGGTGAAGAGCATTCATGTCTCAAAGAGCCAGCAAAAATTATTTCCGATTTTTGAACTCAATCATGAGGAGATAAATTCAGATGTCAACACAAAAAAATTCGGTTAAATAGTCTTTTCTCCTAATTTACAGGCTGACCCCACTGCACTGGTGTCCATATTCATTTCTGTGTCTTCTATTCTAGTTTAGTTTCTGGCTTAGTGAAGTCCAGGAAGAGGTAACCTTGCATGGTAACCACACAATGACAGGCTGACTACCTGGGAATCTTTCTTCCTGCCTGCTCACCTGCCCAAGCACTCTAGAAGTGTTTCTTAACAGACACCAAGCCCGGCTCTTTGTATCTGCCTATCCACTAACTGCCTCTTGCCAGTGTGTCCCCTTGATGTCCCTCTCTTTTCCTGTCATGCATCTGAACGACTGTTGGCTTCTAGTCTCCCATACCACAAGCTCCCATGCTCAGCTGGGATACTACCTCTTTGGTGTAGCCATTTCCTGTCAACTAGTCATCATGTATTAAAAAAGTATTCTGTGACTGACAGATGCTGTGAATGGGGGCAAAAAGATGAATGATCTGGCAATTGAAGTTTGTATTGTGATGGAAGCAGTAATTTACATAATGTGCTCAGAGTCATTTGAAGGGCTAAACTACATGGCTGGGGCCAGTGATTGGTGTAGTGCAGACTGAAGCATCTGTGCTCCCGACACAGAGGATCCCAAAGGGTAATTTGACAGGACCTGCAATTCTCATGGCTTTGGACAGGGCCCTTCCAGAGATAGAGGCAATGACTCGAGACTTGGGAATGGTCTGCTCTCCTTGTGGGTGAGGCCTGAGATAGAATCTTGCTGCCTCAGGGAGTCTGAAGACCCTTTGGGAGCCAGCATGGCTAACTGACAGCCATCATTGGTAGTCATAAAACCAAGTGTGGTGCAGATTAGAAATTGTCCCAACACAGAACTGTTAGCTTATGCAAATAAAACAAAATGAGCTTACTTTATGATGTGTACAGCTCAACAGATGTCTGTGAAGGAGCCAATGTCCCACAGGCTACCAAATTGCTATTGAATCCTAAAACACCCCTTTTGAACAGTAGCTACAAGATGTTCATGTGAGGATGGTAGGGGCCATGCTGGGCATCTGCTTGCCGACACCCTTTGTCTGGACCTCTTTTGTGGTAGACGCCGTTCTTGGTGGTTTGGTCACTGCTGATAAAGTCGTGACAAAATGGATTATGGGAACAAGAGGGTATTATGGTTTGCTACTGTTCAGTCAACATTCTTAGTCCAGCTTGGCAGGACAACTCATATCAATGCCAGGAACCAAGGGAACTGGCCACAGTATGTACACTAGGCTTCTGAGAGAGGCACAATCTCGTTTACCAGGCAACATGTTGGTCAAAGTATGCCAAAGCACTGAATTAGCTTCCCCCATCTTATCACAAACCACAGGTTCACTCAGGGCTTGCCTTAACTATCAATTCTTCACAGATGTGCCCAAAACTTAGCCTGCAATTGCAAGTTGACACCTATACCTAACTATCACAGTCATCAAAGAAAATAAACTCTGCCTCGGATCCACCTACAGGGTGAAAAAAACCTGGTAAATCCTTACAAGGGTTTTTGTGTGATGTCTCTAATTCTGTTACAAAATCTTTTTGATAACTGGACATGCTTCATGTTTGGCTATTTCAGATCTTCTCTTTCTCTCCTTGTCATTCTTTCTACAGGTCCCCAAGACTGGCCATCAGCCCTCAAAGGAAAGACAAGGGCTTGCCCGAGTTGCATGAACACCTCAGCTGCTGGTCAGAGTCAATGTGCTGATGTCCTTGAGTGGAAATAACTCCAGTGCAAAGGTTCATTCTGCTCCTCAGTCCCGTTGTCCACATTCCACATTCTAGAAGATTGTGACCTACGTACACTGCATGTTTACTTTACAGTGCAAAAGCACTTCAGGGTGATTTGCATATCATTCCTGGATGGTAAATAAAAGAGCCTGACAGGAAAAACAGATATCTAGGACAGATTGCTTTTGAGGCCTTTTTGTATTTTCTGAAACAGGCATAGTTCAACATGGTAAAAATTATTCAAATGACAGTTTTTTGTTTCCTGAAGTTGTTTTTAGTTTTCATGTTTTCCTAAAATTAGTTCATGTTTTAAATAAACATGAAGCTAGGCAGCTGTTATGGAAGATGACATCTCAAGTAAGCAGTTATCAAAACATTTCTAAAAGACCATCTTAACACAAAGACCTCTCAGGAGCCAGCTCAGAAAAATACAGTATGCGTTGCAACTGTTTCTCGATGGTGCTCAGAGTTCACCCTCTGACTTGCTTGCTAATATAAAATGAGACAAAGGGTTGGATTGTCATAGGATGTTTGTGACGTTTGAATGTATTCTCTTACAGGAATGATCCATCTCTGCAAAGCTTTGGAAACCATCTTGACTGTGTGGAAGTCACCAGAGGTCTACAAGAGGGTTGGAGCTCCCAAGTTCTGTCCCCAATAACTGGCCTCACCTAACCACTCTGGCTGCTTCTTGGAACCCTTGGCTCAGGACATGTTTTTACTTGACCTCGCCCAGGGTGAACAGGCTTTTTTTTCCCCAGGGCACTCACTGAAAAAAAATCATTGTCAATTGCCTAACATCACTGCTGGAGCAGCAGTAACACGTAGAGAAAACACAACAAGCTAACAAAAACAAAGCGCAGCAGAATAAAACAAAACACATTTTAAAAAAAGAAACCTGAAGACTGAGATATAATGAGGGAACAGAGTCCAGCACACTCAGGGAAAATGGAAGATCAGGTACATGTGTTAGACTGTGCACGCACCTTGGTAAGCACCTTGTGATCCAGCCTTGTCTACCACGCCCATCTCAAGGCCCCCCACCACATTCACCTCGAAGTGCTCGATAACAGGATGAGGCAAATAGCTAACATTCACAAGGCTACACATCTTATGAGATCTATGTCAATCAACTAACTGTCAGGCCAGCAAAGCAGAAACTTGTGATTGTGTACAATAAAGAATCCAGATTTTATGTAATTAGTCCATAAAAGTCACAGCAGCAACAGAAGCAGAAGTCCTGAGGAAGAGGCTGCGGTTTACAAGACTGTTACATTCTATTATTTGAAATTAGAATCATAAGTTATCTGAAGGAAAAGATTTATTCCATAATAGATAAAAAATATTCAATTTTAGCTTTTCCCAAAGAAAAGGATGCTGGACTTAGCAGACAACATATTAGATTGATTATTAAAACTATGTGTGATAACTAATCCAAACTAGACCGGAAGAACAAAGAAAAGTATAAGAACACAATTGAGCACAGCAGAAAATACCAGTGAGCAGACAGAAGTTGTGAAGTAGATTCTGAGAGAACTTTTGAAATTAAAAGATTAAAAGACAGAAAAATTCACAGCAACTCAACAGCAAATTTAAAGTGGCAAAAGAAATAGAAAAGTTGAAGAAAAGCCAATTGATATAGACTGGGGAATAGGAAACTGTTGCTGAATCCCTGCCGGGGAAAGGAGGGGGAATGTCAGCAGGAGCCTCAAGGCTTGAGGTGAGGGGGTGAGTGGCGCAGAGTCACCACAGACTCCGTGAGTCAGGTAAGGAGCAGGCAGAGGACGAGTTTGCTGCAGACTCGTTTTATTTAAGGAAGTGTTTGGGCTTATATAGGGTCAGGGGTCCAATCAGGTGTTGCCATCTCTCCACTCTGGGGGACAGCCACCAATCATTTGGTTTACTAGGTGTCCATTGCAGAGGCAGGTTAGATGGCTGCTTCCCATTGATTGCTTATCCTTCCTCCTGCATGGTTCCTCTATTGGGACATGTCCAGGGCATGTCTGTACGTGTTCAGGCTTGTCCGTAGCCAGATTTGGGAGCCCGGGCTAGTGCCTCCCTGAGTTGATAGTGCCACATTTTCACCCTTTTATTTATTTATAAATTTTTTCAGTGGGGACCATGATAGCTGGGGCGACCCCGAGCCTCTTCAGGTGTGCAGAATATAGGCGACTTGCCTGTCTTAGGTTGGACACCACCCTCATGTGGAGCTTTACCCGTCATTGACTACCAGTCACGAGACCATTGCAGAGAAGGGGGAACTCAAAGTTCCCAAAGGGGAACTCTAGTATGGCAGAGAAAAGGAGGTTTTCGTCAGGGCAAGAGCAGGTGGAGGGGGCTGTAGGCAGCACAGGCACAGAAATGACCCAGAAGAGCTGGTAAGACACAAATCAGAACCTAACAATTGTAAATTATTAAGGCATAGCTTCAATGGAGGACAGCCAGGCTTCCAACGGGCCTTTGATGGCCTTAGGAATGTCTGAGGCCTGAATGGATGCTTTGAGGACCTGTAAAGCAAGCTTTTGTTGTAAACACTGAGGATGGAGTGCTGTTGCGAGATGTGCTGAAGGAGACATTTAAGCAATATAATCAATAAAAAACAATTCCTCCTAAGTAGTGTAGGTTACTATTCAAGAGGGATCAAACAGCCTTTTAAAGTTGTTCCAGATTCTGATTACAAACCCAGTATCTATAGGCAGGGGGGCCACGTGTATCATGTTAATGTGCTCTATCTGTTGGCTCAAAGTCAATGAGTAATTAAGGAAGGCCTGAGACCAAGGCTCACTAATGTACTGAGAAAGTTGTTCAGGAGCCTTGGAAATGTTGGAGACCCGATAAGGTGTTAGGCATATGGAGGCACGTCGAGGGTCACATGAGGCAAGAGCGAGCCTCTGAGAGTTGTGTTCTCCTCAGCTAATAGATATACTTGTTGCTCTAGGTCATGATGGCATTATACCTGGTTAGAGAGTTAATTAAGCAAAGATCTCTATTTAGGTGCGCCCAGGGTGAAATGGCTTTTCCTAAGCAAAGGGTTGTCCCACCTTGGGGCCCAACCCAGTTGATTTGGGGCCCAGATGGGGCTAGAGATCAAGCTGTTTGTTGGATATGGAGAGCTCATCTCCATAATCCCTTCATAAGGAAGTTGGTCATCTCATCTCTGGGAGGATTGGAGTCAATTCCTCAGCAGGGGTGTTCCCTCAGGGTGATTCCAGCAGTGGGGGATGACCTTAGGGAATAAAGAAAAATGAACCAACCTCAAAAATCTGTGAAACACTTTTAAGAAAGCCAACATATACCCAAGTGAGAGTCCCAGGGTAGAGATGAAAGAGAAAGAATCAGGAAGAAATTTAGAGAAAAATGACCCAAAGCTACAGATAATTTTGAAAAGCATTTATCTATACATCCAAGAACTTCAAATCAATTCCAAGAAGGACAAATCCAAGATTACACATAAAAATGAAAGTTAAAACTTAAAAGTCAAAGACAGAGTAATCACTTTGAAGACAACCAGAGACAAGGAACTCAGGACTGACATCTGAATAAATTTGATTTGCCATCAGAACCCATTAAAGCTAGAGGTAGTGAGTTGACATAACCAAAACATTGGTATCATTCCGTTGGTTAGGGAAATGGCACAGTGGAAAAAGAACTTGCTGTGCAAGTGTGAAAACTGGCATTTGATCCACAGAATCCAGGTAGATGCTGGGTAAACATGGCTGCCTCCTATAATCCTAGCACTTGGGACATAGAGACAAGATCCTTGGAGCAAAGTAACTGGCTAGATTAGCCAATTGTGAGCTGTAGCTCAGTCTAGAGGCCCTGTCTCAATAAATAAAGTGAAGAGTGATCCAGGAATACATTCTACATCAACTTCAGGCCTCCACAGTCATCTACATACGTGTGCTCATGCATTCACCTACAGATGTGAACATGCATACGCACACAGGCATGTTACACACATAACATGCAATTTTTCAATTAAAAAATCCAACTAGGAATTCCATATGCATGAAAAATAATGGAGTAAGGAAGACCAAAAGTTCATTCTTGTACCAAAGTATTAATAAATGTTAGAAATGCTAAAAGTGTCTATTCTCAGTTTAAGCATTTGTACCTTAAAACTGTTTTTATTTCTCTAGTTTAAGAGAAGTCTTTATCTTCTGATCTTGAGAGTTAATATGTAATTCTCTTGAGCAGGAGTTCAGGAGATAACAAAAATGGATTGGGCCCAGTCTGACACAAACCAAGGCTAATCTCAGCAGAACAAGAAAGCATCTATTCCATTAAGCATGGCCATAATTTGAGAGTGGTAAAAAGTGCTAACTAAGCCTTTATTACAGACCTCAAGTGGCATTATATGAAACCCCACAACCACTCCCTTCTCTTTCCTCCTTCTCATCCAAAAGTCAAGACAGACTATCAGCTTAGACCTTGGCCAACGGGGGAAGGTCCAGGCCCTTTTTTATGCTAAGTCTAAAATAAGTTCAGGTGTGCTGGACAAGTCTGGTTTCTTTCCTTTGTATGTTGCTGATTCTGTATCCTTTTGATCAAAAGCAAACAAGCCTTGTGAGATACTTCAATGGCTGGGTGTTGTTCCTCTGCTGACTCCATACAGTTTCTAACACAAACTGGCAAGGTCTGTCAACATAAAGCTTTTTTTAAAAAAACGTGTGGAAATAATCTTAAAGCTCATAGGAAACGGGAAGTATTTGATGAAGAAAAACTGGCAGAATCTCAGCAAAACAGAGAATTTCATGGTGTTTTAACTAAGCCTGGTCTTAGAAGTTTACAAAATGTTCATCTATTCTGTCTTAGTTGATAGCAATAATATTAATCTCAAGGGATGGTAGAACTTACAGGTAAAGTCCCAAGGTGATAAGAAACACAGATGAAGAAGAAGTAATTCACAAGAAATGAGATAGATCAGTTGGTTGGGAGGACGGGGGCAAATCATAGTTTCGGTTCCTGAAATTTCATTTTATACAGGAATTTACATAGAAACTGGGGATCAGGCTGTATGCTTGGGTGAGACACTTACGATTAGTATAACAACAAATGAGGAAATGAGAGTCTTTCTAGCTTTCTAGGCTGCTTAGACAACCAGTCTGCAACGTCAGAAGTCAGTCTTGTGCAGAATTCCTCAGATAATACAAAATCCCTTTGTCAAAGTGGCATCCTCCAGGTGGAACCCTACATGGTCTGTCTCTTAGTCGTACCTTCCTGTGTTACATGACCCAAACAATTCAGGGGAGCAGAGGGTTTATCATGCTCAAGATTCAATGTTATGGCTGGTCGTGATGTTCAAATCAACATCAGGAGCTCAGGGAACTGACCACACCATGCCACAGGAAGAGTTGAGAGAGGGACATACTTTCCACTTTGCTAGTCTGCCAGTTTCTACCAGCTCTTTCCTGAAAATTCTCCAGAGAGATCCCCAGCCATTGTGAATTAGATCTTAAAAAATCTATTAGATAATACCCTATAGAACTGCCCATAAGACCAACCTAATGATTCTTCATAAGTGTGTCTGAAGGCTCAGCCCTCAATTGTCAAGGTCATGTCCGAAAATAACTGGTTCAATGCTGTACTCCTTAGCTTGGGATCTTCAAGGATAACAGCCTATGTTTCAGATGTAGGTGTCGAGCAGAACAGAATTCAAGCAGAGGCATTGGTATGCTACCTGTGGAATTTATAAAGGGGTGCCAGACAAAGACATTGATAACTGAATGGTTACCTTTTGCTGTATTGCTTGTGGATAACAGTTGTAGATATGAACTAAAAAATCCGGATGAAAGGCTGGGGAAGGAGGAAAGTCGATGGCAAGAGTTTTGAAGAATTCACATACGTTCCTGGAAACAGACTCAAGAAGGACACTTAAAACACGGGCTAAGCTCTTGCCTCTGCCTGATTTCCAGGCTCTGAATAGGTAGAAAATGAGGGTCTGGCAGGCTGTAGTTCTCTGGCTAAGCATTGAAGTTATGCCTCAACACACTCGATTTGTAAGCAAAGTTGGAAATTTTATCACTTGACTCTCAACATTTAGGATACGTCTGCTTAATCATTAGATGACAACTGAGGCAATGGACTAGAGATTCCAATTGTCACATGTGAAAAATGCTGCAGACTTTGAAAATTAGTTCATGAAAGTCATTAAGTGAAAAAAATCATTATAATGAACAGGAGAGAAGCCATGCCCACACAAAAATGATTCCTAGATAGACGGATTCCAGAGGATGCCATGTTCAGATATTCAGATGATCAGGAGGGCTGAAGAAAAGCAATTAAGAAGCCAGGTAAACTTCAGGGAGAGGTCAGTAAAGCAGCACGGTAGCAGTTTTCTACTTTTTCTGCCTATACCAGAAACCCAACTAGAGTCACCCACAAATTACAGCTCGGAATGTCTCAGAGAGTGACTCTGTGATGTGCCGTGCACCCACAGAGCTAAGAAAACCACAATAACGAAACCCATTTACTTAGGAGACAGTGCTCTGCTCCCCAAAGCCACATAGTGCTTCAGGGTCTTTCCCCTCAAGTCACAGAGGCCCCCATGTAGTCCTTTCTCCGAAGACTTGTGGTTTCTACTTTGGAAAAGCCTGTTGGAGGTAGACATTTGGCTTCTCTCACAGTCTGTGACCATTCAAGGGAACATACTTAGTCTTGGTAAGCAGAGCAAGTGCTGCAGGGCTAGTCTACTGTGGGTCACAGGTGATATGGGGGTGTTTAAAACAAAAAGTTGGGACAGAACTCAGAGCAACCAACACGCTGAGCTTGGTACCAGTCACAGCAGCCTGGGTTAGGTTCACGTGCAAGCTTCAAGCTCTGCTAACACTAAAAGGCATCAAAAGGAATAGCTGGTGCAGGGGCCAGAGTCAGGAGCCAGTGCCCAGGTCAGAGGGAAGGACAGAAGCAGGGGCCAGAGCACAGCAAAGATCCAACACAAGGCAAAAGGTCAGCACTAGGGCCTGAGCTTTATGGCAGCAACACTGTTGAGAGTGGGGAAGGAGTAAGACAGGACCTGAGAGAGGTGGCAGCCAGTGGTGACAGAGTGGTGAGAGGTAGTCAGGTGGCAGTAGCCAGGTAAGAGACAAGAGCCGGCCAGGATGGTTAAAATGGGATGGGAGACAAGATGTTTTGATCGTTTCTGTGGCACAGCCTCAGCTGTTGGTGGAACACGAGCTGTCAAACATGGTTTTCAGGTTTTCACATGAATAGCAAGTAATTCTGGTGTTAACACGTAAAGAAATGGCAAAGAGATGAGAATCAGTTTCTGATCACACAGGAGCGGTAACAGCAGGTGCAGCAGGAGCCTCGTCCTGCTGAGGCAGGAAAGGGTTGAGATAGTTGTTCACAGCAGGATTTGAGGCATCTCCACACACTTTTTTTTTTTTTAATTTTTTTATTATTATTATTTATTCAACTGTGTGCATGTGTGTGTGTATGTGCGCGCGTGCGCGCGCATGTGTGTGTGTGTGTGTGTGTGTGTAGAACCACGGACGAATTTGCGAACCACCATGGACGCCTCCACCTCCTTCTGCCCCGGGATTCACAGGCTCCGCCCTACCAGGACCAGAAGCACAGACTGCCCCGCTTCCGCCTGGCGTCTATACGTGGGATCTGGGATCCGAACTCAAGACCTTCCGCCTGCAAGGCGGAGGCTTAACCCCTGAGCCACCTCTCCAGCCCCTCCACACACTTTTTGTAGAAGTAGGAGTTTATTTATGTGGCTTTGTGACTTCAGTCTTTGAGATCTTTTGGTAAGAAGCAGACACTGTGGCTTAGCCATTAGTAGACTTGGTGGTCACAGAAAAGCAAACCCTGAGGCACAGGCAGAGGACAGGAGGCCCCTGATCACTGTATATGGTCTTTTCTGCTGTGGCTCCAGATTCCACTCACAGAAAAGAAGCCAAGTTAAACAGTTCCAGATGGAAGTCTCTCCAAGTTGAAAACTCCCCTAAAAGGTAAGCCAGGTCATCTTGGTGAAAAGAGTCTCTCACAAGCCTCAAAACCAGTTGTAGATTTTGATGAGATGGTGATTCCTCTGGCAAGTTGCATCAGTCACAAAGAGGAATTGCAGCTCGCCATTCTAAATGACTAAGAGGGCGGGGCCATCAGGTTAAGAACCAACTGTTTAAACCAAAGCTACTTGGAGGGACTAAGAACAAGAACAACCAAAAGATAAAGACCCTGAATTTAATCTGCCACATCCCTGGAGTGGGAGACAGTCCAAGGAAGCAGTTATAGAGAGTACACGGGCCAGGCACCCAGGAATCGAATAGTGGAGGTGGCGGGAAACTTATCTCATGCAGTGAAGTGCATAGGGAAGGGTAACCCTCACTCCTGCCGGCCAGGAGATGATCTCATGGAACTTGCTGGAATTGAGCTGAGGTCTCAGGGTGGAGCAACCTATGGAGCTACCTGTCTGCCATTCATTGTTGTAGGGATCCCACTCACTACTTTGTCCTTGGAAAACACAAAGACAAGATCTCTGTCTGCACAGACCTTAGTGTTGCAGCTGCTTCTCATATTCCCAATGCAATTGGGAGACACTCTCAGCTAGAACATCAGTCATTCCAGGGGGCGTGAGCTGAGCAGCCTCTGGTGAATAGAACTACCATACAGACTGTGCAATCAAGTATGGCCAGCAGAGGACTCCGGTGCACAGAATTCAGTTTATTCTAAAGACACTGTTTAGAGTAAACGGAATAAGTGTCTCAGGTTGAAAGGAAAACACTTCTCATTAAGAAGTAGTGTCCATACTATGCACAGAACACTCAAAGGTCAACAAGATACACAATTTTATAAAGACAATAGATGAAGGATCTGAACTGACATGACCAAAAAAAAAGCTACAACATTGACAACAAAGGTTATGGCACTTGCAAAAATGATCTTCTTTCTTTCGAAAGGTGCAAAAAAATACAGCAAGGAAACAATATGCAGCTGATGGAACGAATGAAAAATTGAAACTGAAACCCAAGTCCTCAAGAAGATGTGGGGATTGGGACATCCATTTCTGATGGGAATGGAAAGTGCGGTACAGGCTTCCGGTGGCATCTAATGCACAGGGTCTACCTAATGCAATAACTCTTCTGCAACTCTACACAGGTCTATGTGCACATGTCTCTGAAGCACTTTACACAATTGACATACCTGGAAATAGCTAAACATTCTCTAATTGATAGATAGATAAATGAATAGTGGCTGTTCACATAACAGTGACTGACATTCGTAATGATCTCTGGGAACACTGGGCAGCAGGCATTGGTTCTCAAGAGCACCATGTGACACGAAGAAGAAGACAGATGAGTGACTTCATAGAACATAGTTCAAATTATCTACATCTCTCGAAAGTCAGAGCAATAGTGACAGAGAGTAACTGGGGCGCCATAGGAGGAGGTGAACAGACTTACACTCTGAGTTATACTTGAGGCTGCATGATGTATAAAGTTCTCAAAATGCAATTGAAATAAATACTAAAGATAAGTGAATTGCATTATATGTAAATTTTAACAAAGTATTTATAATATAGTGAAATTTTCTGAAACATTTCTAACTACATTGTCTTGCAGACATTGAGTATATCAGTTTAGGAATGTTCTCATATTACTACACTGAGTACCTTTCAGTGTCAGTAAAAACTTCTATACCACCATGTCAAAGGATTGCGTAAATCCTCTCTTGCTGTTAAATGATTAACAAACTTGTACTGTTGAATATGTAACAGACAAAGGTTTTCCTACCTTTTTGTTGTTGTTGTTTTGAGGCAGATTTCTTGTATCTGAAGAGTCTTTGCACTCTTGATCCTCTTGTCTCTACCTTACAAATGCTGGGAGTATAGATCTAGTTACCAACCTCGGCTTGATTTCCATTCCTATCAGCTTGGGCTAGAATCAGCCTGTGACTCTACAGGTTTGCTACAGGTCACAGAATATTTCCAAAGGATAGAGACAGTGTGTTAGATTCCTTGCTGATTCTAAGTTCAAAGGGATCCAGGTGAGATTGTAAATAACCATGGTGTCTATGGAGGGAGATTTTTAAGTAGCTAAAATTTTACCTATTTCCATAGGCAAGCAAGAAGAGATAATGTTTGCAACCATGTACATGAAGATAAAGTGATGCACACACATGTACCATTCAGAATGCACAAAATGTTAAAATAGCATCTACAATGGGCAGAGGGCCTGAACAGATATTCTTTTATTATTAACTTATTGGAAAGAGAATGATCAATATGTCTAGTGTGTTTTCCAAATTATATCATCTAGAATTGAAGATTTTCCTTTTCTCATGAAGAATTGTAACCTTGAACAAAGGCAAGGGGAATCATAAACTATAATATTTCTAAATAGCCAAAGAATATGACAAGTCTGCATTTAAGGTTATGGACAGTGTAAATCACAACCTGCTCTAAGAAAGAACTAAGCAACTCAGGCTTGTACTGAACAGATATTCTCAAAAGAATATATACAAGCAGAGATAATAGGCCACCATAAAGGACTGCAAGTAAGTAATGAGACATCTGGTTAAGCTCACAGACTTTCCTTCCTGGTCACTTGCAACTGATGGGGTATGATCTTACTAGAAAGGGAGGGCATACAGTCTGGGAGATAGAAGATAACCATTTTGCAAATGGGAGACTGACCCCCCCACCACCGCGGTCTCTTACTCTTATTCCATCTACCTTTGAATCTACTCTTATAATAAGACTATTTTAACAGCTTTTTATCTCTGGCCAGGGGGTGACATCCAATACTCATCAGGATGGAGCCAAGGGCATTGCAGGAACAGCAAAATTGAAAAAAAAATCAACAAATCATAGTTCAGAACATCAGAGACTCTATATCAACCACCTGGAATCAAGCCTGCCTAATCTCTCCCCATCCTGAAGCTCAGGGAAATTTGTGGAAGAGGAGGTGGTAAGATTGTAAGAGCACAAGGATGGGAGGAGTCATGATATGCAAGATACTCCACACAAGTTAGGGCTGAAGCAATTATAATAGGACTCTGCATGATCTGCGCAATGACCAACATATCATTGACCCCTCAAAGTCTAGCATGGACTAAAGGCACTAGGATCCTTAGAAGGAAGGGATTAACAGCCACAATAATGTTCCTATACTTAAGGGGAACATAAGAAAGAATTCTAGGCAATGCCACTGAGTCCTTACACCTCATCAGAGAGGAGGACCCAGAGGAAAGTTTGACATACACATTAAAGGATGCTCCAGAGATGGGGGGAGGGGGCACTGGGAGAAAGGGAGGGAAGGGGGAAAGAAAGGGGAAAAGGGAGGAGGGAGCAGGGAGGTCCAGGGAGGGGTGGAGGGAGGGAGGGGACTGGGGTACCGATTATGTTTCTATGAGCAGGAAAAAAATGCATTATTTAAAAAAAAAAGAATACATACAAATGACCAAAGGGAATATGAATAGATCCTGAATGCTAATCACTAGAGAAATACAAATTAAAATCATAATGACATATCAGTTCACATGATGGACAGTATCAAAAAAAATGAGCGATAGCTCTACTGACAATGATATGGGAGAAGTGCAAATATGAGGCGAATGGAGACCCCTCAAAAAACTCAAACTAGAACCACCACATGACCCAGGAATTCTATAGCTAGGGTACATGCAAAGGAACTAAAGTTAGTATGTCAAAAAAGACATTAGTACCCCAACGTTTATTACAACATTGTTCCTAAAGGCCCAAATATGTAATCAAACTCCATGCTTATCAAAGGGTGAATGGGAAAGGAAAATAACCAGTGTCACATCCTGGAGTACTATTTAACCTTTTAAAAGCGTGTTGACATTGTAACAACATGAAGGTCAACATAGATCTGAATATCATTATGTTAAATGAATCAACCAGACATAGGGAGAAAAATCTTATAAACCTCACTTGTATGTGAAATCAGAAACAAGTCTCAGAGCAGCAAAGAGCATATAGAATGCCAGTCCATGGTCTTGGTATGGATGTTGGGGAAATGCTGGTCAAAGAACTCAGTTAAACAATAGAAATAATTAAATCAGTTGTGAGTTCTAGTAATAGCACAGTGTATAAAGTGAAAAGTACCCAAGCTGATGAGTATCAGGCAGTAGACCCTATCATCTCACTGTGTGCATGTGCATAGCATTGCATTAAACTCCATAAATATGGTATTTTTATCAATTATAACAAAATAAAGGCAATCTGCAATTCAAAAACAATTAGTAAAGAATAGCTGGAAAATGAATTCTTAAAAAATGCCTGATTATGGTGCACCCAGTTCATATCTTTGAAAACCTGACTCACAGTTCTTAGTTTTGTGGAGGAAACCTGAAGTGAAATTACTCGTGGCTGTTTCACTTCAACATGGTTGAATTATTCACAAGGTGTCTTCAGATCTAGGTCAATCAGCTATGCATGAGCTCTCCCAGAGTAACTGATGAGGACCCCATGAAGAAGGGTCCTCATAGCTTTATCAGACTATAGAGGAGGATTTATTTTACACTATTCTGTTTTCTGCACAAATCTGGGTTGCACTGTAGGCCTCTCCATGTCACGTTATTCAAAGAACATCTGAGCTTTTAAGGACTAAATTCCCACAGTTCCTGATGGATGAAGCAAGTAGAAGGTTCCTTCATTCAGATGCGCACCGTCCTGGTGTTTCTGCATGGAACTGGCTGCGTTACAGCCAACACAGCCCCGGGCCCCGTGGGGTGCTGTTCTGGCTTCACAAGGTCAATTTGAAGACACCTTGTAGGAGAGCCTAGCGGACAGAGACTTAGGTGGCCTTAGACCATTCTGTTCAGCAAATTCTAGGAAACTTGGTCCTCCTGGCTGTCAGAAAAGACAAATTGGAAAGTTCTAAAGAACTCTGCAGTTCAGTTGATTTCTCAGAGAACAGAAATGGAAAACTTTGGGACAGCCAACCCACAGATCTGGAGACTCTGGCTTCTTCATCCCAAGCCCTTGGCCGATCTCTGTCCTCCTCTCAGGAAGATTGTAGCCTTCATGGACGAGTTCCCCAGCAAGAGTACTTTCTGCCTGTAGAAGCTGGGGCAATGCCCTACTGTGCACCAGAAATTCAGAATCTGCTCTCACCATGTGTTCACCATAAGAGATTAAGCACATGCTCCTGAAAAGAACCCAGGACACTGACAACAGGCACATCCTGGATCTTAGGGATGACTCTGAATGACCCTGCCTGGGCAGGCTCACATGTACTCCATCAAATCCACCAATGTTTGCAGCAGAAGACCACGAATCCCTTTTCACTCTTCAGTTTCCAAATGTTCTTTGTTGTGATCTTTTCCTTTGACGAGGGGAATTAGCACTCAAATGCTAGCCAACTTTCACATCTGGTATAAAAATCAGGATTTGGGCAATTCAAGTTCTATTTTTCCTTACTGAAGACAGAGTTTTACTTAAACAGATGCTTGGCAATAACATACAAAGTCAGGAGTGATTTATTTTCTAGTTTTAACCTACTGTTGTAGACATTAATTTTTCAGTACAAGTTATAGTTGGCAAATATGAGGAAAGCACTGCAGCCTAGCTGCAAGACAATTAAATCTCAGTGTGGGCTCTCTTATGATCCCGATTTTGATGACACTTTCACATGCAATAGGCAGCACAGCTTTCCCTTCCCTGCTTGAAGTCCCAGGTCGGAGAGGCCAGAGGGAGGTCAGAGCGAACAAGGAGCAGACTCTGACAGGCAACCAGCAGTTTATTTTCTGCATTGGCCAGCTTTACAGAGCTAGATTGGTACAAGTCTCTCTAGCCAGTTTGGCAGTTAGAACCACCTGTATAGTCCATTTTCACTTTGTGAAGGATGTTAGGAAGATGTTTAGAGATATAGAACACATCAGCCTCCAAAATACCACACCAATCCTATCTAAGCATGTAGTATGGGTTAAGTTCCTTTGCTCCAAATCTTTTCTGGTCTTCAAAGGTGCATGGCTAGGTTACAAGTAAGATTGGGCTATTGATGGGGCTGCCTTTCTGGGGCTTATGAAGCTTATGGTTCTGGGAGACTTTTACAAGCAAATAGATTTGAACTTCATTGACATTCATGTTGTGAAATTGAATCCTCATTGTAGGATATTCATGTCTTTCACCTTTCTGCCACATCCTAGCCAGGATTACCAGGCATATGTGTAGGTGGAACACAGCAAAAACAAGCCCATTAGGCAAATGCATTGGGATGTGTTTAGATTTGATGAGGAAGGGTCTGAGTGTAGCATAATCTGCGCATGTGTGCTCTTTCTACACAAGTATATTCTCAGCTCCCTTTGTCCACCTAGACATAGTAGACAGAAGCCTGGGGTCACCTGCTGCCTCAGTGACGTGTTACCAAGGATACAGAGTTGCAGATATGGCAGTGTTTGTCATATCTGGGTCACATGTCTGTGTTTTTGAAAGACTGAACCAGATCTGAGACTGCCCCAAACAGACCTTGGTATTCCTAAAGGCATGTCTACTTGTCTCTCCAAAAACTGTCAAGACATGATACACAGCTCTTGGAACTGATATGAATCCCCCTGACCAGACCCCATACAGTCCATTTGCAAACATGCTCACTTTCCTTCCTGAAATCTGATGCATTTCACAGTCCACTACATGCAAATGCAGCTTTTAAAAGAAGTGCAGCGTGGTGTTGCTTTACTGGCAGACATGTTGAGGAACAGTCTGATAGGATTTACCTGCAAGAAACAGTAGACGTGTAGCTGGCAACTAAACACAATTTCAAGCCATTTAACTTTCATGGACAGAGGGCTTTTTCCCAACAATAATCCAGTTACCCTTCTATTCATTATTTTTCTCTTAACAATGTAGTGAATATTTACTAAACACATCATATCTGATAGATATTGGTCTGGTATTCTGAGAAGAAGATGAATGCAATAGTGTATACACAGGTAAAATAAGGAAATGGAGTGGTCATTAGGCAGATCTTAATGGAAGCATTCAAATTCTGTCAAGGCTTTTGGCATAGCATCAGCTGTACTCAACAATCAAAGACAGATGGAAGAAAGGATTCCAGGAGGATTACCTGGAGTGTGGCAAGACAGGGATGTAACTCTTAGGGTAACTGAGCACCAAGCCAGGCAGAGATAAGAACAGCAACTAAAGATCTTCTCAGGGAATCAGTTATGATGTAGAAGTAAGCAACAGTTGAAAATGCTCAAAGTGGGTATCCTCACAAAGTTGTGGGGGGCTAAGGAACTGTTTTAAGCCAGGAGTGGACAAAATGTTCCAAAGATTAGCCAGACTCTTCAACTTTCCTGTTGTTCTATCATGTTGTTCTACTGCAGGCAGCAGAAAAGGGTGAGTGGTGGTCACCCTTTTTTAAGGAAAAGAGGCTTCTTTTTTTCCTGTGATAGCACTGGATTGAGCTTGCAGTTCAGGATATTCTTTGACACACGAAAACTTAGCAGTTTCTACATCTGCAACAGCCAAACATCAAACCCAGCTCATTCATTTCTCCACTAAACCAAGATTCACACAAACCAGTTTTCTCTTTTTGGCTCCTGATGGTGAGGGACCAGTTGACCTGCATGCTGTCCATATGCTAGATGTGACTCAGCAGAAGGAGGTCAAGGTGGTGCACTTCATCTTCCAAAGCCTGAAGTCGGAAACAGGAGTGGTTTTAGGGTTTGACATGCTTATTTGATTCCATTTCAAAACACTCAAATTATCTCTGCAAACCTGAAGGCCCAGAGATTTAACCACTGGCCTGATCCTGATGCATAGTGAGGATATTGGTAGTTCTAGGAAGCCAGGCATCTGCAGGCATCTAAAGCCACAAAGCCTCTCACATGCAAGCACACGTCTCCCCTCCCCAGCCTACTTTACTGCTAGCCCACTGTCCTCAAGTGTCTGGTTGATTTTCTTGGAAAAGGCAACCAGACCTGCATGAAAGAAGAAAAGAGTATGGAGAAAAATATAATCAATATGAGAAAAATTCTTCCAGTTGAAGGTGGGGAAAGTGGGACTCATAGATCTAAAAAATAACACAATTATCTTTGATTTTGTGGCATTTCTAATGCAAGCACTTTCATGATACACGAAATCAGAGCCATAATTACTACCTGGGAGCAAGGTGGATGTCACCTTCTGTAGGCAAGGGATATTACCCACAGATTTGTAAGCTTGCTCTAACTAAAGAGGTAGATGCTGAGAAAAAGCATATGAATGCCAGCGACTTTCTAACACGAAGACAAGAAATTTAGACCATTATGTGATTAAGCAAAATGCAGTTTGCTGTGTGAGCAAAAGCTAGTATTTGCTATGCTTATCTTGCTTTACAGCTTAACCAGGAAAAATGCATTACTCTAATGGCTTAATGCCAAGTGCAAAACATACAAACGGAGAAACCATGGAAACATTCTGTTTTGTTTGACTCAGACAGAGAAACAGCTCCAAATATGAAGATGAACTGAGTAAAAAATGGGATTGGAGTGGTTCCTTTAAGAAGATGGATGTATTTATGAATTTGCTAAATGAGTCTTTTAAAAAATTGCTGAAGACTTTCTTATTTATCAAACCATCTGAGAAATTAACCTAGACAGAAGTTTAACCCCTATGATATGAGGAAGAGAGATATGATTATGTTAAATCTTGCCAAGAAACTCAGATAAATAAGGTCATTGTCTGCACATCAGAAGCAGATGGGGTTTCTGTCCCATTTTCTTCACTTGGACCATTTTACTGAGAAGGCAATGCTCCACACAGTGTTAAGAACAGTTTCTCCAAAACTGTCTTACTGAAAGGCAAGAAATGAAGGATACAAAGTCTTGAATATGGACACATGTTTGCAGCTAATATGATCAATTGTTACCAAATGAATGATATTGGGAGAGGGCCAAGGATAAGCCAGAGCTGGAAAGATGTGGAGTGGAAACTAGAGAATTTTTAAAGCCAGGCACATGCCTTTCTGGTCCCTTGAGTGCTTTAGAGAGCTGTCCAGATCAGGAACTTGGATCAGGGAATGACCAGTATGGAAAGTCTTGCTGCAAAAAACTGGAGAGGCAGAGTCAATTCTGACCTGTACAAATCAGCCACAGATTGCATATTTTATATGCCCCGATTTCAAGAAGTAATTTAAAAGATAGCTAAAAAATACATTTAGGGGTTCTGTTAAATAGTGAGTGGAGGCTAGTCTGGAATACAAGATTCTGTCTCAAAAGCAAAACCAAACAAAATCTGTTTATTGACTTTTTTTACTTGTTGTTCCCATAACCTGTAAACTCAGTTTATAGATGAAAAAACTGAAGACTGAGAGAGGCTAAGAAACTCCAAAGTCCTTGACAATGCTAGTTATAGATGTCAGATTTGAACTTTATTTTCAGGAATTCCAAAGACCACACTGAACTGCATGTGGCATCATGGTTGCTAATGATCCCAGTTCAAAACTCGAAAGACAAACAATTTTGTTCACTATTTTGGTTCTGAGTTTAGTCTGATTTGGATATCTAATGTTTATTCTGAATTGCTGCATTTGAATGTAAATGTTGCTCTCATACATTTGTTGTGCAAGGAAATCCAGTTTACATCCTGGTGTCCGACTGCATTCTCGAATTTCTGCAATGTATTAAGAATATAGTTCTTAAAAATAAACAAATGCCCACAGTGGAAAAGCAAGCAATTTCACACATAAAAAATGATACGAGGTTCATTCTGTGAATATAGAAGTCTAGAATGGCTCATGGAAGCCATTGCCTGCCAGGTCTGTGTGGTTGTAGCTGCTGCACTTCTGTTAGCACCTGCCAGAGCTCTGCTTGCCAGGCGCCCTGTGAAACAAAGTGCTGTCTACAGCCACCTTGGAGAAAGGTGGTCAGCAACTTGATTTGACAGTTTCTGAAGCATCCCCTTAAAGCTCAACAAAAGTTCTTGGCAGACTTACCAGCTCTGTGGTATGATTTCAACTGTCAGAAGACCAAGACCCACTACAGCAACTCAACGCTGCGGTGTAGCTCATTGGTAGAGCACTTGCTAAGGAAACCTAAAACCTCTGCCAATCTCCACAACATAGAAAACAGAGAACAAAAGAACAGAAAGGCAGAGAAGAGGAAACAGGAGAGGAGGGAGAAGAGGGAGGGGAGGGAGAGGAAAGGAGAGGAGGGAGAAGAGGGAGGGGAGAGAGAAGAAAGGAGAGGAGGGAGAAGAGGGAGGGGAGAGAGAAGAAAGGAGAGGAGGGAGAAGAGGGAGGGGAGGGAGAGGAAAAGAGAGAGGCACCCTTGTGAACCAGGCAGATCAAATTATTAGACGGCTTGTTTAAAGTCTACACAATTTTCATGAGCAAAGAAGCGATCTCATTATTTGATGCTGCTTCCAAGAAATCTGGGCTTTGGAGGGAATTTACACTTCAAGTTCAATGTGAGAACTCAGGAACCATGGCCCTCAGCAGCCTTTGAGGGTGTTGGCACTGCATTTTGAGTCTTTCCAAATTGGTCAATGAATCCAGAGATATTTTTCATTCTTACTAAAGAAAACAAAAGAATGGATATAAAAAAGGATAAACCAGTTTTTTTAAGTGATCTATTATTTATCAGTAAACCTAGAAAATTTTTTGGTTCAATTATCCTAGGTTCTCTCCTTCCCCCACCTCACATCTGCTTGGATCTTCATGACAATCAACTGCCACGGAGCTGACAGGCACTCCCAAGAGGTATATTTCAGACTGAGGAGGCTTCATAAGCTTAAAATTATTACTAGAATAGTTGGCAAAGTTACAGGTTTTAAGCTGAGTTGTGTGTGAGTGATCCAAAGTCAATTTGCAGTTCTGAGAAAAATACATAAATTTAAAAAAGGAAAATTGGACATGCTGGAAAATCCCAAATCTCACTAGGTTGACTTTTAAACACTGTATCCTGATTTAATGGTGGGATGGGGTTAGGATCCTTTTCAGGATCCTTCCAATAGGAAAAAATAGATTTAAGGTGATTGACATGAAGTTGAATCCCCCCCCCCTTCCCCATAGTGGGTTCCAGTAATGGGGCTGTAGTGGAAAGTCTGATGGAAACCTCACATTTCTGGCAGATCATATCAAGAGTAACAATGGTGCATTTTATGTGTTAGTTTGAACCCAGAGATTCCTTCAAATATTACTTTGGTGTGTGTGTGTGTGTGTGTGTGTGTGTGTGTGTGTGTGTGTGTGTGTGTATCTAAATTTAGCAGTTGTGGACTGAATGGAACAAATTGATCTCTATCCATTAGAGATCCAGAATAGAACAAAAAGGTAGAGGGAGAGGTATTGCTCTCTGCCTGATGGTCTTCCCTGTAGTTCTTAGTTTACTGCCTTTGGAATTCAATGCAGATTTGTCATGCTTAATATAGCTCCTGCCTGGGTCTCCAATTTGTCCTCTTCAGACTTCTCAGCTTCCATATCCTCTTAGTCATTATTGGCAACTTCTTTCCCCCTTTCCCCACCTAAAAATCCAGAGTTTCCTTCAAATGTTACTTCGTGTGTGTGTGTGTGTGTGTGTGTGTGTGTGTGTGTGTGTGTGTGTGTGTGTGTATCTGACTAAATTTAGCAGTTTTGGACTGAATGGAATAGATTGATTCCTCATTTATCCATTAGAGATCCAGAGGGTGCTATGATAATCACGATAATCATAAGGAAATGGTAGAGAAAAGAGAGAAGGGGTGTCTCCATTTGAATATACTAACGCACACAGATCTCCATTTAGCTCTTGAGCTATGCCTGCAGAGGAAGCATCCATAACAGTACAGCAGTGATTGACATGAAGTTGAATCCCCCCCTTCCCCACAGTGGGTTCCAGTAATGGGGCTGTAGTGGAAAGTCTGATGGAAATCTCACATTTCTGGCAGATCATATCAAGAGTAACAATGGTGCATTTTATGTGTTAGTTTGAACAACAAATTGGCATTTGAACACTCACATACATCTCAGCTTAAGTCCTGAATTGTGTGCATAGGTCAGGCTCAGAAGATCTGATGACACTTTCTGTAAAAACAGATGTTAATGATGAGGGGAAAAGGTTGAAACAACATAAACTGCTTTATTATTCTAAGAATACCAGTGTGGATGAGCAGTAATGAATACTCATTCAAACACTTCAAAAGACATTATATAATTTTCTTAAGAAGTTTGCATGTTCCTACTATTCAACACAGACAGCCACACACAAAGACCTATATAGCATATTCAAAGTGGCTTGCTTTGTAATTGTCCCAAGGTAGGAACAATCAAGATGTTCATGATCAGATGGCCGGACAGGCAACAGTTGGTGAGTATGTACGCTGTATGCTTGCTTCCCACCTTTTCCAAAAAGAGGAGAGAATTTCTAGAAGATACTCTAATCTAAAAAATAATTAAGTTGCACAAAAGAAAGAAAGCATAAAGTATATATCATGCAATTGCATGTT